>JALDNG010000055.1:865000-1392500 GCA_024349245.1 Neodontobutis hainanensis
CACACCTGCAACTGGTGAGGAGAGGGACGGGGGGAGAAGAGGGACATGCTGAACTATATCTGCAAGGCTCTATGGTGGAGGCAAACCCATACGTGTCATGCAAGTGGGATTTCTGCCTGTGTCATTGTTTATATTTCTTGTGTGTTCTTTCTTCGCTTGTTTTGACAAGCTCATAGTAGGCTTAGCCCCCATTCGGCTAGTAGACTGTCCCTGCAGGCTCATGCTACTAACCTACAGAGAGGAGACAGTACAGCTCAGTGGACCACACCATTTACACGCCTCTGGTCAGTGCCTGCCACACTATTAGACAGCAACAAGTAACATTCAACAGAGTACAGCTAATGTGAGACTTTCACAGTTTTATTTGACCCTGTTTTACAAAAGTAAGATAATGACAGCTAAACACTATCACTGCCAACTTAGAAAAGAATAGTAGACAATCTTCATATTTCATTAAGTTGACAACATAAATTTTTCTGGCACAATAATTTAGTGTTTACTGCATTTAGCTAGTTTAACTTTTGAATAAGCAATGAATGAAAGTTCCATAGAGTGCGAGACCTGGCATGTTTATGATTCATGATAGACAATATAAATACACAAAAAAAGTAGGCTATAAATTGTGAAAGTGTACCTGTTCTTTTTGATCTCGTCCAGCACCTGTGCTACCTGCCTGACCCATGGGGAGGCAGCAGGCAGAGGCATGTCATTGATGAACACACAGTAGAGTGAACAACAGAGAGCATGTCCTTATGTAAGACAACACTGTTCCATGCATTTTGTTATGTAGAGTCATTCATTGGTCCCAACTCACCAGAGGTGACGGTTTATTAAGTGTGTTGGTTCTCTGAATTTGTAGCTCCTTAGTCGTGTGTGTAAAAGAGTCTGTATTAGTCACTGTCTCCATTTTCACACCTTTTTGTTGCAATTTCCAGAAACATGTGCGTAATCACAGAAGGGCTGAAATAACCACAGGACAAGAAGGACTAATGACAAGAAGAACTGACAAATATTGTACTAACATTTACACTAACACTTACAGTTTACATAATTAAAAGCATGAATGAAAGAGTGCAGTCTAAGAGTGATCAATGTCATTTAGAGGTCTTTGATTTTGATTTTTTTATGTTTTATAGCCCAGCTCTTGTTAGCTATTGGCAAAAGCAGATTACACTTTAGCTTTCTATTAAGTTTTCAATGTAGTTTTATTTAGTTTTAAAAGAGGAGCCTTGTGCATCACGTCTGCCGAATGTGTGGAAGAGGCAGAAAAGACGTGGGTCTAAGAACAGGAACAGCTGGTGCACTGACACACGCTGACACCCAGTGCTTGACGCCACCGGGTTACCATGACGACCGGCTGTGCACCCTCTGTTTCTGACAGCTGTTCCCATGGTGCCTGAGTTTGGCACAGCCCCTGGATTCCCATTGGCAGGATGGATAGCTCTGTGGGGTCAAAGGGCACGGTTGTGACGTTGCTGTTGTGGCAATGTCATGTTTTTCCATTTGGATTGTATGTATGGATCAGTTTAGCTGCTGTCTGTTTGAACTGCAGAATGTGTTTATGTATGGCAATGTCCTAAGCCAGATATAAAATAAATAAATACAATCAAAAAATCATCATCTTTGTTTGTTTAAAAGAAAGTCCAACGCAAATATCTTGTGTTGTGTTTTTAAGACACACAAAACAATACATTTTTTAATTTGTCATTATGATTATTGAACAAGAATTAAAATTTTTTATCCTGACATGGAAGTTAATTCGATGCTCAAATGCAATGGATGCTCTAATATGGATATTACTAATTTTTACAGAAAGGAACTACATGCGGATGAGCGTCTTATGGTAGTCCATTCCCTCCCCTGAAAAATAATTGATCTAATTATCATTATTTTATAAACTAAAAGTTCTGACACTCAGATTGGATTATTTCAGGTTGGGTTACACATTTAATATATTTTGCATGGGATATAAACGCCGATGAATAAGACATATATAGACACACGCTTACTAGATATATTGGCTGTATATTTATGTACAGTTGTTGAATACATATTGTGAATATGTTGAGTCATTCCTTGTTAGAGTTGTTTGTAAAAACACACTATATCTAGTCTGAGTTGTTGCTCGTCAGCTGATTGGTCAAAATGTGTCTCAGCCGTCCGGTCACCTCCCTGTTCCATCTCTGTGTGGTAACAGTCTGCTGTCGTCGCTCCTGGCCAAAAGGTTCTTGAGAAGAGAATTTATACTCATTTCAGCTCATTTCCTAAACCTGGAAAGTTTGTGTGTGGCAGCTTGTGAATGCTTTTTAGAGGTAGATTGCGCATAAAATCATAGTATTTACTTTGGACATTGTTGATGACATTTGAATGGGTCATAGTGGAGGACTGTCATCTTTCTGGTTATTCGCATCATAAAACGCTGCTGCCTGCAAAACCGGACTTATGTTTTCAACCTGGATCCTATACAGAGCCTGAGTTTTGCGGACGAGGGAGCATGTCAGGCTTCAGCAGACCCAGGTGATGTAGTTACATACCTTTACTGCACAATTCTTGCTGAAGTCTTATGAAACCCTACAGTAACTTATTGGTGTAGTGTGTGTTTTTATCTCGTTGAATGACTCATAAAAGATTAAACAGCTATTGAGTAAAGCCTTGTCTTTAAAGGCATGTCGTTAAATGCATTCAAAAATATTGCTCAGTTTATTTTTATTTATTTATTTTTATTGGTATTCAACTTATAACAGACTGTAACACATCTGGATGAGTTTTCAGAGTTCCCCAAGTCAAGTTGCACCAGAGACAACTGCAGATGTTTTGTTTCCACAAATAGACAGACAGACTGCAAAGCTGTGAATGAAACAAATTAATTAAAGTGCCTGCCTGTGTAGCCTGTATGGGAGACTTGCTTTGCTAATGCACTTTTCTTTTGACAGCTCTGTCGAGACAACATAGTGGGTGTTTTCACATGGACTGATTTGCATTTCACACAGAGGTTATTTCTATCACAGGCATCCTGGGAAGAGGGCAAAACTTGAGTTGAAATTTTTATTTTTAATAGCGTCTAGGATTTTTTGAAATACATCATTCTAATTGCTGGTTGTTTTGCAAGAATGTTATTATTATCGTCTCTTACTTATTCAGTTATTCATAAATTCCTTGACATCCCTTCCTGGCTTTATTTTTTTAAGATTACCAGTGGTACATAAACCAGAGGGGCTTTTTGAACATAATGCTGGTGTTGAAGTAGATGAAAGTCTAAAAGTAAGTGAATGCTTCTCTAATGAGCAATGTTTTGCCTTTTCTCTCCCTCACAGAACACTGCACCAGCAGTTTGAGAGCTACAAACAGGAAGTGCGTCGCATTGGAGCGGATACGCGACGCCAGCAAACGCAACAGAAGGACGACGCGCCCACCTGTGGTATCTGCCACAAGACCAAGTTTGCCAACGGCTGTGGCCACCTTTGCTCCTACTGCCAGACAAAATTCTGTGCCCGCTGTGGAGGAAGGGTCTCCCTGCGCTCCAACAATGTGAGAAACCTCTGAGTCCTCTCGCATGCTCCCCTCACTCCCGCTGCAGCCTGTCTTCACTTGATCCCTCTGCTTCTGTGTTTGTTACCATCTGCCTCTCTGCTTCCCAGTCACACTTTGGTCTGATCAAAGTGTGTTGGAAGAATGGCCTGACACCAGTCATAGACCCTCTAGGTGCATCTAAACTGTTGTAGTTTAGTGTGGAATAGTCAAGAATTACAGTCTGTTTGTCCGGTGTCTTGTGTAACTCTGTAAGAGCCATCGAGCACTCACATCTGCAACAGTAGCAGCCCTGCTATGCTTTATCAAAACGTGCGACTAAAACATGAATACATTTTATTTTTATTTTTGATCTATAGCTATATAGATCAAAAATGTTATACTCTGCCATGCCAAAAATAGTAACCCAAGGGGCAGTGAAAGTTTGACGCTTGCAGCGGACCTAATAAGACATGTCAGTTTAGAGAGATTACAATTTTAGGATATGGGTAGAGTTGAGACCTGGGAAACATCAGAGATGCTAAATGACTATACCATAGTCATTTTCAGCTTCTATTCATTGAACAGTCTGCAGAGGCTCAGTGAAGACCCTTAACATAGTCACTGGAGTGTGTCTCGATGATTTTAATGTTTTTTTTAAGAAGAACAAAATTAGCAGAAAAATATCAGAGCAGTCTTTTATCCCCTTGTTTGGCCTTTAATTTGTCTCAAAGGGTTTTTTTTAAGAAAGCGATAGAGTACAGAAAATTGAAAGTAAGAAATACCTTAATTATTTCCATTCAGGTTTCTTGGAGCTGATTTAACTTCTCCATGGTATTGCCTTAAGGCACAATTTATTGCTAAATAGCTACATGCATCTTTATTGTGCAGAACTACAGGCATTTTTTTCTCCCTCCTGGCTTTGCCCAAGCCAAAATGGCACCTATCCATACAGCAACTGCGCTTGTGTTATTTTAAGACCTAACCCCTTTTCCTTTGCAAGTCTGCTTTGGGCTCCCCTCCAACCACAGAGTATCTTACCTGAATATGGCCCTCCATCCTCGTCCTGCTGCTCTCCAATCTGTTCAGGATCTGCCACTCTCAGATCATTTTGAACTCAAACTAGGACCAAATGTTGGCACTACCCAGAGACCAGAGAAGAAGATAAAACAAATATCGTTCTTGAAACAAATCTAAGAATGAAACAGCGACAGACTTTAAGAGAGCAATACTTGATACATGCAGTTAATAGTAATATATGTTATCCTCTTATTGTTTTGACTGGAATTAGTGTAGTGTAAGTCAAATGTTTTATGTAATCTTGTTAATATGCTTTTCAAGTTTAATTAAATTTATTCTAAAAGTCTTTCAATTGTTTTTAACATTACAAAACTGAGCCATTTTGTTGCTTTCCAAATTGCAAACTCTAAGGATGGAAAAAGGTTAAATAAAAAATAAGGTTAAATTAGCTAACTGTTAATTAAATACTTACATCATGTTGTGTCATTTTGTGGTTTCATCATAAACTCTTGGGGTTAAAACAGTTTTTTTGGGAAAGTGTCTTATTGTTTTATAATGTTGCATCTGCCGTCTTGCTTTCTGTGTCACATTTCCTGTTTGCACTGTGACACATCCTGATGATGTCACACTGATCGCTCGAATACAACACCAGGCTGTCATCCACACTTTTGACTCTTTCACTAATTATGAAGTCTGTTTATGATCAGCACAATGTTATTAACAAAATGTTTGCACCTCTTTTTTTTCACCTGTGTTTTCCTATTTTACCATCCTCCCTTGCTTCTGCATCTACTCTTTGGTTTGTTTCCTGCCTCCCCACTTTTGCTCCACTTCTTCCCTCACTTCTCTACTGCTACCTGGACTGCATGCCACAAAGGAGGACAAAGTGGTTAGCATCTTTTTTTGTGTTTTTTCTGTGCTGTTCTGTAATGTTTGTGCCAAGTAAAAGTGTAACAACACTGGCTGCGTTCAAATCTGGAGCAGAGGTCACTTTGGCTTCTTAAGTTTATTTCTGAGAACGTCCAGATGTATCATCTTTAGATGGTGGAAAAAGCAAGAGATTGAGCTATTGGATTGGAACGGAGCCAGTGTGTTCAAATCCACTTATGGATTAGTCACTCAACTGAACTATGGGGACCCGGTAGTTCATACAGCATTTGTTAACTTAGATTTTCAGAGGTGCTCTGTACTGTCTGGGGCAGAGTCACCTGGAAGTATAGAGAGACTATGTCGTGTCGCTCCTTCTGGTAGATCCCATGAGGCTGCAAATCTGAAAAAATATAAACCAATCAAATAGAGTTAGGTCATCACAGTCTTAAAGACATTAAAATACAAAGGTAAATTGGTTTGGTGAAATCATTTTCTATTGATGGCAGTTGTTGCACAATGTCACCTTCTCTTAAACGGATAAATCTGCTGTGTTACAGAAAATAACTTCTTTATATATAATTAGAAGTCTATTGTGTATAATGTTAAAGCAACACTATGTATGTTTTTCAGAATCTGCTCCCACTAACGGACACAAATTCACATGGGACTGTTTTGGCAGATCTCTCAACTTAAGTTGTGTTGAGTTGGGAGAACTCTGCTGAGAACAGAGTCACATAGTGCCTTTGGCTGAGTACACTTTACTAAAATTAACTTTGATGATTCATATTTGAATGATTTCTCCCAAAAATGACATAGTTACATAGTGTTGCTTAATATTTTTGTGTCTTTCTCAATCATCTTTGACTCTAGTGAGTAGTGTGTTTAAGATGTGTCCCATAACTTAGCATATGTTTTTTTTATTAGTCCCAGAAATACAAATTTATATTTTACATACATAAAGTAAATCTGTAAAATTTCAGATTTTTCTGATTTGGGGAAGAATGTGGATTTCCAGAAGTGGCGTGACTCTATAGTATCCTATCTTTGACTAACTCTGTGTCCATTGTCTGTCTCCTCCTTTTGCAAAGTGTCTCATAGTGAAGGACAGGGTAAGGCTTACTGGTGATGGATTTGCTGCATGGGTCACTTCTATAGTATTGTCTACTCAACACTAATTTGGGCCTGTGTTCATTCACAGAATAAGAAAAGGACTAGGACCAAACCCTCTTTGTCCCGAGGAGTGCTTTTATTGGATATAAGTGATCCTACGTCAGTGCTGTAATTCTGAGAATGAATACATACCCTCAAAGTCAATGGCAGGCAGAGTCAGCATGAGTCATATTACTGTATATACAGGCTGTCTGCAGGGGCATGTGACCCCCCTGTCCCACCCAAACCCCTCTCCCTAGGCCCACAGGCATGGCTGTTATGAACAATGGGCAATGAAGAATAAATACATTATTAGTAAAAGTTTGGCCTTTCAACCTTTAATCTAAACTTACACTGTAGCACTGTTTCCTGTCTGTGTTTGACAGCAGTCCAGCCTTACCATATGGAGATGGGAGGGGCCCAGTTAAATGTTCCACTTCGTCCACTTCCTTTAAATGCTTGGTCACTGTAAGAGATGACGTTAGTGCAGAATCACTAATATTTGAATCACCACAGCAGGGCGTGTTTAGTTTTAACTAAACAAATTGTGTCATGTTCCTTACTAATTCAAAATGTTCAAAAACAGAATATGCAGACTTTTTCTGGGCAAACACAGCTTTGAGCCCCATCCTCTCTTTTTGGGCTTGTTAGTTAGCTTTACTGTTTCAAATGTACGTACAATGAATTGAGTTTTTGATTGTTAAAACAAAACATTTTAAGCAGCTCATCAGTAAATAAATATTTGAAACATTTGTAGTCGATATAGATTTGCAATTATCTAGGAAATACTTAATAATTGCCAATCTTTAATGTCAAGCTGTGTTTAGTTGTTTAGCTGTGGTAGGAATGGACTGATCTATTTGTGGATATTTCTGAAGTACAGAATGATGTGTCTTTGCTGAGCTATTGTTGCTGTTGCTGGTGGTGCTGTAGCTTCCCAGTGGCTGTGTGTGTTTGTTAATGTGTGTTTAATGTGAGCTCCAGATGGCTCCCAGAAACAGAGCAAACCAAACAGTGTGCCTCCCTCTGTCCTTTGTAGAGGAGCACTGCCTCCCAGTGGAGAACAGGCGCTCACTGGCTCCTGACAAATTAAAAAGATTAGCATCAAATCTCTGATATAAGACCTATTCACTTCAGCCTGTCCATTTAAGACGTCTCGAGTGACATTTTGGGTTATAACACAAACATATACATAGAAACACATGCAGCAATAACCACATAAACAGGACTTTATGCACCATTTTTACTTAGACCTACTTAAACTAGAAGATGGTTTTAATTGAATTAGATGTGACTACAGACTGTATGCCTCATCTTCAAAATAATTCATAATGATTGTCATGGGCAAGATTGTGTGTTGGATGTTGAATAGTATTTTTGATTAATGGTCCAGCCTAATATTCACTGCTGTATGATGACATGGTTTCTCACCAAAAACATGTGATACTTACTGAGACCGGGTCGTTTTTATTGCATGCAGCTGACAGAGCAGTTTTCCTGCCGAGGGGAGGATGCACTGCATAATCTGGCCAATGTTTCTAAATCCTGGATGACTAACCTCACACTGCTCCTCACTCTCCTCCGCTGCTCTCTCTCAGGCTTCTTGTCTCTCCCTATTTCTGTACTTTCTACTTCCTCTGATCCACCCACACATCAACATGCTGTTTTACACACAATCTGGGCGAGGAAACAATAGCTTTACACCCAACCGCTAAACACTTCACCACCACTGACAGTCTTCACATAAACCCTGTTTTTTCTAATAATAGGTTGTCATGGTTTGAATCAGGCTTTAGCTTGTACCAACACATTCTGTGGTTAATCTTTGTGCTGTGGTTACACATATTATTACAGACTCTATTAAAATTATGGCTATTATGATTATTATTATGTATATGTGTTTTACAAGGGTGCAGGATTACCTTGACTTGTAATTACTCAACATTTGTAGCAATATATTTGCCTCGAGGCAGATAAGAAGACAATAATAATTGTATAATAATAATTTACCTACAAATCTACATATCTTGTTTTTCTTTTACCACAACATGCACAGTATCCAGCCCCAACCACTCTTTTTTATTTCCCTGAGCCTTTCTTTAGCGCTTAATGCACTTGGCCAGATTTGCAGAGGTAGTTGATCTAGTACCTTGTTAGAGGAAATGAAGCATTATGTCTTTGTCGTCTTATTCCCTTAGCTCAGGATTTAGCATTCCTTTAACAGTGGCAGTTTACACCCATTGCTGCCTCATATGTCATTCTGTCCAATAGCCTACAATGTGTGTGTTAAAGTGAGGGGGTTGGGCCACTGAAAGCCAAGCTACAGCCAAGGCATCTATCCATTCTGCCCGTTTAAGGAAAAGCTGATGTCCACACAATTCAGGTCTAAATGTATGCCTGCTGTTTACGCTCACAGTTGGCAGCGCTGCAGCAGAGATACAATGTCTTCACCATTTTGTCAGTGGATGGATAGAGCGGCTACCGGGTAAGGGGAGGTAGAGAAGTGTGAATGACAGGTGTGGTGTCTTCATTTGTCATGGCAGCCAAGTGTGTCAGATTAACCGGAGGCTAAAGAGGAACCAAATAGGAAAGAAACAATTGGAAAAAATAACCCCAAAGAATAAATATGTCACAAAAACATTGCCAATAAAATAACAAAAAAATAAATAAAGAAAAAAAAAGAAAGGCCTTTGTGACTAAAAATAGCCCTGGCATCTGTGTAGTTATAGTTCTTCTGTCATTGTCCACAGTCACAGCCTTGTCCCCTTTCTTTCACTGGCTCTTCTCAGCGATTCGGTTGCCATGGTGAAGCACCATTTTTTTAGGCAGGAGGAGGTCGACATTATTACATGACAGAGATGACACTGCTTATTCTTCTGTCTCACCCACATGCAGCTCGCCCACAGCCAGTCGCCCACACCTCGTTGTTCAAGGCAAAAACACTTCCCACAAACACATGCTCTTCCGTTGAGTCCATTTATAGTGAAACTTATGGAGGCTAGATTTCACCACGCCGTGTGTGTGGAAATATTGAGAAGCTCTGACCCAATGATTTAACTTTCAAAGCCATTTCCAAACAATTAACACATTCTATAAGTTCCCATAACAAAATATATCCCCAGTCATCCTCACTGCACATTGCATGTAGCTAGCCATAAATGAACTCAATATGAGTCTAATGTGGGCTGCCTCTGGATGGAGACAACAGATTGGATGACCGAGCGGAGGTTCTGACGTCACACATGTCTCACACACAAAAGGATAAAGGACATGTCCATTTATTTAATACAAATTCACAGAGATAAATAATTCTCTCTTCAGTACCCATCTAGGAACAGAGCATAAGTACTTTACCTGAAGATTAAACTGAGACTTTTTGTGCTGTATATATGTTTATTGCCCCCACCCATCTGCATCAATGTAGGTTTTACGGCACATAAACAAAAAGACATGAAGCATGCCATTAAAATCACTACTGATCTGAGAGCACACCGGGCTATGAACTGTGTATTCCCTTCATGTGCATTGCTTTATACAGTATGATGCTGCAAGGATTAAGTCTTCAGAGTAAAGCCTTTATGGATAAAAAAAGAAAAAATGAAAAAGAAATGTAGTACAGTATAGTCCTGCAGGCCACTCTGAGCTGATTTAGTCAGTAGTCAAACTAATCAAACAGTTAATAATGATAATGTTGTAATTTGTTCACACACTAAATAACATTTATATAAAATTTATATTATATTATATTTATATAAACATCAAAATACCCATCAAACTTAGAAAAACAACTGGTGTAAAGCAGACATTATTGCATTGAACAGAATTGGACTGAAATGAACTAGATGTTGCTATTGTCATGTGAGGATGAGTTGAATAATGGTGAGGAGCTGAAAGGATTACTGGCCGCTGCTAATCTGCGGGCCCTGGGCTGAGGTACAGAGGTGGAGACAGAGCGAGAGGGAAGAGGCTGCAGAGTGCGGCTGGGCGCTGGCTGACAGCTGTGGGCCGTGCGGGCAGCTGATTTACTTCAGATTAGTCTGGACATGCGCCAACTAGGATTCAATCAGGCCATGATGAATGTGCTTTGGCGTGCTGAACGCTAACAGCTCGCCGTTATACTGACGGCTACTAGTGTGTCCCACAAGCCGTCAAGGAATAACATTTTTGAGTTTGCCAGACATCCCAAAGGAGTATTGGTCAATCTGTGCCAAGCTGCTGTAATGGACTCTACAGGATGGCTTCATTTGCTCTTCCTTTGTATTTGTGGCATAAAGTCATTGGACTAAAAGTACAGAGTCTTGTTTTTGTGCTGCTGAAGTGAGGAGATATATAGGGGCTATGGCTGCATGTGAGTATCAGATTGTAGAGAAGAACAAGTTTACTACAGAAATGTATGATGACTTCATCTTGGCAATGCACTTGATAATAATAATGTGTTCAGCCTTTAATGCAAAAAGTCAATATAGTGATTACAGTTTGTTATACTCTGCATTTAATATGTAATATGATAAAAATAAATAGATCAATAAAGTCCGTGTTAGTCCGTGTTTCACAGCATTAGCATTAGAGGCATGGTGCCAGCAAAACATGACTTGACAATTTTTATCTTCGATTAGAGCAGAGCCCTGCTATAGGCTTTGCCAAGCCGTGTGCAGTGTAATGGAGCTGTTTGGATAGTAAACAGGATAGTCTGAGTGCTCTTTAATATTTCATTATCAAGACAGGAAAAGCATGTGGGGGAATACCAAGATGGAGATTCCCTAAGATAAGTTATGACCATTTATCTCAGCTGAAAGATGCTTAAGATGGCAGACTGTGGTTTGCCCATACGTTTTATTAAACTATATTTAAACTAAAGATTTGTGTTTGACAGGCATGCCTTGTTGTTTACCCACTGTATTTATTTTCATGTTTCATTAATATGAACCTAGTTTGCCAGACATTTTTGTCTTTCCTTCTGGCAGGTTATGTGGGTTTGCAACCTGTGCCGTAAACAGCAGGAGATTCTCACCAAATCAGGAGAATGGTTTTCAGGTTCAGGGGTGCGGCCCGGGAGCCTGAGCGCCTTGAACGACCCGAACGTGGGAGGTGAGACCCAGCGGGACAGGAAGCTGCTCCGCTCAAGGTCCCAAGCCCCACCCGCCAACGCCAACGCAGGTGTACCAGACGGGACGCAGCCGCCCACTGGTGTCACTGCAGTCAGGGGAGTGGACACCATGCCCGGGTCCCGCTCCCAAAGTGAACCACCCAGGGAAAAGTAAGACAGATTTTTTAATAACACATACATTTTTATTAGGATTATAAACAAGTGCAGTGTTGTTTATGTAAGTAAGAAACTGATGCCATGAGCCCTGAGACCTGTTTTTATTTTGTGTTTGATCTATTGGCTGTGCTGTTTAATCCTTTGGGTAAAAAAGAAATAAATGTGTGTTTTGTCTTAACCAGGTCACAGATTTTAGTCTTGAGAGGTCTTTGATTTAGTTGCTTTGAATACATTTTGGGGGTTAGATACAAATTTAATACTGCCTTATCATGGACAGAGACAGAGCTTTGTAAATATATAGCACCAGGAAGTTTTCTTTTTTATTCAGTTTGATTTTGTGTTGTTAGTTTTGCTAAATTATTTTTTGTTTTTTCTATAGGACTAGGCCAGTGTCCTACCATGAACAAAACGGTAAAGGTGGCCTGGGGCGAGGTAGTGGCCGGAGGACTTCTGGGAAGTTACCATCACAGTCATCTTTGGATGAGCGTGTGGGACCTGGAGAGCGGGAGCGCAGAACTGGAGATGGACGGAGGCTGGAGAAGATACATTCTCAGGAATATGAAGACGGAACAGACGGCCTAGGTCGCTTAGAGAGCCAGAGGAGACGACCTGAGGAAGAGGAACAGAGGGAGCGGCAGCGCCGTGAAGAGGATTTACAGAACCGTTACCGTAGTGACCCTAACTTAGCCCGTTATCCAGTAAAACCTCAAAAGGAGGAGCAGGAAATGCGCATGCATGCTAAAGTCTCCAAAGTTCGCCATCAGCGGAGACACAGTGATTTGGCCATTAATGAGGTGGGACTAGGGCCCAATGATGGAAAGGAGTTGTCCAGGAGAGGGGGGGACGCAGACCGGAAAGCTCCTACAGACAGGACCGTGGGGCTGGGAGGGGGGGCTCCACCTGCTGGGGGTGGGGTGAGACAAGGGTCCAAACCTGGAGGGCCAGATTATGGGCCAAATAAAGCTCGTCTGGAGCCTGGTACAGTACGAACTCAAAGGGACAAGGGTGGAGATAACCTTCTGAGGAAGGACTCTCAGAGCTCAGACCAGTCCGAGTCCCTGCGGCCGCCCCCTCCACGCACCTACAAGGGTAAACGGGACAAGAGGCAGATGTCCATCAGCAGCTCAGAGGAAGAGGGTGGCTCCACGCCCGAGTACACCAGTTGTGAGGACGTGGACATGGAGAGTGTTAGTGAGAAAGGTCAGTGCCACAATTCAAAACTTAAATGAAAGAGTCCCTTGAGGATTAGATGTTTCACACATTTCAAACCATTTGCATCTTTCCACATTAACATATTCAACACATATATTCTTAATGTTACATCTGGTTCAACCTGATAGATACACCTTGTGATTTTTTCACAGCTTTGTTACCATTTATTTTTATTTATTTTTTATAAAGTATGTGCTTTTATCTTCCATACACCTTATGGTTATATAATAAAACTTAAATCAATAACCGGCAATTAAAAGGCAAATTCAAAACTAATTTACAAAGTCTAAAAAACATTGGAGGTATGATATAAATATCTGTTGTGTAAGATTTAAGTGTCCATGAGTGAAGACCGTGTGTCATCTACACCTCTGTGCTGACGCTAAACCCTGCTACTCTCAGGACAGTTCTCATTTATTTGGAGAGTCCCAGTGATTTAGGCCAGCAGATTTGTGGAATTAGGTCAGTGGCTCGCTTGCTACGTAACGCCTTACTCTCAGCTGCATGATCCATCCTGCACCAGCTAACACTGAGCCAGGGTAGACCGCTTGGACACGCCTTACAGACAACATATTTATGTGGTAGTGAGGCAAGGAAATAACTTGCATAAATGTAAAACTTATCCGTTATAGTTTATTTAATTGTTTTCACGTTTATCAAGTAAAACAGACCTACAGAAAAAAAATTATTTATTTGGATTGTATTCAGTGTTGTGCTTACCATTTGTCTTGAAAGATGTATGAGTGTAATAAGCAGCTTTATCTCAGTTTTTGCCTCAGCCTCTTTAAGAATTTGGCTTAATTTAATTTGAGTAAAGTATGGGCGATTCTGAAATACGGTACACTTGCTGCAGTTTATGTAACAAACTTTTCTCCCACAGAATTCAAAAGCTGTGAGTGAGCAGCGTTAAAAATGATCTCTAGTACAATTACAAAACAGAGTGGCTTTATTTAAAAATCACTTTAGTTTTAGACGGCCATTGCTTCACTCGGATCAAAAGACATATTGTACAGCTGGGGACTAGTTTAAATTGTGCAGATGAAATAGGTCAACCTCTGAAGAACACACATGCCCGGTGTCAACAATACAACACACAGCTCATGTTTTTGTGTTAGTTTGACAAGTAAAGGCCCCAGGTCTGTAATCAGTCCCAGTGTGTACAACCTCTAAAACCAGAAAGGCTTATTCAGCGGTTTAACTGTGGACTCAGCATTCATCCTGTGGAGCATTCACCGTAGACTTTTGATGTTAGATTAGAGGCACCAGAGCTAAGTCTTCTGAGTGGCTGCGTTTTCTCCTTCACCATATTCATAATAACCCACCTGTCTGAGTGCTCATGGGTCCTTCACCTGGAAGTGTTTTTAAAAAAAACAATCCCCGTCTAACTTTTGTTGTCTGTAAATAAAGTACTTAAAATATTTGTATCATGGCCTAAAAAGCTGCAGTGATAAAGTGAACATAAAAGGTCAACTGTCTGAAAGTAAATGTGGACCCAAAAGCACGACTCAAGGAGACAAAGAGAAAGTTTTCAGTTTCAATGAAGGTAAACAATGTAGTGTCTTGTGGGTGGCCGGGCAGCAGGTGAGCTGATGGATCAGACTCTACGAGGACAGTGGTGTGCAAGCTGAACCAGCTGGGGCGGCAGGCAGGTAAGTTAAGTTGAGAACCAGACTAAGAGACAGGCAGGTAACTGGAGGGGGGCACTGTGGCGTAAAAGTGAGAGCAGAACACAAACATACTATTCCAAATATGGGTTCAAATTCCAGGAATTCATTACTAAACAAAAAGGTAGCAGTATACAATTCCGAAATCCAAACTCCAAATCCAAAATCTTTTCCCATGTCAAAAATACAAAGAGGGAGAGACTTACAGGTCCAATAGGGAGCAGGCAGAGCCAGGTCAGGGTGAGCAGGCAGGGTTCAGCCACAGTCAGCTCAAAGTTCAGGGTGTAGATGGTTTTTAGTCATATGTTTTATGCATCTCTTTTTCTCAAGTACTTGTATTTAATGCAGCAGTTCTGTACAAGAAAGTGACATTCTACATTACCTGGGGCGTTAGATATGTGTATAAAGATGAGTTTAAAGCATTTGTCAATTGTCAAAATATACAGATACATATGTCTACATGTAGCTTACATTTATGTGTTAGATATTAAATTCATAATGTTTGTTGGTTTACATACCCAGGTACATGGACCACTTGTTAACACTCTTTGCTCATATAAACTTGGCATAAATGATCAAAACATGACCATACTCACTAGCCAACTGTCCAAGTTGCTAATTTCTTTACTTTCTGCAGGTGACTGGGACTGTCATCCTTTAGATCCTACTGTGTGGCATGTAAGTTTCAGCCAAAAGTGACACAAAGTTCAAATGTATTTTACTCTTATCCCCAAGTCATATATTTCTCTCTTTATTCCCTCCATCTTTTTACATAAACATCACCTTTTGTTATGTTTAATTGTGTGTTGTCCATGCAGCATCCGGTTTCATGGCAGCCCTCTAAAGAGGGAGACCACCTGATTGGACGCATCACATTAAGCAAGAGGTCCGCCATGCCCCGGGAGGCGGGCTCCCTCCTGGGACTAAAAGTAAGCAGGCAATGATTCACAGTAACCAAGATAAATAGCATGTTCTGTAACTCCTCTGTAAATATGAGGAATAATACACCTACAAGTACCAGCTGCTGTTTCTTTATTTCTTCCCTTCTATTTGTGTTCAGGTGGTTGGAGGAAAAATTACTGAAATGGGGCGACTTGGGGCCTTTATCACCAAAGTGAAGAAAGGAAGCCTGGCAGATGTTGTTGGTCACCTACGAGCAGGTGTGAATCCAAAAATATACTGTTTCTTCTCCATTACAGAGTAACATAGAACTATATAAAACATGTTTAATCTCTCCAAAGTGTATTACATGTTCAATAAATGACCATATAATTGTTTTCTTATTTTTCTTTTATCTTGGGCACAGGTGACGAGGTGCTGCAGTGGAATGGGAAGTCGTTGCCTGGGGCAACCAAGAAAGAGGTTTACAACATTATCCTGGAATCCAAGGCTGAGCCTCAAGTAGAAATTGTTGTCTCAAGACCTATAGGGTAAGATTATAATTATTATTAGGAACAGAAAAGTATGTATCAATGAGATATATGTTTTTCTCTGACACAAACATTTCCTATGTCTCCGTCTTTTATCTAAAAGCTCTATGAACCGAATTATGTCCAAAAACGTCTTGAGAAAAGTGTATAGAGTCTCTCAGTAAGTAGAGGTGTTTTAATGACTGGAGCCCCATATCCTAATCTCCTCCCTGTATTATCCTGGACGTGTCAGAAGCCACTTTTCCCCATCCTCTGTTCCCCATATACAGAAATATTATCTTTAATGACAAACTAACTCCTTGTTCTTTTATACTTAAAAGCGTATTTATTGTCTGCTGATTGTCCTTGATATGTTTAGCCTGAATTTGAAAAAAGTATTTATTTTTTTACATTTAGTTTTTTTTTCTTACGTTGCATTTTACAGAGACATTCCTCGAATCCCAGAGTCGTCCCACCCTCCACTAGAATCTAGTAAGTGTTTATTTGCCTCATCTATCAACATAAACCTTATCATTAATATACCCTTACAGTTCTATAGTTAAAAACAACTTTTTTTTTTTTTCCCAGCTGGCTCAAGTTCCTTTGAGTCACCAAAGATGGACCGTCCTTCGATATCAGTCATGTCTCCAACCAGTCCTGGGACCCTGCGAGAGCTTCCTTTAGTACTGCCTGGGCAACTTTCAGTAAGGAGTGATTAGAAGTAGTAATATCGTGTTTTTGCATGAATAAAAACAAACAAGGCTTCTCTCATTTGTGCAGGTGAAATTGTGGTACGACAAGGTGGGCCACCAGTTGATTGTCAACGTACTTCAAGCCATAGACCTGCCTCCCCGACCCGACGGACGGCCGCGAAACCCTTACGTCAAAATGTACTTTCTTCCTGATAGAAGGTAAAAAAATGGGTGTTATTTTGAAGATAGTGGTTAAAGAGGCTACCATAACTTGAGAACTCTTGTGTTGGTTTCCTTGTTTTAGTGATAAAAGTAAAAGGCGAACTAAAACCGTAAAGAAAAGTGCTGAGCCCAAGTGGAACCAGACCTTCATATACTCCCATGTTCACCGACGGGACTTCAGAGAACGGATGCTAGAGATCACAGTGTGGGACCAGCCAAGAGTGCAGGAGGAAGAGAGCGAATTTTTGGGCGAGGTGGGAATTAAATCCATCTATTGGGAATGTTTTTAATATGCTTTTATTAATGTATCAAAGTAAAAAATCCACTTTGTTAGTAATTAATTTCTTGTTTACTCTAAATGTCAGACAGCTATAAGGTACATTACATCTTATATTTTTTAGTGTAATATTTGCTATTATCTTATTAATGTAGCATAATAATGTAACTTGTTTGTTCTCGTTAGATCCTCATAGAGCTGGAGACTGCCCTACTGGACGACATTCCTCACTGGTATAAACTCCAGACCCACGATGTGTCGTCTATACCTCTGCCACAGCCCTCTCCTTACCTCCCGCGCAGACACGTCCACGGAGATAGTCCCAGCAAGAAGCTACAGAGTATGTCTGCACGCATTTTTTTTGTGTGACTTTGTGAATGAGTAAATCTCTGCTTTGTGAAGCTACAGTGTGATTGAAAGTGTGGTTAAATACCTCCTCTGGACTATTTTTTTTGACTCAGAACAGTACCCTTTCAACCTTTCCTGTTTTGTGTGTGTTGTGTGTGCAGGGTCCAATCGCATCATTGATACAGAGTTTGATGATGGTTTGATGGTAGTGTCTAAAGGTGGGTGGGGGGGCATGGTCACAGAGCGCCTGACTTGTTGTAGCCTGTAGGCGTCCAGCACTGGGTGAGGACCCTCCTTCTCTAACCTTTGCAGTGTGTTTAAAACATACTGCACCAAATTGAAATAATTAATCTTTGATGTATCAGCAAAACCAACACTTCAAAGACAATTCATCATAATGCTATTGTAGTGCAAATGTGAAATGTGTTTTGGTGAACAATCTGTAGTTAGCAGTAGACTGTGGCTCGCAGAGTCTGCAGTTTCTCCTCTTCTGCTGGGCTTCAGAAACACTCAAGCACTGCGTGCATGTTAGACTATAGAGATATTGTCACTCACTGATTGTTGTGCATGCTCAGAAGACACATGCACATACAGTAGAGAGTCTGTTATTTTTATTAAAATTATTCATTTTTTTTGCTTTATTGTTTGACTGTTACTGCTGTGGGTTGCCATCATTTTAACTTTTCAGTAATTAAAATTCCCATTGAGAGTTTTCCACCTATTTGCCTAAGGTTGTTATAGTATCTTTAAATTTATTTTTAGCTTTGCAAAATCAAATTAGGTCATGGTAAAGTTTAAGCTTAATTTCTAAATCAGTATTTTTTTTTAATCAGTTATGTATTCTTTTCACTCCACTAATTCAGAACATTTTGACTTTGTCACTCAGTGTTAAAACATCACATACTGTCACCCATTTTATAAATACATTGCAGAAACAGTCAGCTGCCCAGACAAACTTACAGTGTGCCACTAGCTGAGCCTGTAGCTAGTGCCCAGGTAGTTGTAAAACATCCCAGTGATGTTTTACACAGCCTGTAAGCAAAAACAAATGTGTGGCGCGTAGTACAGTGCTTACTTTAATATACATTTGTAAGAACACAACACTAATGCCTGGATGTGTGTGTATTTATTCTTTGTGTTTTGTCAAAAAAAAAAAAAATGTGAATATGTGTTGGTTTGGATGGGTGCAGGTCCTGAGCGTAACTCCAGGGAAAGAGAACGGGGAAGTACATTAGCTGTTCCTGAGCAGCAGAGAACCGTCCAGCACCGGTCACGCTCAGTGTCTCCCCACAGAGAGGACTCCTGCAGGGCGCGCTCACGGCCTGCATACGTCCCCATGCAAAGGTCAGAAACAGCTCCAGGATTTACAGTAATACTTTTAAAACATAATGTCTAGCACTGCAGTAGCTCACAAATTCAATTTGTAGTATATAGTGGTGTTAGAGACCACCCAGGAGACTATATAGTTATATTTATAAATTCCAATACAGTATAATACCTTAAAAACATTTCAGTAAACGTGCATACAAGTGTGTTTCATTTGTAAAAAAAACAGTTGGCTTACATTAGTATAATAACTACTTAAGTGGTGGCTTTAGCCCAGGTATGCTTCTTAATAATGTGAGTCTAGGTCTGTATACTTTATCTGAGCATCTATTGCATTTCCTGACTACTTCCTGCATTACTTTGTCCATACTCGAAGCATTACCAGCGCAGTATGCCCGCTCTAATTGGTGGGTGTTTATGACAGTAAATCAGTTAATCTCTTTATGACTAAATCATTACAAATTGATCTAGATCAGTGTGTGGCTGACGCCTTAATAGTGTTAATAACTCTCTTGATAGCTGGGGGATGACAAATGTGTAAAGCCAACATTGATCTTATCAGGCTTAATAGCTCTAGCACAGTACATGTATCTAGCTAGCAACTGGCAATAATATTTTTGTACCCTGGATGCAAGATAAACACAAACACATTGTAACCAACCCTCATGTATTTGTTTGATTCTTGCAGGAGTCTGGATGAGATCCACCAGAACCGCCACCCACCCTCTCACTCTCCGTCCCGCTATCATGAGCCCCACCTGGAGCACCAGCGCTCCGGAGACTCAGACTATGAGTACTCTGAGGACAGGTAACATACTGGTGGGAAATGATGGGAGTGAAACTTTTGAGTTGATAACTAAAAAGAAAAATTAGGCATATTGTAGAATTTATTTTTTAATTATTTAGGATTATTTAGTGTTTAACTTCTACTAATACTACTAACACTGAAAATCAGTTTGTAAAGTCACTTTATACGTTATACAGTTTAATGTTAAAATCTCAGAGTTATGATTTCCTGGTTTCTCTCATTCATAAATTCATGTGAGTCTAAGTTGCCATCCTCTTTATTTGTATTTCTCGGGATGTTTTTCATTTGTTCACCCATCGTCATGGCAATGGCAGTGAGATCCTGGAGATGCACAGGTCAATCCGGGGTGGGAGTGCCGAGTGCCTGCACACAAACAGGTAAAAAAAGAGACCACAGCCACCATTCAGCTTTATTTTCATACAGATCCCATCTTATCATCATTTACGTTCTCACTATCCTTTAACTTCACTTTAACCATTTAATATGGATCCTCACGTTGCACAGATTGTTGATTATCTTGCTGTGTATTCAAATTCTGTCTGCTTTTGCATGAACCTAAGGGTGTGTTTGCACTTGGCATGTTTAGTTTGACTACAATTGTTTTGTTAGTGCAGTTCACCTTAACATGGGTGAATGATGCCAAACTTTACTGTAAACCAAGCAACTCAGTCTGCTTCCATACAAAACCTGCTAATTAGTATGCACCAAAATATATCTAATCAAACAAAAAAACGAAATGAAGCAACATTAAAAGATCCAAAAATAATTTAACTTCGGAAAAGGTTGCATTGTTTAGACGTTTTATAAATTTGATTTTTTTTTGCCAGACATTAACCCCATCAAATAGCAAAGTTTGCTCAGTAGCCAGTCACGTTTGCAAAGTTCATCTCTTCTGTCAGCATCAGCGTCTTTATTAATATGCATACCATCAAATTATTTAGTCCAGTGTAAAATATGCTCTTATGAATGCCATGAACAGACCACAAAGAAATCTAAATGTACCATTTCCTGTTTCGGTGAAAAACGAAGAGAACTAAACTACAAGTTGAACACACCCTCAAAATGTCACATCCACATTACGTAGCTGTAGCACACATATAAATTCATCTCCAACCCAAAGGCAATGGCCTTATTGTCTCCCACCATGGTACACACGGCATCGTGATCACCCGGTGAGGGTGGATTAGAAACCTCACGACGGCTGACCTCAAAGACGGCAAAGCTCTTTTGATTAATTTATTTTTGATGCGTCCTCTCACTGAAGCTGTATTTTCCCACCTTCCCTCACTTTTTTGCTTTACATGCATGGGCTGCTCTCAGGGGCTTAGGTAGATACAGCAACACACTCCCCCCTAAAATGCCCCTCTTAGTGAATGGTATCCACAAAGACATTTACAGGTAAGCCTGTGGTGCAAAAGACATTCTTTCCCCATATCCCACCCCCTTTCTTGTCCCAGGCTCATTTGTGGAGTTGGTGCATTGTTGACGCCATCTTCCTTTGACAAACTTGGCACCCATAGATCTCTAAGACCACTGTGCTGCTCGTGCTTGCTGTGCTCTGTGTGTGGAAAGTTGCTTTGTCATGGTGCTTTTCTATCTACTTGAAAATATGTTGCTTTTCCCACTTTCTCCATAGATGTATTTTTTTTTGTTGTTTTATCACATACACCATATTTACATTATTCTGACCATGGCAATGCTTCCACATTAAATTTAACCTCATTAGTTCAGGTAGCTGGTTAAGAATATTATTCTAATGATATTACGTGCGTGAGGCCAGAACAGTGTTATAGTCTATTTCAATGGACTTTTAATTAAGCAATTATTATAACACACTACCTAGTGTCATAAACTGAATACTGTCTGTTGAATGAACATGTTAATTACATGTTGGTCCAGGCATCTTACTTTGCACCACTTCTGCGTGCGTTAATCTGTAGCTCATTCTTTTTCTGAGCCATCAGTCAATGTCAGTAAGTGATGCTATACTAGCATCACTTAAAATATTATATATCTAACTATGTTTCCTTGCCCAGTGCAGGACAGGTTTTAGATCTTTAGACTGTGTTATATGATCAGCCTTACATGTAATCTCCACATAAGTAAGTGTGTATTGTCAACCACAGTAAAAGCTAGAGGAGCCATGTCTATAAGCTTCCATAATGAATTGCTCACTCCTGGGTCACAGACAGGATGTAGCTGATCTTATGCTTTTATTTAGTGATCAATGGTGTGCCTCTGCTGCCATTGTTCCATCAGTTGTATCTAAGAATTACCAGTCTATATAATGTATGTGTAATTCAATATATGATGTCAACTTTCCACCTCTTTATTTTTTTTAAATTGCATGTGTCATTATTGATTTGCCCTTTTTTTTGCATGCTGCCGTTTCAACCTGTCTGTTATGGGTGGGGCTTTCCCATGTAGCTCCACCCTCCCTGCATGTTCAAAAGGCAAGCCACTACCAAGACAGGAAGTGGGCAGCACCATGCCTCGTAGTATCCTTATGCACCGTGTGCTCAGGTTCACTGATGAGGTCACAGTTGGGTAAGAACATGGACACTGCCCCCATTAGATACTATTCTTCCCACTCCTCTGTTTTAGATAGCATCAGCTTAAAAGGATAGTTTACTTTTTATGAAATATGGGCATAAAAAACATTTCATAAAATAATAACAAATTTTTGAATTTATTCACCAACCCCCTGAGAGGCAGACAAGACAAATGGACTACATTTTTTGTCTTTTAAAAAGCAATGTAGATCTAGATTGTAGTTTTTATAAAATATATATTCTCACCTAGAACTACCTCTCACACTTACAATTGTCATGAATACCATTCCTCTGGGAATATCTGTCTTTTCACTCCAATGCCAAAATAAAATAATATATATATATAAGATATATAAAAGCAACCTCCTATTTGTCTGCTCACTACTCTTTTTATTTTGTTTAAATTGACTGCCTAGGGCTGTCTTTTCAGAGCCTTCTGTTGAAATACCCATTACACAATCAATTGACATCACTGTGCTTCAGTCATGGCAAAGTATTTGTATGTTTTTTCTCATCATTTAAAAATCACAAAACCCTGTTTCCACCATACATCACTATCCCTTTAAGCATGCCCCAGCCAAACAGCAAAAGGCAAATGCTAAACTCCTAAGCTCTTGTAGCCACCCACTCATCCTGTAAACACTATATATAATGTCATGCGAGGGCACAGAGCCAGCCATCTGCCGTTAGTTTATGTTTCTGTTTCCAAAAAGCGTCACAACGCAACTAACATACAGCAGAGAGCATACACACCCTAGAGTGTACTGCTCCCCACTTCATATCTGCACACCTTATTCCCTCTTCACTTAGACCTGGTTCCCATGGCAACTCACTAACCATGTGAGTGGTCTCTCGGTGTATGGCCGCAAGGAATGATTGGCTTTGATAAATGGACGTTCAGCATCAGAGCCAATACATGTTACTGCACTGTCTGAAGGCCTTTCTCTTTCTTTCTTCTTTCTTTATTTCCTCTTTTATTCATCCTCTTTCAATTTTCTTGTACATGTATTTTGGTTGTTCCTGCTTCTACTTGGTTACCTCACACCCTGTTCCTCCTGAATTTCTATTCACAAACATCTTGTCTCCATCCTCATGCTTCATTTTTCTCTCTGCTGCCATATTGTGGCCGTGCAGTGACCTGCAGCCATCGCTGGACAGAGTGAGGAGTGCCAGCACCACTTGTCTGAGGCCAGAAAACCACTATGACAGAGACAGGTACATAAAAAAACATAAAGCAAAGAACATGTAATTCATAATTAAATATAGATTAATTCAAAGAATTATTCAAATTATTTGAAGGATTAATTTCACAGTTTTTGTTGTAAAGTGGATTTGCATGATTGTGTTTTAAATGTGTGTTTAGCACATGTTGTCCAAATTATTTGTTTCATTTATACAACAATACAGTGTTTATCCCACTTTTTGGTCTCACACACAAATATTCCATTATATATGTTTCCCTTTGTTTAAATAAAATGTAAAAAAAAAAAAAAATCAAATTTATATTACACCACGTAACACCAAATTTAGGACAGAGAAAATATTATACATTAATTGTCTGCCTTGTTTTTTAATATATACTTAAATTTAGCAAAGCCAGTAGTGTCAACTATCTGTATGTAGTCCAATGCTGTTGTAGCTAACATATTCAAAGCCTTCACTGTCCTGTTACTTACTGTGACCCTCCTCCAACTGTTCCCACCACGGGACACTCCCAACCCTTCCCTCCCTCCAGGTGCTCCAACACTTTGCCCCACAAGACTCCCCCCAGTCCCAGGATCTTAGTAGAACATGTGAACCCTGAAGAAGACAGGTACCAGGCCACACCCCTGCTGCTAACCCCACGCCTTTTAAATTCTGCTTACTGCTTTCCTGCTTATGCCCTCCTTACTCTCACTTTGAACCACACTCTGCAGCTTAGAGCTCCCCCTTTAGACTGTAATCAGCTCCATTTACCTGTTTTCCTCAAATATTTGTGCTTTAAGGTTGTCTAATCCTGTTGTATTCTTCTGCACCTGCCCCTTTCTGCTATGCACCTGTCTCTCAGTTCAGTTTCTCAAAGCACTCCCTTTGCTGTAGCATTGATGCTAGCAAATCAAATCAAACTTGTACTGCTTTTGCAGACCTCAAAAGCCCTAAAAAGCCTTGTGAATCTTTTGTCATGACATCTGTCGTATCAGCTTCTCACTCACACCCACCATTTTTTTGCCATTCTCCATCTCTTTGTCTCTTGTTGCCATTTGACACAACAGACAGTGTAACAGTTCTCCAAGTCCGAACTGTCAAAAGGGCAGCAGAAAAAGCCTGGAGGGGGACAGGTAAGCCATTTATTCATTAAACCACTCACTCACCTTTTTATGTTATCTATTTTTATTATGGTCATTATCTCAAGAATGACTTGTCTGACTTGGTATCTAACAAATCTAAACTTATATGATTTTTAATGTTTTTGTTTGATTTTTGTGAATGATTTAGTTCCATATTAACAAAATGTTCTTGACTTCAAATGATTCTTAGTGGCTGACTAATATTGCAGCATAATCATAATTTGTATTTAATTTTTATCCTTATTTATGGCAAATGCCTGTTGGCTGCAGTCGTATCCAGCCCACTTCTATCCTTAGGGGCAGCAGGGGCAGAGAGGGGCCGCTGAGGCCCTATGGACAGACACCCCTGTCCGGGTCCTGCCCAAACTCTCCACGGCCAGACAGGTGCATGCCACTGTCCTCACTGTGCACCACCTTCCCTGTGTCCTCTGCCCTCTGATCCACTTAGTGCTACTTGTGCTACAAGTGTTGTTGTATTCAATTACAGCATAGACTCCCTTTTCAAACGTCCTACAGCTGGTGTTTCTGCCCGAGTCTTCCTCTAACCTTTGCCCTTAATTAGTTGTCTTTGTGATTCAGGCTTTCACAACTGTTGTGAATGTGAATACAGTTTCAGTAATCTTTTTTTCTTATTGTTTTGTTAATGTCTGTCAGAGATCATCATGGCAGCCCCTCTCCACCGACAGGAACCTCTTCAGGTCGCAGAAGCAGACAGCTGCCACAGCTTCCTGCAAAGAGCAGCAGCATAGAGCAAGGTGGGTGGAATATTTAATTGTCTGTCCCTAGGTGTCAGCCCAGCGACTAACTGGCCATTGTCCAGGGTGTACCCATCTAATGCCCAAAGTTGCTGTGATACGCTCCAGTCACTTGACCCTTAACGGGATCAAGAGTAAGGAATTTTAATAAACGAATGATCTTTAAGGGGAGATTCAGTTGAGTCAGAAGTCTTCATCTGCCATATACAGATTGATTGTACAGTGTTGTTGCAGTTGGTAAAAAAGAGTTCTTGTGGTGTTCTGTCCTGCAGCTCACTGATCCTATATTTATAGACCAGCCCAGCTTGTCCAGATGCACTTCCAGAGATGTATAGGTGAACACTATTCCAATATCTTTTCCACTAATGGTTATAGTTTGAGTGGAGGGTTTATTGCACCTTCTTTAGTTTAGAAGTGTTCAGAAAGAGTTTTTTGTCATCTATAAAAGTTCTCTATAAGGTTCCTGTATTCCTCTTCTTGTCCATTTTGATACAAGCCACTATTCCTGTGTCATCAGAATGTTTTTGAATGTGGTAGGACTCAGAGTGATAATTAAAATCTGTAGTGTATAATGTGAAGAGGAATGGAGCAAGCACAGTACCCTGAGGAGCCCCTGTGCAACTAATGACTCTGAGACACAGTTCTCCAGCCTGACGTATTGTGGTCTAACTTTAGGTTAAGTTAAGTTTTTTCACTAAGAACAGGCAGTCTGTTGGTGTTGAAAGCAGGTAGTGTTGAATGCAGGTTGAATGCAGTTGTTTAGAAAGGTCAAACAATTGTAAGTTGTTAAACGCTGGTACATTTCTCATTTACCAGTCTTCAGCAACTTTGTTTTTCTCACGAAGCGACCGATTCCTATAGAGCTCCTCATTTACCTTGTTTAATCCCTGTGTTGTTGTTTTGAAAATGTACTGTTGGTTATACTATTATTTTAGTAAACTGCACATAACTAAGTATTACATGTTAAATGTAGTTATTTTCAATGAATACACAAATATGGGGCGGCAGTGGCTCAGTGGTAGAGCGGCCGTCCTTCAACCGTAAGGTAGTAGGTTCGATTCTCGCTCGCCCTACAGTTCATACTGTCCTTGGGCAAGACACTTAACCCACCTTGCCTCCAGTGTCCATAGCACTGGTGTATGAATGTGTGTGACTGTGGAGGTGTGTTTGGTGGTGGTAGGAGAAGGTTGTGAGCGCTGGTTGTGTGGCTGCCCGCCTCTCTGTCTGCCCCAGGAGTGAATGTGTGTGAATGGGGTGAGTGGAAGCTCCATGTAAAAACACTGTTGTAAAGAACTTTGTGATTATTATCTGTGAAAGGTGCTATATAAATATAAATTACTTACTTACTTACAAAAAAAGAAACAAGAATCATCTGTATCAAGACATAAGTAAGTTTTTCAGAACATGTTTCCCGATTGTGACAACTCTAATGAAAAAAGATAATACATTTACAGTATATACAGGAACATGGCTTGGGAGTCTTTCCTGCAGAATCTCGTCATCATGCTCCATCTAGTGTCAGGAAGCAGATGTTGCATCTTTTAGACATAGACTGTCACTTAGAACAAGCATTTTGTAACATTCCTGGTACTTTTTTTAAGCCCTTGCAGGAGATGATCGAGCCCGACAGCTGCCAAAGAAAGTTCATCCTTACAGGCCTTCAGCGTCCCATGACCCAGAGATGGAACTCAAGATAAAACGAAAGGTTAGCATACATTTATCACTATCAAAGGACTCTAAAAGTGAACATCCCTCTCACACTCTTTCTTTGACAGAACTACGCAGGACAGAGGTGTAGCAGTGACAACACATCTGCCAGGTCTTCAGACAGTGACATGAGCGATATGTCTGTCAACTCAAGGGCAAGCAGTATCTCACGACTCAGTAGCACCAGCTCCATCCCATCTGAATATCCAGGTGGAAGGTTCAGGTGAGTCTGTCAGCTGGCATTCTCACCCTGTCTCGTTGTACATTTTTATTAGTACCATTTTTAAACAAAGCTCTTATTATATTTTATAATAATATATTTTTTTCTTATTATATTTTAAAATGCATGCTAATTGTTTGTGTCTGTTCTTCTGCATGCCAACCGCTGCATGTCTCTGTCTGTCTGCATGCTCTGCCTCTACTAAACCAACCATAAACATAACATAAACATACAATAATCCAAATGACTGGACTCAGATCCAAGTCACTAGAGGAGGAAAAGAGGGAGAGGAGGATTTCGTGGGGTGTTAACGGGGAAGAGGATAGGAGGAGGGCCACAGGAAAGAGACGTTTATCTGAGGAGTTAAAGCAGAGGAGACACACTGTAGCAGGAGAAACCCCCGAGTCAAGGTAAAGATCAATACGTCTGAATAATACTGACAATGGCCGGCTATCTATTGGAATATGTATTAAAAAGGCTTTAGCTTTAAAATACATTTGACAGAATTAGTCATTAACAGTACAATTTACTGTAACAAAACATTTAGTGTAAACCATAAGGTTAGATAGATAGAAGAGATAGACTATAAATGACTGAATCAATAAACATTCAGTTACTAATGATTTTTTGTACAAATAAGGTCTGCAAAATAACCCTTTCAAATTGTCCTAATTTAAAAACAATAATAATTTATCCCAGCTAACAAAAAAAGCAAATTAGCATATTTAAAAAAATCTCTCTCCAAGCACAAAATAGCAGACAGACAAAAGACAGTGCTATAAACAATACAACTAGATTAAATTAGATAGAATAGTATTTAAATGCAATTTTTTTTCCTACTGAAAATATTATATTTTACAATTAAAGCGTACAGGTACAGGTTTTGGGGACTATGTACTATATATAAGAACAGAGGTCAGCTACAGTGCAGTGTCCACACACATACTCTTAGCCCAGAGACCATTGGCACGCTGCTGACAGGGACAAACGACCCTATCCCACTGAGCCAGGTGCTGATGTAGTGCAGCTGATTAGCCGCCTAATGTATTGGGGTTTAGAGCAGAGAGAAGAAAGCTTGGAAAGTTAGGAGAGCGAAAAGGCTTGTTCTTTATGGCCTCAACACAAATCAATCTTGATAGTGTTATATAAACACGGTCCGGTGGCCTAAAGCACACTTTAAAGACACAGAGGTGAAAACAAAGAACAGTTAAATAAACATTATTTGTATCTGTATACTTAACATGACATAACCATAAAAGTCAGGAAGTGCTATGCTTCATTCAGAGCTTTCCTCTAACCTGCTTTGCTGCTGCATTCCCCAATGAGCATCAAATAACTAAAAAGACTATGTAACAGATTGGCATGAACATTTTTTAAAATCAAATACAGATAATTCTATAAACGACTATAAAATATTATAGGCATATTTCTATATATTTTGTCTGTTTTTATTTCAGTTTATTTAGGATATGTTTTATCATGTGGTCCATGTTCTCTGTGTCGTGTGTTCTTGTTTGGTCTGTGTAGTTGTACGTTCCTTTCTGCATGTATCAGATCCCTGCTTGCATGTGTCCTGTGCTGTGACTGCCCGGACCCCCATCTCCAAACCGAGCTGGACCCTCCCTTCCCGTCCTACACCCCCTCTCCTCAGCCTTCCCTGACAGCAGCAGAGAGGCCACAGAACACGCTCCCTCTCTGTGTTCACTCATTGACTCCTGGCCACTGGACTGTTGCAGTGAGGAGCCCACGGGAGGCGGATGTTCTGGGGGACAGGGGCGGTGTAGCCGGGCTCTCCTGCAGTACCTTGACCCCCTCTGAGAACATGGACATGAGGAGACTGCTCAGGACAAGGAGGCAGCAGCGGGGACTGGGGCGTATCTGTCCTAGTGCATTAAACTGTTTTAGAAAAAACAACATTAGCTGAAAAAGAAATTTGATATTTGTTTATACTGCTGCCTCTTTAAAGGAATAGTCCAGTAAAGTCGATTATAGAACTCCTTATATACTTAACTACTTTTTTAATTTAGTTCAAATTTTACATTACATATGTATATTTTGCTGCTTTTACAATCTTGAATAAAATGCAGACTTTGTGATAATAAATTAAAATAATTTTATTTAAAAATCTCCTTTCTCAAGGTTCCTACTTCTGTAATTAAATATATACTGTAAATGGGTCAATAATCACTTATTAACAAACCAAACCTAAGTAATAATGGATAGATCATATGTAACATCTAATGTTGCAGTGCTAAAGATGCTATTTTATTAGGGTTTCTTTAAAATCTTATCTTTGATTAAACATCATTCCTCCACCACTTTTAAATATATTTAGTATTCATTGTCCTGCTGTTTTCTGCCAAAGTAAAGGTACAGTATGATACCAGCAGCAACAACATTAGTATAAAACCTGATGAATTTCACTGAGTGTCGTCTCTTTTCAGGATGCGCGCCTCAACGGGCCGCAGCATGATGAAGAGCTCCAGCGTGAGCAGCGAGATCTACAGCCAGGAGCGCACCGACGGCAGCCAATCGGACACGGCGCTGGGCACGGTGGGAAGCGGCAGCAAGAAGAGACGCTCCAGCCTGAGCGCTCGAGTGGTGGCCATCGTGGGCAACCGTCGCAGCCGCAGCACTTCACAGATCAGTGGGCCAGGTTAGTTGTCATGGAAACACGAGTGTATTCACGGGTGACTGTTAAAGCCCATTGATTATTTTACACACAATACACTGTAAATTGTATTCTTAATATGTAAAGAGTTGGTCTAGATAAGATTAAAACTAGATCTATTTATAGAATAAGGATATCTTTTTCTTTGAGACCCATTGAAAGACCAAATCCTTGTTTCGGTTATCATCAAAGAAACTGTGGTTTTGCTCTATTCATGTCCAAGGTACACTTTGATTTTAAAATACACAGCCTTACTGTGTTTAGAAATTGTTTAATTGTGAATGAAATTATTTAATATTGTCATCTTTTTGTCTATAAGTGTCAAAGATGTAGACACCTTCAAAAGAGAAGGCTGGGAGTGTGGTTTTTGTGGGCACATTTGCTTGACTGACAGGACACACAGCTGGTGTTTGCTGATGATGAAGGTAGAAATAGGCTCCATAAGCAGCTGCACCCATAACTCCTACAAGTTAAAATTTCACTTGACAGGAAAAATAATAATGAGGACTTTGGCAGCTCTGTTTTCATCATTTGAGTAAAAATTTTGATCCAAAAACGAAAGAGTGAAGTAAAATTCCGCCTTCTTAAATTATGTTTAAAAACAGAGACCTTCAGCAGAATTGTCAAATAGTAGGACCTATTGTTGCATATGATAATGATTTTCTTGAGTATGTTGAGTATGAGTAAAAAATAGTCAATGTACAAAGCTGTGGTGAATTTGGTGCTTGTAATTGGTGCCTGTCAATCAAAATACCGAACAGTGAGAGGAGTTACATAACAGTTGTGTTCCTGTCTCACCCACACAGCTTCTCTGGGTTGAGTTCAATTAGGTTTCTTTAAAAGCCGAGATGATGAAAACCATATTTTCTGTAGTGGACATAAAAAGCGAGGATGGAGGAGGCTGTATTCTTCTAATAATGGACAAAAGAGAGAAAGACTAAGAGGGAAGCCAGGCTGTTTGTTACTGTGAGGAATAATAGAAAATTAAAAACCTAAATTTAATGAGTGAAAATCTGCTTCATTCACAATGTAATATTTTTATGAAGTGATTAATTCATTCATTTTCTTCCGCTTAGCACTATCCCAGAAACCTAGAGGGCTTAGACAGGCTACACTCTGGACAGTGAGTGGCCAGTTAGTCGCAGAGACAGTGACAGACAACCCTTCACTCTCACATTTATGCACTAGGGACACTTTAGAGTTGTACATGCATGTCTTTGGACGTTGGGAGGACACTGGAGTACCCGGAGAGAACCCACAGTAACACGGAGAGTTGTCGAGGGCGTTCGAGACGGCCGGGGTTTAAACTCACAACCTGCTTGCTGTGAGGCAGGAACACTAGCCACTTTATGGTCATTATTATACTATTCCTGGTCTAGTTATTGTTTTTATTATTGGTCTACTTGTTATTATTACTACACAATACTGATGCATATAACACGTTACTCTAACAACAGTGTACAAACAAAGCTTTGTGTCTAGTTTATGGGAGTAAAAACACTGTATTTGTATTTTTGTCCAGAGGGTAAGCCTGGTAAGAAGGAGAAGGGAGCACCCATCCAGAGGAGCACAGAGACTGGCCTGGCGGTGGAGATGGTTCGAAGCATGCCGAGCCGACAGCCCAGCAGAGAGTCTAACAACGGCAGCATTCACAGCTGCAACTCCGAGGGGAAGTCAGTAAACCACATTTACTGTTTTCACTATTGTTAGTTTCTGTTACTTTCATTAATATTTGACTGTTTCTTGAAATAGGAAACGCCCTGATTCTCCATTGTTATGCCTATGTGTTAACAAAGAAACAACATGAATACAACAGTTTCTGTACCAACATGTTATATGTCAGTTAGCTAGGAGTAAACAGAGTGTGATTTTAATTAGCACAAGGTTTTAAAAAACCTAAGCTCAAGCACAGTGAAGCGAAAATGGCATAAAACACCAAATATGACAGAATCAAATTAAGGCCTGTTGTTTTCTGTGATGGATTAACTCACTTGGGTAATTCCAGAGATGATTTTCATGCTGTAAATAATGACTAGGGAAGGGAAGGCTGCAAAATGAAATCTCTGACGATGCTGACTATGTACAGCAGAGCACAGCACTCTTCAAATGTGTCACTTAGTCAGCTGACAAAGGCAAAATACAGCACTGTGGTACGTTTCGATTCAATGTCCAGAGCAGGTGCAGGAAGGATAACACTCATAAGACCAGATGTTCTTCTCTTATCAGTCCAAAACCAAATCTTGTGCAACTAAATGATGCATGCGTCTGTAGGTTAAACGTATCTGACCTCCTTCAGTTCAAGATGGAAGGAGTTTTTCCACTGTCATAGCTGCAGTGTTTTTTTTTATAACCCACAGCTGTGCGTTAAACATGAAAACATCCTGTCTGATTGGTTCATGTCTGAGCAACTGACTGATAGTAAATTTTAATTATTTAGTATATCGCATTATTAAAGCAAAGTAAATAAGAGTAAGAGTCCTCTGTCGTATTGCATTTGACTCACCTATGGAACTCTGAGTGCCTTGGCTCGCTACCGTCTCGAGAGAATATATGTGTTGCCAAATAAACAAAACTTTAATCTTAAAATCTTTGTAACAGAGACATATTAAGACGAGACAGTCCCATATGTGTTTGCAGGAGTGTAGTTACAGAATTGGTTAGTCTTAGAAAGTGCAAATTGTTGTGAATTAAAACTACATAAGAAAAAAGGGTCACAGGGTTAGAGACCTTAGGCTTAAAACTCCAGAAACATATAGTCAGTGATTGACATAAAGGTCTAAAGTAAATGCCACTGCAATTTATTGCTGTCAAAATGAAAATGATAGATAATCAAATATGTTAAAATGCTTTATTTTTCACATTTGAAGTATAGGTTGTTTTTTTATATTACTTGAAGTTGCATTAAAACATGACTGTAGTTAGACTAAAAGGGGGCTTCTTTATTAATTACAATGTTGTCATATTGTTTGCTTTTACTTTTCAGTTTGATCTTCTCTGGAGTGAACCTGGGTGCCAGCAGTCAGTTAAGTGGTTTCCTGGATGGCTTGGGTCCGGCTCAGTTGGTGGGCAGGCAAACACTGGCCACACCTGCCATAGGTAAGACTGGAGATTTACGGCCTATCCCCAATAAGCTCTCACTTTCTGTTTTACTGAAGCCATGTCGTCCCTCAGGTGATATCCAAATCGGTATGATGGAGAAGAAGGGTCAGCTGGAGGTGGAGGTCATTAGAGCCCGAGGACTGGTGCAGAAACCTGGATCCAAGTCCCTTCCTGGTGAGTCTTAACCTAAATGAGATAAAGATAAACCCAGTCTTCTCTGTGTTTTTTATAAGAATATCTGCTTCTGATCTAGGAAGTTCTTTTTATTGCTAATAGTTTTTTGTGGATCTGTTTCTTTGCACAGCACCATATGTCAAGGTCTATCTGCTGAATAATGGAGCGTATGTAGCCAAAAAGAAAACCAAGATTGCACGGAAAACACTTGACCCCCTGTACCAGCAGGCACTGCTATTTGATGAGAGCCCACAGGGTAAAGTCTTACAGGTGAGCAGGACAATTATATCTTTTCATTGGAGGGTTAAAATGCTTTTTCACTTGCTTTATAAGATAATAGGTTCTCCAGAAGGAGCTAAACTGCAGTGTAAATTGATAGAAATTGCTTTTCTTCCTTCAGGTGATTGTGTGGGGAGATTACGGCCGCATGGACCATAAAAGCTTCATGGGAGTTGCACAAATCCTATTGGATGAACTGGACTTATCAAGCACAGTAATTGGCTGGTACAAGTTGTTCCCACCGTCCTCCCTGGTGGATCCTACACTCACTTCTCTAACACGACGAGCCTCGCAATCATCACTGGACAGCTCCTCTGGACCTCCTGGGGTCCGATCGTAGTGGACCAATGACGGCTCTACACAGTCATCAACACCACCGCCCGGCGAGTAACAAACTCATAAAGACAACAATCAGAAACAGTCCTAATGAGAAAGCTTTGTTGAGATCTGACAATCACTCCTGTTGCGGTTCATTCAGTCTGCTCTAGGGAGCGTCACGTTTCAGTGTTTCATGTCCATTCAATGAAGAAAACAAATCTAATTTCTGTGTAAGTTGAAAAAGCAGGGCCTGAAAACTATATTAGAAGAATATATGAAATATGGCGCAAGACTCAAAATAATCAACAATAGCAACATAATGTATGTAAGCCTCAGAATGTATGGACTTGAGACAGAGGAAATCAGCCTCTGCAGCTACAAGAGGCGCTCTCCTCCTCCATCTTCAGAAAACCCAAGACTGCCAGCACTCGTCAGGGTGCTCCCACATGGGACCTCAGTCTGGAAGCACAGGGCCTTCTTCTGGTGCCTAGACCTCGGAGCCGCATCACTGGTCCCTTTCTCTGTCCCTATGTTTACCATGGCTGCTCTCAAGCCAAACTGTTTGAACGTGTTTGCTTTGATGTTCATTTACTGTTCCTTTGGTTTTTAACTTGCACAAGATGTTTTTGCAGTGCTCATGATATGTTGTCAGTCTGGTGTGCATGGAGAGAAAAAAAACTAAACACAAGCGATAAAAAAAAAAACTACTAAGTGTCTGCAAGTGTTATGCAGGGGTGTAACAATGGGGGGGAGGTGATGATGACACCATTTTGAAATTTTAAACTGAGGTTAGTGTGCATTATTTTTCTTGTTCCACCTCTTGTGAACCAGGCCAGTCGTCTTTGTATAGATGTATATTTGGCCTCTCAGGAGGTTTACCATAGGGTTTATGTCACTTTGAAATATCACAAGGGTACAATGTAAAAAAAAAAAAATCTTAAGCAAGATAGGAGATATACTTTTTATGTTCCCTTACCCCAGCACGTTTCAATTTTTACCCAACTTTAAGTTACTTTATTTTGAGATTTCAACTCACAAGCACAAGAGCTTGATTTTTTATAACAAAATGTTTAACTTTTTGAAGAAAAAATAAATATGTTGTTGAAAAAATAAAGCAATGATCCCGTCACTGGTCTAGTTATTAGGAAAAAACTGAAAAGAAGAATTGCTCAGTTTCTCTTGTGCATCTCTGTGAATGTGAAAGTAACCAATCAGACTGATCACCCACACCAATGCCCATCCTCTGTTCGGTCCACACAGACTCTGCCCATCGGGGAAAGAGGTGCGGGGCCAGCATGACTTTGGAAACAGTTCCAAGCTGCATGCACATTTTTGTAAAACAGATACAGAAAAAAGATACTGACGTAGATCCGTGTGTTAGTTCCACATACTGTAGGGCCGCTTGTATGTTGCATGCAGTTGTACAGTTTGCTCGTACTTGAATATTAAAGAGATAAAACCAAGAAGCCGAAGCCATTCGCATTACGCAAACACATCTGAACTCAACTGCAATCTACTCCATGTCCCTCAGTCCGGTGCTGAATGTGTGTCAAATAAATCCCACAATTGATGTCTTTTCTGGAGCCTCTGGAAGATGTACTGTACTGTACAGTGGTACTGAGCAGACCTCACGCCCCTTTTATTCTTTATTCACATTATAGTATACCTCCAAGGGGCTCACACATGTATGAATAAATATGTACAAAACAGATCAATGGAAATATGAATTATGTTTCAACATAAGGATTTCAGATATTCTAACACGTGGACTGTTTAGTTCTCTAGAGAATAAATGCAGATGCACAGAGAGTCACACACTGTAAATATTCAGTAGCCTTTCACTGGGTTTGTGGTATTTGCAAAGGGGCCGAGTCTTAAACTGAGCAGCAACAATCTATGGTTAGGGACCATGCAGTGGGACAACACAACAGGTGACTCCCACTCTACACTTTTCTTCTTCGTGCTCTTTCAAAACCCAAATGTCTGACCCCAGGTCCTGCCCAGCCCGTCTGTCTTAACAAGGGTTGGCGTTACTGTTCATCACCCAGTGAAGCAGGTTGTCTTATTTACGTTTTTTTTTATTATTTCTCTGTCAGTATTAACAGAAAAAATGCTGATTGTTTACAACTTTTGTGTTCTACAGAAACAAAAGAAAAAATTTGAAAAAATAGTTAAGCATTCACTACATTTCTTGTTTGTACAACAGATGTGGCTCAAATGATGTGTATGTTTTATATTTTAAAAAAAGTTCATTTTTATTATTTACAAATAAAAAGAATGTGTGGAAGAATCTTGTTTCCTGACAAGTCATTTTTATATAATGAAATTGTAGCATGATGCACAAGTAATGAATGGGTTTTTGTTACAGTTATTTATAATATTTACATTTTTTATGATGTGAAAAGAGAACTCCCTAATTTCTTTCCATATATCAAATATATACAAGTCACAGTCACATGTGCATTAGTGCAGTTGCAAGTCCTTGATAGCGTGCAGAGTTTGAAAAGTTATGCACTGTGGTTTTAAACAAATATTTCATCTGACTGCAGATGTCTTGGTCTCATCTCAGAATGTGGTTAATTACCTGTGGTATTTTTTCCTATTGTATCTGGTGTATCTCCTGGCTCATGCTCTGTTCTTGGTTTGACTTGGTCTCACTCCCTTAAAGTCCTGGCCTTGTCTTGGTACACTGTGTTCTCGGTCATGGCTTGCCCTCTGTCAGTGTGATCATGACCACAACACCACTAAAATGTAAACGAAGCTGATCTTCTGTTCTGATCTTTTGATTTGATATGAATCTTTGACATTTAACCCTCACTGTTGAACACACTTGTTTAATTGTTAGCAGTGAGTGGTGTTATTCTGTATTATAGCTCCAATAAGTCCCGCCTGGGCCAATGAAGAGGAAGTTGAACCCATACGGCCTCATCTGTGACCTGTAGTCGAGGGCTTGGGAGATTTATGTTCCACATCCTCTCGTTAAATAAGCACAGGGCCCCCCAAAACAACATCTGCAAGCAATCTACAGCAACCCTCCCAGCTACCTCACTATGCCAACCAGCCCCTACGAACCCCCCTCCTTCACTGCTCCAGAGGTTGTGACCCCTGTGCAGAAAAAACACAGATACAGAGAACCACAGATCACACGAATCAAAGGCCACCATAAAATTTCCATGCTGCATGCAGGAAATGGATTAATCTATCTAATCAGGTCATGGGGCACACATTGGCGGAAAAAAAGTAACTTGATGTGGAATAGTAACATGGGATAAAGTTGATTTTAAATTATATTTTATATTAAAAGATGACCTTTCCAAGACTAAAAATCAAAACACAAACTTTGGGAAAAACGGCTGACGTGCTCAGTGATGTATCCTGGCATGTTTACCCAGAGATGGGATTGTAGGCTGCAGTTTTAGTGCCAATGCTCAAGATGCCTTAAATGATTGGCCTAAAAGAGTGAATACAATGGGCATTCAAACAAAAAGCATCTGCAACAAGCTCAGTGGAACAGAATATATGTCCAATTATTTTATAGAGCTTGTTTTTTTAAACCAGAAAACACTTAAAAGTTATTTTTTTCAGGTGATTCAAAATGCTGCAATTATATTCTGTACAGTGAGGCTATAACAGTAAACCTTAAGTGCAATGTAAAATGAAGCAAACATTTGAAGCTTGCCCTTAATTTGCTTTAACGAGTATTATAATAGAGACCATATTTTTGCATAACAAATTAACTACACAAAAAGACAAAAGTACATCACAAAACTAAATGGGGCACAAAAACTTCCACCAATAATTACAAAGAAGACAATAGTTTTGGTTTAAATTAAATTTGTCTGCTAAATTCTGACCCATTTTTATTTGTCTAATTGCAAATGCAAAACCGGTCAATACAAGACACAGAGCTCATTACTGTCCTCCTGATGTTGTGGTGGGAAACTACAATGACTTCTCTTACTCTTGGATTGAAGGGCATTTTTCCATCCCATTCAAACATATCTCTTCTTTTTAAAAACCTTAACATCTGGGCTTAGATTCATGTCATTGGTTGCATTTTTAACGAAACAACAAACAGCAGATTGAGAGCATTGTATAAACTGTGACGTTCATCGTATTTCATTTCCCGAATGAAGACTGTCATGTAATGCAGTCACCGGTAGATGGCAGAGTTTTGTTTGAAGACCGACCTGCTGAGTACACTGAGCCGGACACACCTCTGCAGGTAAACAAATATCTCACCACAACGGCACGTTCACTTCAAGATGAGTCTAAACGCAATTTAGTTTCATTGAAATGACACGATGGTTGCTCCTGCTGTTTCTGTCATAAGCTCAAGTGCAGACCCTGTCCATACACTGTTTCCTTTCACTGCGATTCACGTCGAGGAAGCTTCAAATAAATGACTTGTGAATAAAATGTAAAATCATATACATTTTTAAACATTAACGTTTAAAGAAAGTGTGTTTTTGAGCTTACTTATTGTCTCACGCTCATACGAGCCGTTTAATGCGAGGATATAGGGGATACTTTTATTGTTTTTGGTGCTGTATAAATAAAGATAAGTGTAACGTCTTTTAAAGCCACGTGCTTTTGAGGCGACACTGAAAACAGAGCAGCTCTCTTCCAATCAGCTAATTCAATGTAACCCACCAAAACACATCTATAAAGAGCATTCAAAGTAATATTTTCTGCAGATGTTCACTCAGTGGTTACTTTTCCAGTAAAGCAAGTGGAAAAATCACCCGAACCCATGTTACCTGATATGCTTTTCTATATTTAAGAAAACGGGGTGTAATCTGGGAACTTTTTTAGGAGGGAGGAAATTGAATTACCCGGGAGCAGAGGCGGTTGCTAATTTGCATGTACAAAGCAAAACGTCACCCACGTGTTTGTATCAGTTAAGGGTTAGAGATGCCAGAGATGGTGAAGATACTCTTATAGAGGCATAGACCTTGAACAAAACGACACCCAAAAAGCACTAAAGGTAAAAACAAAGGATCCTATAAAGGAACAGAACAACACTGAAAAGCAGTACATTTGACACTAACACATACAAAGACAACAAAAATAACAAAAAGCCACTAAAATTTACCTTAATTTTAATAAACCACAAAGATTGATTGAATTAAAACCTCACATAATCGCGTAAAAGTAAAAGACAAGAAATGGCACGTAAAGGTAGCTACGCTAAACAACTGTATATTAAGATTCAAAAATAGAGAGGTAGCCTATGTGCTTTTTTAGTTCGCACTGGGGCCCGTTAGACTTTACGCCGCAGAACAGTGATGCGAACAGGTTTGTAAGTGAGACATGTGCGCTGCTGCTGCTGCGCGCCAAGGCACAGCAGAGAGGAAGGAGGCGGTCAGAGAGTGACGGTGGCGTCGTGTGGTTCAACTCCCGTCTGTGTGTTGTGTCCTAACACACGTGCTTCTGCTTTATACATTGTGAGAGGACACTCAGACACACACTTGTAGATGCTGGCGGCGGAGATGCCATGCCCCGGAACCACAGCGGAGATGAAGGCGGCAACTGCGCCGGGCTCTGGATGAGGTCGTCGCCGGGGAAAGATGTGGAGTCCGGCCGAAGGGTGACGATGATGAACAACGCGGGAGACGGTTTGCTGTCCGCCTCCTCTGGCTCTTCTGCTGCAGGTGGCGCCGGGTCCGAGAGCCTGAGAGGGAAGCAGGGAGCGCGGCTCAGTCTGCTTGGCAAGCCGCTCATCTACAGCGCGCAGAGCGGCCGCAGGAACGTCCGCTATCGCCGTCTGCAAAACTATCTGTACAACGTGCTGGAGAGACCACGAGCCTGGGCCTTCATCTACCATGCCTTTGTGTGAGTTACGCATGATTCGCATGCTTCATACCTGTCCCCGTGTGTTTATGTGCGCGTTAAACTGACTGGACACCTGTTGATGTGGAGTTGCTTTACACGAGCGTTTTAACACCCCCGAAGCTATCTGCACTCGTTTATTTAAGGCTTTATTGACATGACAGTTGACACTATAACACACTCTTAATAAGAAGTATATTGTAGGGTTTTTATGACATGTGTTAGAGGTCAGTCACCAGGACTATACCGGGATGAGTCACTTCTGAACTAAAATTCAAAGAATTATGAAGGAAGTTAGGGAAAGGCATTTGAGTTTTTCTTCTCGGTGCAGACAGGAAAGACTCAAACCATGTATTTATGCTTTTGTAATAATGATGTATTTCTGTCTTTGCACAAAGTACACTTCAATTGTTTCAGACATTTATTGTAAACATTGATATAAGAAAATACTGACTTGAGTAGGTTTTATGACATAGTGGCACTACCCAAAAAAGAGTCAATAGCTGGGCTAACGGAAATCTTTTCAGTATTCTGCCTATTGTTCCTGTCTGCTCCATGTGAGCATTGAAGCTACCATGAAAATGTAGTATCTAAGCCATTTTACAGTGTCAAAGTGCAAAACAGTGTGACTTTTATGTTATGGATAATGGCTATTTTGATTTTGATGTCAAACATTCACACATAAACAATGGTTGGTGCATGTCCCGATGTCATTTTTCCTGCAATGATATGAAAGAAGCGTGTCAGCCCTGCCATAAATTGCTCAAGATAAGGGTGTAACTGAAATGTACTGACACACAGATTTAGCTGTTACTCAAGTGTCATTTTTCCTGCTATGTCTGCTGCTTTTTTATCTAAATCATGTTGAACTTCATTTGTGATATTTATTAAAATAGAGAGTACTGTGTTTAAACAGGCTAAGGTTTCTCTCAAAGGTCACAGTATCTCCTCTTTTAGTGTCCTTCTGGGCTTTCCCCGGGTCTTAAATTTCTTATCCCGCGTGCAACTGTTGTCGTGGCTTCACAACTGTCCCACAGAGGAAGGAAGTGAAGACACATGGTGACAGAGAACACCATGGCTGATTGGTATGTGGGCGGGCCAATTGTGCAGCTGTTCCGCTCTGCACTGTGGCTGTATGAGCATCTAATAACTGCCTGTATCACAATTTAGCTGCAAAAGGTCAACTCTGAACCACTGCAGATGAGGTCCTTTGTAAAGATAACAAAGTTCTGTCAGGCAGATGTCTAGTGTCATTAATAATTTGTAATAAAAGAGTTATTAAGAATGTGATTAAAGCATGACATGTTTTTTCCCAAAGACTTTAAAATCTAAATTATGTGAGTAGTAGGAAAACAATTTGAAAGATGGTCTCTGCCCACGCTAGAAACCCATGTGTGATTTGAACTCAACTTCAACCTTTACCTTTAATCTTTCATGTCACCTACTAAATGAACTGCATATCTCAATTTGCGGTCTTTTGTTTAACAAAGCCAAGGAACTGAACAGCCAATCAGAGACGTGCTGTTTATCTTTGTCCCACTGAGGATGGTGATGTAGATGTGGTAATGAAAAGTGCCACCTCTGACAGTTCAAACATGTTACTGTTGATCTCAAAGGAGCTCTTTTACTTTGCCATTAACTTCTCCAGAGGTGAACCAATTCAGTGATGGCCTTCAATATCCACTTTTATTGGACCCATAATAAAGATGCTTAAGAAGGAACTTTTGAATTTCATAAAATGTCTTATTAAATACACGGCCACAATAGTCTTGCAGCCTCAAACTCACACATTTCTATAGATACAGTGGGAACTGTCGCGCTGCCCTTTGCGCACTCCTGTGATGAACGCATGATGGCTTTGAAAGTTGCAATGGTCTGCTGATGCTGCATGGATGAAATAAGACCACACTATTTGGAGTTTCATGATATTTCAGAAAACGTGTCTTTCTCAGCAAATGAATATTTTTTGCTATCTATTGAGAGACTGCAGGGGAACTTAAAAGACAACAGTAAGTGAACACAGAAAGGCTGTAACAAGAAAGTTTTTTTCCTTTGTGCTGCTGAAATACCAAACACAACCATATTTGCACATAATAATAGCTGTAACTTTTATTCTCCAATTAGGCAGGTCTCTCTGTGGAGAGTTCTAGGAAAAGAAAACGGTTTCCTTTCAGCAGCTGTTGGTTCAGTCCACTACCAAATGTTTTAGAAATAATTTTAAATGGAAATATTTCTCATTTGTCCTCAGCTCTGCTCATCTTGGAGGTGTGTTATTATGTTGAGAAGAATTCACATTTGATTATCAAATCTAATTCTTAAGTGGTCTGTTCAGATCAGTATCTCCAGTCATCAGTGACCTATCTGCACGTGTCTTTGTGGAAACGACTCATATGTCACGTAGAGTAGCCGTTACAGGAGCTTTGTCCCAAAGTGGCAGCAGACAGTTTGGTGTGGCATCTCTCCACGGGGCATTTATGCCACTCAGGATTTGGCATAAAAACTGTTCCCACGGAAAGAAACCTAGTCAAAATACAGTTTTATGTCCAGATTTGATGGAAACCTTTATACCAAATACAGGTTTAGCCATTTAGTGTTTAGGAATACAAATTCTAAAAGGTCACTGGTTTTCTGCACATCATCTTTTCTTTATTGTGTTAATTCCAAATCCAGTTTACATTTGGGATTGACTTTCGAAAGCAATCCAATCCCGCCGTATTTGTGTAGGATCTGTGTATTTGATACTAATACTAAACCTCTGTTTGGATAGCGTGACAGTTCAATTTCACCATCCACTGATTTTAGCTTCCAGTAGCAAATATAAAAAGCCTCTTTACTTATCTCAACCGTCTGTATTGCCGGCACATTAGGAACAGGTCAGGGGAGCAAATAGACCTAGCAGCCTGGCCTGGCGGCGCTCTGTTCTCCTCTGACAGTGTGTCCTCATTGGCTCTGATGCTCCCAGTGATTTTTCACCTTCAGCAATGCTCTACTTTCTCACACTTTGACTAAACTATTTCTTGGAATTTAAGACACATTGCACTATTGTAATAACCTCTGGGTAGTCTAAAACCACTTTTTAAAAGGTCTCATCTTAGAATCAAAAGCTATTTTAGAGGGTCCTTCCAGTCCTCCTTGACACAAATTTTTACAAACTGTCCCACCATGAGTAAAGGCAAACACCCATTCAATGTAATATATCTGCTCCGTATTTGACTTTCTATGTTTCTTGCATACATGTATATTTATTCCATTCCAAGAATCTGACAACACTAAGCCAGTCTTTGTGCTGCAACGAGTTGCGCCTGGGGTCCCAGTCTGCCCTCCATCCTCACTCCCTCACGCACGCTCACAGTGCTGCCATTCATCTCACCTCTGGATTAACAAGCCCTTATCCTTGCAAGTATGTTCAGGGGCAGGAAAGCGTGGGGGGAAAAGGATACAGCAAGCCCCCACCTTAGATTTTCACAGTTGGCACGCTGCAGACCGAAGGGCGTTAAGTGGTGACATGAACTCGCTGCTCTTACTTGTTAAATATCTATCGGCTTCTTTATTGTCAGGAATACTTGGATTTACTGGCTGCTGTAAAGGATGCTGGCTCATCCTGAAAGCCTTGTTTGATTGGCAGTAACAGACACAATAAAACATTTAGGAGGATGACTAATCTGTGCAAATATGTATTACCTTTTTTAACTTTACGGCTAAACCATGCAGATTATGTCACCTCCAAAAATCTTGTAATTCACTTTTTCTCTCGTCCCTGTCGGGACTTGTGTCTCCAATAGTGTGTGATATGTCTTGTGGTGTGCAGGGTTCACTGTCAACTTCTGAGTGTGTGACCTAATGGAAAGAAGCTTCTTATAAACAGCAAGAGTGTTGCGCTGTAAACACTGGGGACCTGTTAGCTTCAGTACAAGTGCGGACAGAGAAGCGTCTTATTTGATCAGCGCTTTGACACAAAACAGAGGTGTAGTCTTGGTCCAGATGGCGGTCGCTTGACACAGTGTCAGCGCGATGTAGATGATCAGAAGCAATGTAGCAACAGCATTGTAAATTTGAACTTCTTGAAATAGTCATGAGACGTGTGTCTGGTGATTACACAGAAGTTGTTTTTTTTTTGGAGCTGTGTAAGACCTTGCAGTTAATGATAATCTGTATCAAGTGTTTGTTAGTTTTAACAAAAACCTCACAACCAAGCTTTTTAAAATGTTTTGGGAAGCGTATCTTGAAGTTTAGATCAGTATCAAACCTGACAGATCTTGCACAGGAGGACAGTAAAATGTATGTATAGCATAAATTCCTAGTAACTGAGGACTTTAATGTAAGCCAAAAGTTTAGCCAAAGAATCTTTAAATGTTAGACAATTTCCCAAGGCCCATTTTATTTTAATGTTGCAATGTTTTCATTACTAAAAAATTGTGACACACTTTCGGGAACATTAAGAAAAAGATGAAGCGGGTATTTTAGGTTTCTCAACATCAGCAAATCTCGCATATCTGACAGCAGCAATAGATTTATCTCTCTCTCAGGACTTTCCTGCCCTGTCTGTGGCAATTAGCATCAAGCCTTCTCATTCCTACTAGAGATGTGTACTAGTGAACATGCTTTTCCCCAAAACACACACTATATAGTTAAACGTGCAATGCACGTACAATATATATTGTGTGTTTAAATGTCAATTGCCTAAAGATTGTGTATTTCTGACTGTCAAATGGTTGGCTGCTCTCTCAAAAATTTCATCTGATCTTGCGCAGCACAGCAGAGTCCTCCATGTGACATTTCATCAAAGCCCTTAACAAGGACTTCACACTGTGTCTTGGAAAAAAAAAATTTCCGAGCCATTTCCAGAATTGCAGCTTAACAGTGTTTCTTCCTGTTAACAGATGCACATTATATGTAACCACCGAGCATGTGTATCCATCGTCTGGGGGTGCACCCATGTAAATCACTGTGTCCATCTGAAACCAATCAGACAGAGGTCACTGCTGATGGAGACTGACTGCTGCAGGTGTCATATGTCAGTCTTTTGTTTAGTCAAAGGGAGTTCCCTTTGCTTTGTTTGCAGAGATGCTCTTTATGTAAAAAAATCAAAGACAAGAACTTAGGATACACTTGTATAGATGCATTATGGGTAATGTTTTTGATGTTAATGTAAATGGTCAATTTCTGCACCTGTTGGACACTGAAAAGTTTGCCTTGCTTTCACACATTTTTTTAAAACTATTAGATTCGAAAGGCCAACTTTTAAAGAAAGTATGAAGCTTTGTGTTGGCAACAGTTCAAACACTATCTATTTGAAAGAAAAAAAAAGAAAAATCTGATTAATGCTTAGTATTTATAGAAAAGCTGTGCTTAAGGGCCTTGCAGACAAAAACCTTTTAAGGCATTAACATTAAATGCTTGATGGCCTGATTTGAGAGCAGTGCTAGCTTTAAACATAATATAGCTGTGCAGGACCCTTTTTATTTATTTTTTTTTTTCAAGAAACAAAAGTGGTCTTTACAGAGTTGACAAACCCGTTCCAACAATGTTCACATGGCAGACATCATCATTAACAGAGAAATAAATTATAATTGGGACCATTGGAAATCAAGGGTTGAATTTCTTTCATTTGTGTGTTGAGCAGGCAGCCCACTAGTGACAGTTGTCAGCTAAACCCCAGGCATGAACTGAACCTCAGTAGTGACTGTGGGTGAGGGTTTTTCCACCTGTGCCCCATGAGCTTCACTTTCTGATAAGAAGGTTTTTTTTAGTCATTTTACAGGTTGCAGTCAATGTGACAGCAAACCTGGTGAGTCACCTACATATATTGTGAGAAAAGCACCTTTTTTCTCACCCACTCACTTCTGCCCAGGCCTCTTCTTTCTCAGTATTACCTCCAAAGCCCACAGTGATTTGCAGCCTTCTTTTCCAGTTTTCACTCTCTCTCAAGAAAAATATACCATCAGTGACGAGTGGTGAACAAGTGTTGAATGTTCATATCTCATTCTGTGACAGAGTCATAACCCCTCCATAATTATCCTTGTGCATCCCTTTCCTCTGTGGCCACAGCAGACAGTGCTGCTTGTTTGCATTTCCGTCACCAATGTGCCTATGTTGGCACGGGTCTGTGTGGCAAGGGTCTGTACCTACAACAATGAGTGGGGCACTTTCTGTGACTTCTCCGGGCACTGTAGTCTTTTTTTCACGTCAAGTTATATTGTTTTTAGTCAGACTTGATGTCTGTGCCTTAAATGTAAACTGTGCTACCAGATGCTTGCCTTAAGGGAAGCAGCTGTGAGGAAGCCAACCACTCATCATCTTTTGAGTTCTGCCCGTAATGGTGCATCTGATGGGAAGTGCTACACGGGCAAATTGAGGTCTAATGTGTAGTTTTTCCTCTACTGCCGCCTGTGGAGCTCACCGATACGTCTTATGCAAAGCACACATGCCCACATTTTCTAATGTTTTTTTTCTAAGCAAAACAAGCAGTGCCTTAAAGTGTCTTTTAAATCCCAAAGTGAAAAGGGCAGTTTGGAGCGCCTCCATGTTGCCATAGAAACGGATGTTGCCTATCTTGACTGGAAAAAAAACATAGGTGGGTTTGACTGAACAAAGAGAAATCAAACGAAGGAAGAGCTGCTGCCTGAGTTGTAAGTGCCAGTCATGTGCTGGTCCCGTTGGCCTGCTGGCTGTCCTGTCACTACTGTGCCACTGTGGCCAGCAGTTAGTCATAGCTGATAAAAGCTATGCCCTAGCCACATGCTTTAATGCTATATTTAGGCACGTAGCAGTTACTGCAGTGTTCATGGGTCTGAGGGCCTGTTCCCCTTCCGTCACTGGCTCAGCAAAACCTCAAATAATACAATTGGACTAAATTCTTGTCTGATTTCTGCTTGGAGTAATCAACCATGGAGACCAATCAACCATTTTTTTTCTCTTCAATATCATTTGTTAAAACCAAACATGCCACCCCAGTTTCAGTTTTAATGATGTAGACTCACATCACAGTTGTCATAATGTGCTGCAGACCTGAACAAGGGCAAACAATGCAGCACCATCTCTTTTTCACAGCCATAAGCACACAAGGGATGGTCCTAGAAGGAGAGTGGGCCTCTGGTGTTGGACTTGGCTTGAGCCTGGTAAAGCTGCAGTGTAGTGGGTGAACAGCTAGAGGCCCCTGACCTCCGTGCCTTACCCCTAGGGGCACAGCTGCAGCTGAATGGCCTGTCCTTGCACTACCCCCATGCCCCTATGACAAGTGAAAAGGGTGGGAAAAAAAAGCAAAAAAGAGGAAGGTCTCTGGTCTCTGGTTATTGTCTTCCTGTTTTGTGCAGTGTTACTGTATCTACAAAAATAGCTCCACAAAGAGCTTAACCAAGTAACATACTTGGATATGACCTTATGTGGGCTCAAATTGCTCAGAATGTGGAACTGAGATGTCTGTTAGTGGACTTTGTGTATTATTATTTAGTACTATCATCAAATATTTGTTCAACTTCAGATATATACATAATTTACATTATACTGTGCTGCATGCATCCAGTTGTTGTAGACAACCGGGAGCTGTGCTAAAAGACAGCTTGAACAGAACAGAAGCGCTGTCTGAAAACATTACATAGAATTTAGACCCATCCATATCAGGATTCAGGAGAGTTCATATTCTTTCAGATGGAGCTGTGAAAAATGGTCAGCCTCAAATAAACCCAAATGAATGTCCCATCAGAGGGAGCCTGCCTCTTTGGCTCTTGAAAAAGTCACTACCCAGATCATGACTTCCTTTAGTGGAAAGTAGACTGTGTTTGGACTGAGGATATAGTGCTGAGGTGATTGTTTTTCATGACTTCTCTGTTATTTCTTTCTTGTAGCTGATTGTCAGAACAGATTAGTGCTAAGTCACTTGTCAGTTCACCTCAGGCGAATCCCTTTTGTCATGTACAGAGTGTGAAGGGTATGTGGGGGAATGGGTTTAAGGAAGAGATCACACATGGCCCTGACATGAAAAGGTTGCTTTTAGCCATTGTGAATACGTTTGTGTAACACCAGCATCCACTGCTGCAATAGTTTTACCTTTCATATTTTAATATTATTAATATTTATATTAATGTTATTTTCCCCTCAGTAAAGTATATTTGAAATGCAATATGCCATATGCAATAAGCACAGATTACATTAGCAAGTCTATTAATATTAATCTCATACATAAACAGCAGTGAGTAATGTTAGCATCACTCAGTCACATTGATTAGTTCTGACATGAGTACTTTCATATGTGAGTTTCCATTTCTATGAAATAAGAGCACCTGGAATCTCATTAGTGCAGATGAGCTATAGAAATATAATTCAACAAGCGACTAAATAGAAATATAAATGTAAGTTACAGAAAGTCAAATTTAAACAGCATTAGTAAATAATTAAAAGCATAAAAATTTAACAAACAAAAGATTAAGGAGCAAGTTTCCATAGTCAGTATTTTCTTCACCAGCTAGCTGAGCTGCTGTTTAAAGTATCAGAACTGGTTTGTTTAAGGGAGCTTGAAATTAATTCAGGGATGCTTATTTTGCTGAAACTAGACACTCAATAGAAACTAGACACTCAAACAAACAACATTTTACTTTGAATGTTGCCGTTCAGTGTCTGATTTGATTTTCATGCTTGCATAAACGTAATACCAGAAAGTAAACATGTTTACAATTTTCACCCAGGTTTACCTCTTGACTGAGCTTCCTGAATAACTTATAGTTATCACCCTGTGTTACTTGCATCACATGTCTGTAGGAGAAACTGGTTTTCTGTTGCTTATGGTGAAATGGATACATGTTGTAATTGTCACCTCTTCATCTAAGTTGAAGGGTGGCCTCTCTATTAAAGTTTGCAGTGTTTTCTTTGGCCAGCTTCCCGGTGTCTTTACACACTTTCACAGGCGCTAGAGACAAGGAGATATGATAGCAGCTAAAACTAGAGTGTGTGTATTTGTATTTGGAGCAGTTGCTGCTTTGGGTAGAATAGGTGTAACTGAGTCAGTCGACTGTGGCGGGCAAAATGGTAAACTCAGAGTATTTTCTGGCCAGCTGTTGTGTCATATTAATTATCATGTGACAGCGTGGAAAGAGAACGGGGTATGTTTACACTGCAACGGTTCTCAATCAAAATACAATTTCCAGTAGCATTTTAGCACCTCGTTTACCTGCCAGATGTGTTTCTGGTACATGGAAACCCAAAATATTTAAAATATAATTATCCTAAATATTACCTGCCCATATCATTGCTGTGTAAATTGTGTGTATCTAGTTGCTTGTAAAAGTGAACATGCCCATGGCTCTCTCAAAACAATATTGAAAGTTTTGTACTTTATTGGTACGTACCATGCCATGTGATCATGCCAGTCCCTCAGCAATAATATATATACTTAACTGTATATAGTTTGTCCTGGTTACACAGTGCTCTGCAATACCTACTACAGTACATTGTTTTCCAAGAACACTATTGTAGAAAAAGGATCGTAGCCATTTACATTACGACACTAGTATTATAATGTAATGCATGCACAATACCAGGTGAGCCACTGGAAAGCAAATACATTTGTGTTTTTGTCAATATCACGATGTAACTCAATGGAAACAATAGGTATCTGAATTTCAGGAGCAGGGCCGCATTTCCATTTCCCTCACCTCTTCTAATTCTCATTTTTACCTTCTAGGCTATGGGGGCACTTTCAAGCTTTAGAGCAGACTCTTTCTACAGAAGCACCACTTTAATCTCAGTAAAATTCATTGCAAAGTACTGAGGTTGTGGTCCTTCTCAAAATGTGTTCACTTTGCATCAGAACAACAAAACAAGCAAAAGCAATATAACTGTGCTGCAAACCACGCGTGACAAAATGCATCCCCATCTCTTAAATCACGAGCAATCCTTGACAGCAGCTTGAATGTCAGTGACTATCCCAACATAAGTCTGCTAAATTGATTCTGAGCGGCTGCCCATCGCTTTTGTGTGCCAAGTCATGTCTGCCTGTCACTCGACAAATCAACTCTAAAGTGTTTGTCTTTACAGAATAAGCTCGATTCTGGAGTGTGCCAGCTCGTGTGACAGATAGATTGGTAAAATAGCGCAAGAGGGGGTTAGATTTTGGGACTCTCTGCGCTGAGTAAAAACACACAACAGCTGCTTGTTGGAATAACTGAATTGACTGCGCCACATGGGTCATGTTACCGGCCCGGGCTTTTAATAGGGTCGCTTAATTCGCAGAGAGAAAAGATTAGCATGGAGTACAGTAGCCCGATCACATATCATAGATGGAGGCATTTTGAAAGGTGTGTTGACAGAGGAATATATCACCTTTGAGTGTTCTTCACAGTGGGCCTTTGTAAACTGAGAGGTTCCCATTGAATCAATTTATCTGTGCTTCTCTACCTAGATACTGATGAATTCCTTTGGGTTTTTGCTCTCTCCATCAGACTAACTTGTCACAACGATTAAGCCATGCTCCTGGTCTGCTCTACATATGGCTACTGAGGTTTTTGGAAAAATATTTGTCAAAGTAATTTATATTTTTGGCTGGCTGCTGCGGTGAGGATTGTGAAGTAGAGTTATTACTCAGTGCAGTTTGCAGGCAGATGGAAAACCAAACGTCGTTCTTGGTTTTATGGGAGAATTAAATCTAATTTAATGAGAGATTTTAATCATAACTTATATTTAGATCTAATCCTCAAACTATGACTTGTGCATATTTGTTTCCACAGCCTTCATGTGATATAAGAGACTTGCAGTGTTTTGGGAGACTTCGCCCATTTTTGTCTTTGTGGAAAATAGAAATTAAAGATGTAGCCAATTGTTAAACACACACTCAGCTCTGACCAATTTCCTCTCATCATTAAAGATAGTGTACTTTGCAAACGCTCCAAAACCACTAGTATGACAACATTCATTCAAAGCATTTCCCAATAATTACCCTTTAAACTGTTGATGATATGTTTACAACGCTGAGAATCCACTAGTGTTTTCGGCTTCAGTGCATTTCTTGTGTATGTATATCATAATGAATGTACACTTTATAGGAGCTCTATGAATAACTCAACTCAAATACTCTGGATTTCATTGGTATACCACCGCTAACTATGCAGAAAACCTCGTAATGGCTCTCACAGACTGAACTGTTAAATAAAAGATGAAAGCTTCCTGCTCTAGTACATGCTACTACCAATTGAGTTGCAATCTTGTGTATGAAGGTTAACGCAAGAATACATAGTGTTTCTGACAGCTAGTAAACTTACAGTGAACTCCGTACAGCTTTAGAAGAGGACATGGTTGAGAATCCCACTAACCACAGTTATGCTATAGTCCATCTGAAGTATAATAAGTCTGAAATATTATGCATTTTGAAGCTAAGTGTCACCAGTTAATGGTTTAATCATTATCAAGGTCCGCAAACAAGCACTTGATTGATCTGTAAAGTATTTTCAGTTCAGAACAAAAGCCAGGAAGCATACCTATTCATGTCCAATCAGTCGGGATTCAGTTTTTTGGGAGTCAAGCCTTACATGGTTCTCTAAGCTTGTACTGTATGTATGTAGGACGGAGCAGGAAAACAATTTGATCTTATATAGAGGTCACAATGTCACGTAAAATATATATTTGTCTCATTTATAGGAGAAAATGTGACCTGACTTACTGTAACGTCCTATGTCTTTATTCTGACCTCCTGGATCTCTATAGTGGTCGGGATTACCTCAGGGATTTTCCACTTTGCAGCAAACTTTGAAATGCTTTTTAGAATTAGAAATGCCATGCTTTTCGTGACATTTAAAACTAAATGGTAAGTGTTCCCGTCAGTGAAGAGACTTCAGGACTTTTGACACCTCTTTGCAAAATCAAGAAAATGCGATTATTCTTTAAATGTTAAGTGACAGACACAGCTTGTTTTAATAATAATGCCCTGATTCAGTTATGTGTGCAATGTGGGCCAAATGTTTAACTGTCAGAAACTTTACTGAACCCGAAATGCTGCATCTTCACACGTCTATTCTGGTTGGAGAATGTCCGTTTGCCCTTTGAAAAACATCCATTGAGCCAAATGAACTCTTCACTCAGTGGAAAATAAAAAAAGCCCCTCCCTGCTGGCATCTATTAAAATCCCACTATGTCCTACTTCTTTCTCGTCAAACCTACTGTTGTTTTTGTTTCTAATTGAGTCGATTTTTCCTCAGACTTGTTTTGACATGGGAACGCTAAGTGTCTACTTTGTAAAGGGTTTGGATATTCGTCCAAATTTGACTTCACTTGTTTATGCCTCTGTTAAAGTGGTATGTCTTGAATCATTCATAACATTTTCCATTCATACATATCACAATAAAGGGCTTCTTATAACAGATTTATATTGACTTGGTAATGGTAAAAAGTTTGTAAATGATAATCTGTTACTGTGTTGCTAAATAGTACGCCCACACCATACCATCACATTCTTCATTTCCTGAAGGTCACTCACTTTTCGATGTGAGTGGAATGGAACTGCTCTCCTTTCTCATATGTGTTAAAAGAAATTACTGACATACAAATTGTTTAATAACTATTAATACGCAATCTATAAACTATTATAACCCAATTTATAGGACCCCTAGTGGTACCATTATTACCATTGGAATGATTTTTTTGTGTGAGTTAGTCTTGTTATTTTCTTTGGTTTAGCTTAATATCTAAATCCTATTACAGATTAAATGGGTAATTTATGTATAATATATTCAGTTTATATTTTGAAATATTTATCTCAATTATTTACCTCCTTATCATTACACAACCTAAACTGTTGTTTACTTAAATATTCTAGTTCTTCTGATTTAGAAGTACATTAAAGGAAAAAAAGTGTCACTTCTGTACATTTATATTAATTTTAATGTTAGCTATGGCTGTTGTTGAATATCGTTGGTGGTGTGAGCTGAGAGTTTGGAGGGTATTAAGTAATGACGAATGAAGTGTGCTCATTGCATAAAAACTGCTGCTTGCGTCTTCTTGCTTTCGTAAACAGTAAACCATACCCTTCTCTCACAATGAATAAATTCTTTTGGGCTTGACGATAGGTAATCCCAGATCTTGCCTTCTGCCTGGCCACTCATGAATAGAAGAATATAATGACTTTTGAACAGTCAGATAGTGCTGCCTATGCAAACTCTGAGCACCTCAGCAGAAGAAATGAAAAAGTCAATCTTCAGTCTGGTTTTGTGCACCCACCTGGATGAGCGTTAATGCATGGCAAGCAGCCGCAACACTCACTGGCCATCTGCCGCTTGTTCCTGAGCGCCCTCTGATCCCAGCCCTTCTGCCTGAACCTGCCTGTCTTCCTCTGGCACTGGCCTTCCCGTTGTACCCCAACCTTAATGTGCTTGGTGCTTGAACTGCTAAAAGTGTTTTCTCATCATATGTAAATACAGGGTATGACAGGGCAATAAACTAAATAAATCTGACCACTTTTAAATTCAAATTTCCTTCTGTAACTCCAGCTGTGACAAAGTGTGCAGCTTGTGGCACATTTTAGCTTGAGAGCATGCTCACATAATGGCAGCTGCAGATAAAAAAACACAATGAGTTATGTCAGAAAAGAACTTGTAAAGTCTGATGTGGAACAGTGTACAGCTTTGTGCCAAGTTTTTTAAAATGCAGTTTACTTAAAAGTATCATCACATCATCTTGTACAAAACACGGATCCGGTCAAAGTTGATAGGGCACATATACAGATATACTTGTTGAGGTTAATTAGTGAATCTAACCTCGCAAATGACATGCAATTGTCCAGAATGTGCTTCACAGCCAGTTCATGTGTCAAGGAATACAGCAATAGCTATACTCTAGGACAGGGGTCCCCAACCTCATTTTTCTACTGGGTCACAATAGTCCGGGGGTTTTATTTTGAAAACTTCCGCTGGAAGTTCTTTTCGCGCTAGAGTGCACTTGACTAACTCACAGCTCTGTGTGCTACCAATTTAGCCAACACGTTGAATTGAGCTAAAACGAGCAATTGTTAGCGAAAATTCAGTCATCGCTGAAGCCCTTCTTTGTTAGGAAGAAAAAGCCCAATGATGAGAGGCAGCCACCACTTCTAACAATAAGAAAGCTGCAGTTAAGATAAAATACCACGACTTCTACTTAAATTATGACTTCACCTCCACAGATGATACTACCCAAGCCCGCTTTGTGTAGTACATATGAGGCTAAGGCCCTCGAACTCGGAATTAATGTATCCATAACCCCTTTGTGACCCGGCCAGGTAAAACAGTACTATTTGTGCGCGAGGAAGACGTGCTTGACATTCCAAATAACGGTGACCTGAAAACAATATTAATTCAAGACAATTTTAAACGTCACGACATTTTCTACCTCTACCAAATGGTCCGTGAAAACATTTTTGAAAATATTTTTGAGTTTGAAAGTGGTCCGTGGCATTAAACAAGTTTGGGACACCTGCACTAGGGAACAAAGAGCAGTCATCAAACCCAATAAATGCCTAATGGAATCACTTGTGGATGTAGTCATGTCCGGATGTCACTCTCCTGTATCTATCCATGAATCAGCTGGATCCTGTCCTGCTCCAAGGCCTCTATTTTCCCCCGGCGTCGACAGAGTTATGACCTTCTCTAACAGAACAACTTTCACTCCAGTGAACAGCTGCTGTTTACCCCTTCTAATCGCAGGCAGCTGAACATCCATCAGACCACTAATGAATAAAATGGCTTCATATCAAGTCCTCCCCCACTGTAACCTAATGACGCCCCATGTTCTACCACTAGCCTTTTTAAACCCAGCCCACCCACTGCTCACACAGGCGTTTACAAGCACTGAAGCAACAGCGTGTCTTTGCGACTGAACGTCTACAAGACACATCTATAAAAGCGCCACTTAGAGCTGTTAAATGCAACTTTTTACACACTGTTTTCCTCTCCAGAGCTCTTTTATTCATTTAACTAATTTGACATTGTAAAAGCTGGCATTGTTGTGGCATCTGTTGCTTCTTCAGAACTTAAATAAATGTGTTGGTGTGAGTTTGTGATGGTAATACTCTCATTTTGGGGCAAATATGCAACAGATTTTGTTACAACTAAACTCATGAGTGACACATAGAGAAAGCACAGTTATTTTATGGAGCTGTAAACGCGACAAGAGGCTGTGTTGTTTGTAATTAAAACACGAGACAGAGGTGCAGTTAAAAACAGTTGTATGTGATCTCTGCAGACAGTAGAGCTGGTATTATTCCACAAAACAAGAACAAAATAAAATCATTCCATGATCTGTCCTCTGAAAATGCATGTCCTAGGTTTCACTCTATTCAAAGAAATAACTGCTAAGAAACCAATAAATCTCTCCTTTTGAATCACTTTCTTCAGTGAAAAGGAACCTTGAAATCATATTAATTCTAAAAGCTACAGTACCTTTTCTACCTTTCCTTTGTGTCTGAGCTTTAAGCCTCCCAAAGTCCAGTGAATTAGAAAGGCTGTGGAGTAATGGAGTCACAAATATCTTCATGCACTTCCCTGTACCGTTCATCCACAGACTCAGCTGGGCTTCTCTCACATCTACTCCACATGATCATTAATATCAGGGACCTGCTAATTCATACATTGGGCAGTATCTCCTCACAATGCAGTGAACCCATCTCATTTTGTCTGCAGGCTTCTTGTACGTATTATAGATTGTGTGAACAAGATTGTATTTGATTGATTCTAACTTACTCTATCTTCCACGTGGAGATGATAGTAGGTGAATTACGCTTTTGTTACTTGTTTTCAGTAGGATATGGGCATGTCATAGCTGGTTTTATAGTAAAGACACATACACTGTGATATTTTATAGAAGCACATTATTGCCCTAATTGTATTACAAAGCACTATATATGGAAACAAAACCAGAACAACAAGGGTTGTTGTTATTGGAGATGGGACTGAGACTATAATTTATCAAAATGAATGGTCAATTTTGCTCCAATCCAACTTCCAATTGAAACTGTTCATTTGTAAAAGTAGCATTGCATGAAGTCTGCATGTCTTTCACCTGGACAATAGTGTATAAAGAATTAGAAATTAAATTCCTTTTAAATCATTACATTTTATTTATACAACCCAGTATCACAATAATAAATTACCTGAACAAAAATTAAAAGAAAATGGACACAATCCCCCGGTTATAGAAAAAAAAATTATAATATTGCAAGGTAAAATTTATAAAACAGTATGCACATCAGATATAAAAGTGTTCAAATACACCTTATAAGACATATATCCTGTATTGTGTTATTGTGTATATACGTCAAGGCAGTTGGGTGTAATGATTTTTTTCTAGTTTTCATAATCTGAGAGAAATAAAAAAAAGACAGCAGCAAATCATACATAGAGTGTGATTTATGTGAAAGGCAGCTGGCTCTGATGGTAGGCCACTCAGTTTCTCCCACACATTTCAATGTCATGCTTTAAATTTGAACCCATCAGCTGTTTCACACATTGTCCTGCCTTTATATACGCACACACACATAGACACGTAGATCACAGTGCTACATAAACAAATACTTATCCAGTGACCACTCATGACTCCACCCACGGGGCACACTAACATCCAACCCAAGAGCACTTCTATCGCTCCGACATGCACTCCACAACACCTCCTCTTTACCCCTCTACCTTTACATTCTCCATACCTGTTTCGCCGCAGTCACCCACTTGCTATTCACATGATGGGGGCTATTTGAACTAATTGAACGGCTGTGGGGTTCACATAAGTCGCGGGGGTAGTGTAAATATAACCATGGGATTGATAGACAGCTTCCACCTGGGGGTCCACGTACTTGTCATACTAATCCTCAGCCTTGATTGTTCTCCTGTCCTTGAAGATGAAGAAGAAACTGTGAGACAATAAACAACATGAATGCCAGATAATATATTTAAATCTGCAGTTTATGTCTTAATAATTGTTGCAGAAGTGAAGAAGATGTAGTGAAGCACTGTTTATGAATTTATTTCAAATGTGCCATTTTAACTGAAACAAAAAAAAAAAGCAGTCTTTTTATTGTCGTCAACTTGTTTTTTGTCCTCAATACATTTGAATGAGGGCTGCACTATATATTGAATATATGTTTTCTGTTACATACAAAATGTATTTTAGTGTCAGACATTCCTTTACATGTCAATATATTATAATGCAATATCCAGCCACTATAGTAAACAAAATAGTTTTTGGCTACTGCAGCTTTAATAGTAAGTAGTTATTGTAGTGTTAGTATTATTCTGAATGTTAGTTGTTTTTTTTGACACATTTCATAAAAAACAACTTTACTGGACTTACATATTACTTTTTGTTCAACAGGTTTCTAAAATAAATTAAAAAAAGTCTAAAAATCTTGGACCAACTAAAACAGTTAACCTGAAAGGTCAACTTGTTCCACAGGGAAGTTGTATTTCTCAAACAACCATTCAAAAGACATTTTGTACTTCATAAAACTGGCGCATAAAGACAAAAAAAAAGAAAAGAAAGTGTTTTATTGTTTTATATGTTCCAGGTAGCCAATACCTGGAACATAATTCTAATTATACCTTAGAAATGGATAATCAAAGTAATCATTTTCAAGGGCCCAACAGAAAATACAATACATTATTTGTAGACTGAAAACAATTATGACTCATTTTAACAAGAACTGTATTTTAAGTTGTATAAATTCTTGTGTGGAGCTTAAAGAAAGCAGAAAGCAGAAAGAAAATGTTTAGTTTTATTTGATTAAACATTTAATAGTTGACTTTTACATTTAATATATTATAATTACTGTATTGTTGTCAATGACTGATCGTAGATGCACTCAATCATTCTTACCCGTAGGTTGACTTCTGATCTCTGTTTTAGCTGCATGGAGCATTTTTGGTGGCGTTTGGTCAAAGAGCAGGATTAGCTGCACGGGACCAAGCGGCTGGAGCTGCTCAGGTGTACTGTGTCTGGCTCAGTGACATGTCATTGGGCTCAAGGCAGGATTAGGAGCCTGTTGGGACGTCCTGTATGAGAGCTAATGGGGCTCCTCTTTCCTTTGGCTTTGGATCAGATGAGGCTAAAATAGCCACAGAACATAACATAAATAACAACACAGAACATAAATAAAAATATGTGTTTTTTTTTTTACATTACATGTAGTGCCCCGACATTGTGTTATTTTGTCAGCAGACAAAGAAATAGGTTAGGACTTTTTATTGCATTCACTGCATGACATGTCCTTTGTGGTTTTTGTGTTACCCTTGCAGTAACCATAGCAACAAGTAAATTCCTAGTTTACATAGTCTAGTGAAGATTTTGACCACACGAATACATTTCATATTAAAATGCATAAAATTTGCTGTTTTTTAACATAACATCTGTATTAGCGCAAAACAATTTAGGAAAACTAAAACATTGCCTTGTTTTTGCTGCCTGTTCATCTTTTTTGTGTAATTACATCTAATAGCATAGTACATAGCATAGAGTCACGTAGTCACAAATAGATATGATATGAACCAGTGTTAAAAAGGACATTTCACATCAGGTGTGCACTTACAAGCAAAAAACAAATGTTCCTTTGAGAGCAATATTGGATCTGTCAAAGCTCATGATATAATGCACTTGCAAACTTCTCACAGTAATTCAAGACCTGAAGTGGAGGCTGCAAGACTTAAAGGCAAATCAAAGTCTACCCACCACCTCCATATTGTACTTTGCAGAGAGCTATTTTAAAACCAGCACTGCCTGCTGTTTCAGGTTGTGCTTCTTTTGTACTCCTTCAATGCAGGGAAATACATATATATATATTTTTAATTATGTAAAAGTTTTAAATAAAGAAACCACATTTCAATATTAAATGTGCAAAAATACAATGTGTCAGAGGCTGCAGAAGTGGCTTTTGTGGTGAAGAGAATAGTCAGTAGTCTCAAAGAAATGAGACTGTGAGCAAGCAGCAGTGCCGACAGTGGGCATTCATCCTCTCAACATCCACAGCCTTAATTAGAAGCTTAATTACACAGGGAAATGGGATGCCAGCGAGAAAGCGGGAGGGCTGGAGGAAGGCTGTGATGAGGTGCTGCTGCTGGTTTTGGGGGTTCAGACACTAGAAAGGCAATTCTCTAAAATAAACCCCTCGCCATCCAACTCCCACCTTCAATGCCGCTGAAGATCTTGTCATCTGTACCATGTGACCAGCATGGTTCCAAAACACAGCAGCTGCAGAGATGCGTCTGCTCAAACCCTTCTGTAAGCCAAATCCCACTTGAGATAACCCTGTCAGTGTAGCCACCGTACTGTGCTTGTTCGCGTTTATTCCTGTGCAGTTTTCAGTGGCTGCATCTTATCTTGAAGTCACGTGGTTACATCTTATCTTATGTCAAAGTAGCTTGGCTTGTCTGCACACACACATTTTCTCATTTTTCCAGTGGCAATGTTACAAAGTCAGCTAAAGCAGTTTAAGCGGTTGTAACCAAAAACTCCTTCCATCAAACTACCACCTCCACTCACCCCTCAACAGAATAGTGACCTACCTGCTTTTAACAAAAAAATGTGTCTTTTTGGAGCTATTTTGAATGTAAGCAGACATAGAGCTGGTTGAAATTTGAGAATTTAACAGTAGGGTTTTCCACCACCTTTCCACCACGCATGTGATTGGCCAAAGCTTGCCGGTAAGCGATAACATTTTCTTCTAATAAAATCTTTTGTAATATGACATTTAAGTCTAATTTCTTTACATATGTTTACTATTACATGCTGTGTATAGTATATGTTTATGTCAAAAACAAGTAAAAGAATTGCTTAATAATTGCGTAGTCATTATAACTCAATGATGTACGTCCAGATGCCATTGTTGAAAACCATTTCTTAATTATATATGAAAACATCCACAGACATTATTTCTCAGTGTCCTTTAGTTCCTAAAACAAAAACCATATCCATCACTTTAATTTAATTTAATTTAATTTAATTTAATTTAAAGGAGCCCTATGGAGGAGTTTTTGAACTAGTGTGCCACCTCTGGCGTTAGCGGTACTGCATCCAGTGTTGTGCGTGTTCACTGTGTTCGCTTGTACGAGCGCGAAAAACAACAAGCGAAGAAGAATCTGCCGGTTTCGAGTGCGCTGGAGGCCTGTCTCCTCCCTGTGTTCGCAGGATTTATTTTCAACTTAGCCGCTAGCGTTGCTTAGTTTCCTTATGGCAGCAAATCAGAAAGTGAGAACCAGGTAAAGGAACCAGGTAGACGAGCACATTACGAGCACATTACGTCAAGTCCGCTGAAGGAGTTTTGATCAAGAAACCTTCTTATTTAATTGACTGTACAGGTTTACAGAGGCAACTGTGGTGAATTCAGAATGAGCCTATTTTGCAGATTAGACTGTTGATGATGAATGAATCATGATTGTGTTAGAATTATTTTTATTTGAGCCATTGAAATGTCCGTAATGCACCTCTAATTAATTTATTTTTAGGACAGCGTATAATGTACATTAAGCTGAAGCAGAGATGCTTGTACCAGACTATAGCTTCAGAGCTAATTTCCGTCTGTAATTTGTACATGTTTTTGTGTGTGAACTTTCTTGCTTGTAACTTTGCTAAAATACCACTAGAGTGCATAACAGGAAATCACATTTGATACCAGATAACTTTCTGTACTAATCAGAGCCTTAAAGTAGTTATAGTTCATTTTAATCAGATTTTATAGAAATTAACACATCTAATCTCTTCTCTCGGAGCCTATTACGTCTTCACCATCTTATCAGACTTGTTTCTGTTTCTCTGCGCCTCGTCTCTTCCCCCAGTCACTTCCTCTCAGGTTGTCCCCTTGATGCACACACTGCTATTCCCCCAAAGCAGCGACTTCTTAATTATTAACATGGACGTTAATAGAAGCCCTGGGTGTCGTGCTTCAGAAGTCTGACACATCATCATCAGAGTTGTTTCTGCGTGCTGGTTGTCGTGTGCTTTTGCAGAGTCAGCTGTAACTCCTTACGTGATGCTGGGCACACATTCAGGCGCTGTGAACATGCTGATCTGTTAGCTGCTGAAACACTGATGGAAACTGCAGTATGGGCTTGTCTGCTCTTGATTTTAAAGCAAGTAATATTGTTGATACATAAGAAATAAATAGACCACATGGACTAAAGATAGACTTTTTGTTTCATCATTTACATTTTTACTGTACACATACTATTGTCAACTGTAAAAAAAGTTTAAGTTTAGTTTGACAACAGTTTGGACAGACACTAAAAAGCACAACAATGTGTTTTTCTGTTTCTGAAAATGTGCTTTAATGAGGTGCTGAGGGATTGACAAGTTATGTTCCACTCATTGTTTGTTTTAGCTCTCAGAATAACAGCAAACAAAAGCTATTAATGCCAGAAAGACTTTTAGAAAAGATGTTATACTATGTACTTAATCATCATTGAGTTTTTTAATAGTGTATGGCCTGTAATGGCCTGTTCTTGTTTATTTAGCTGCCCAGAGCTGACAAACTGAGCACTGCTAGAGGAGAAACGCACTTGTGTTTCATTAAGAGCACACATTTGTTTGTTTATAAGAGCAACATTGCAAATCCTATTTCAACTGGAAATGTTCATCAACAACATTATACGTCGCCATAATCGTTAACATGGAAGTTTTGACAGGAGGGAAATTGCAGCCCACACTTTCACCAAATGTTGCATAAATAAAAACTACACATGCTTCCTTTAAATGTTCAGAGCATGTTCAGATCACGAGTCATGGTTGACCTAATTTGAATTCTTTGTAATATCAGGAAAGCAATGACTTTATATTTGAGATTGAGTGTGTAAGTTTTCTTTTTTTTGTTGACATTAAGTGGCAAAAGCAGTACAAAAGCAGTACAATTAGGTTGAAGTAATAGACTATCCACTGGGACTATTTTTCTAATTAAATGCAAACAGTGTTATAAATTCATTTTGTTGATATACACTATTACACAACATAGTTTTGACTGATGTGTTCTGTTTTGTTCAGCTATATACTATAGCATTTTATAGAATGCACTATTAAGCTTATTTTCATTTTTGCCATGCACACAGATGCTAGAGGTTATGAAAGGCACATAGACTGAATTATTAACTCCAACTCTAAATCAAAGTCAGTTTGAATGACACCTGCTTCTGATTACAACCAGACGTTTTCGCCGTGTAGGCAAATCATTTAGTAGCGTCATAACACGGAGGCATAGCCAGCATGCAAATAATCCCATTCCCTTGCTGTGATTGTTTTTTCATCTTCCTCACTGCGAGTGTTCTCATCTCTCCTCGTCTTCCGTGCCACAGTAATTTGTTTTATTCAGACAGATCAAGGGGGCTAAGAAAAAAAGTGTCAGTAAACATGCCACCAAGTGCAAAATAAATGAATATTGTGCATCTCATGTTGCGTACAGAGGGATTTCCTCAAGTGCAACGTCTTAAAAGCACTATTGAATATAGTTTTACCGTTCTGTATGAGGATAGATGCTGCTGTCTGTCACACAACATTTGAAGTGTTTAAAGGCTTTTTTATTGAGCCTGCATGAAGCTCAGGCCGGTGGTGTTTTTTTTTTTTGCTTGAGTTTTAATCCTGGCAGTAAATGGATGCCCTGCTAATCCCTCCTCATTCGCGTCTCATTTAAAAAAAAAAAAAAAAAAAAGCTTACTTCTCTGTCTAGCCAACTGATTAGCAAGCTAAATGAAGCGGAACACAACAAGGAAAAGAGAATTACAGTGTAGCTGTAAACATATGACTCAAGAAACGATGCCACATTTGGATTTAAAACTCATAAATGCACCAACATCTGGTGTTAAATTCTTATAATGCAAATGGAGAAGACAGATATTTCTTTAGCTGTTTGTGGTGATGGGTTGATGAGTTGAAACGCTACAATATGCATGTTTATATATTTCTTTTACTTATTATTGTTGGCCTATATTTTACTCATCATTGGTTATTTTACTTTCCACAGTGAAAGTCACAACAATATATTTCCCCAGTTGTCAAGTCTGGCTGGCAAAATGTAAGAAAAGTGGGTGGATTTTGTTGTTGTGCGAGTCCACTGTTATTGTTTGTCCTTTGTTCCAGTAATGGTTAGGTAAACCGAAGAATGACAATGTCTTCCAGTCCATTAACAACACATGCTTGTATACAACAGTAGATAGGGCTGGACTTGAATTAATAACTTTTATTTGTGTCCTGTGTGAGCGACATGATTAGACATGTCATAACATCAACACATTTACAGATAAAAAGAAGCGCTCTTGTGTAATCGGTAATAGACTCCATCAAACCTGTCATGTTCACAGCCAGCTTTGAAAAGTGTTACATGTTTTGTCAAAGCCATTGTCTCAACCTCAAAGCACCTTCTATTTTTTATTATATTCTCCACAATGGAGAATATTAAATGTTAAATGTCACAAGATATAATACTATTTCATTATAGCAAAAAAAAAAAAACTATTGCAGATTGAAATAATAACTGGACCACATATTTAATTCTGTTAAATACCTGGATTGATATTATGTGATCTAGAGTTATGTCATAGTGCAGATTGAGTGTTAATAATAAATATTAATTACTACAAAATCAGCATTAAAGCAATAACCACATATATCTATTTTGACCAATACTTTAATCAAGAGATTCGTATATTAATGAGATATATTAGAAGTTTAGACGTGTATATGTAGGAAAGTGTGATGTCTTTACAAAAACATGTATACATTCATTGGTAACTGCTGCCTTGTGGGGCCAAACTACTTTGTAATTGGAGCATAGTTGGAAATTAATAATAATAATAATAATAATAATAATGGATTAGATTTATATAGAGTTTTTCGAGGGTCTTAAAGCGCTTTACAGAGTTTACAGTCCATTATTCATTCACTCCACAGCCACACACTGATGGTGGAGACGTGGCAGCCATATTGCGCTTACGGACTCTCCGACCTCCAAACATTCTCATACATTTATTCACCAGCGCCACAGACACTGGACAAGAGGAGAGAAAAAGACAGAGGGGAATAATAGGATTTGACCATATATACTAACTGTGGACACCAAAAATGTCTTTTATTGGTTTAAGTCAGAGCCTTTAAAAATATTTAAAAGTGTATTGCTTTATAATATCTGGCGGTTTTTGATGATCCTAATGCAAAGTGTCAGCCAAAACCAAAAGTGGGTGTTTTTGTTAAGCACTGTATCCTGCCATGTGGCCCACACAGATAAAGTTAGACTTACTCCAGAAATCCACATTCGTACTCCAGCAGATTGTGAAGTCTGAACTCTATGACTTAAGTGGCATATGTTAAATCACCGAATAGAAAATGCGTAATCATATGAGGACAGTGTTTGTGCTGACTGCTTTATGTATTCAGTGTTCATTCATAAAAGTCAAAAGCAATAAGCTGTACATTTTAAGACGGTAATATAAATTAGTGTGTTAAATACATCTGCCTCAATATAAGGCAATGATTCTTTTCTGATACTTTATTACAATTTAAAACATCTCGTAAATTATACAAAATACTATCTAATACCTGTAGATCTCACAAGATATTCACAAGCCACAAATAATTTTACTCAAAACACTAATTTCACAGAAATAGCACAGTATTGGAGAGTTTGGGATAAAAAAAATAGAAACCGATACAGTCAGGACTTATATAGGACACACTTATAGAAGACAAATATAGGACACATATAGAGGACACATATAGATCTTAAGTCAGCATCAGAGATAATTTAAAATATCCATTCATCATTAAAAAGCATACATATATGTATAACATGTATTCTCCACATGGATAACTTGCTGTAGACATAAACAGATTTTTTTTTTTGTTACCAAATGGGAAAAATCATATCATCTGTTTTTTATATTTTTTTATAGCTGACTAAAGCTAGTATTTTTATTGAATTTCTACAGGTGTAAAATACTCCTTTGATACAGCACCGAAGACTCACCTGCCTAATCCTAACAGGCTTAAGATTTTAAGACACTGGAGGCTGTGGACTGAGAAAAGCCAATATAGCTCTTTTTATATGACTATTGGATTAGAAACTGTGAAGAAGGCACGAGAACAGAATGCACCCAAAAATCACGTACCTACTTCTACCTGAGCTGCTTTCTATAAATGATAAAGTTTTAAGGCTTGCTCTTTAGAAAATTATACGGATTCTTTGCAGTGTAAAGTTAGCCTTATTTGATAGAAAAGAAAAGTTATATATAGCTTCCAACTAATCACATTGCCCTCCCGAGATTATTTCTATTGTGTACATAATGATTGCACATTCATCCTCAACAACTGCTTTCTTGTAATCATCTTCTGACAAACACCTCATCACACTCAGGTCTGAAGTATGCCGTCGGCCTCCCACGTGTCTGCCTATATTACTGTAAAAGCCAGCATATGCACCACTTAGAGACACTGCGATAACACATAATTAACATTTCAAGGCTAAATTTACATCCAGTGATTAGATTAGAAATGGCTGGCTTCGTACCATATTTTCCTAATTTTGTCAAATTCACAATTACTGAGGTTGATAAATGTATATATTTATCATTCTGTTAGATCAGATTTCACTTTGATAGTGGTTAAGTTAGCCTGGCTAGGTTTGGTTGGTTAAACAGCATCAAACGCACAAAATACGCATGTTGTTTTTAGAGTTGCCTCTCAAACTTATTAAATCTCCTGTACTGTGGTTCTCAGCCAAGCATAACCACAAAAAATAAATTAATATTGTTACAACTTTTTTTTACTGTTTACTGTAAGATTTGGCTAAATCTGTTTTCAAAGATATCACTTAGATTCATTCTATTTGAGACATCGTCACATTTTTCTTTTACTTCCTGTTCTATGCACAGCTGCTTTGTTCCAGTTTTATCTGCGGGGGTTCTCTTCATTCCAGTAAATGAGCTTTTTCAGAACCTTGTGGAGATGTCTCTGCATGGTTCTCCTGTGCGAGCGGCCTCAGAGTGCTCTTCCTCTTTCTCTCAGGAATGAAATGACCTCAGCTGAAGTGGCACAGAAACTTTATCACACTTTCTCACTGCACTGGTGTGTTTCGTTACAATGAAAGACACTATGGTATTTTTGCTCTTCTGCTTTAACTTCTTTTGGTTTTTATTCATCCATAAATTTCATTTTTTCCTGTCTTTTCTTCCCCTGCTCCTCACTCATGGTGTAGGCGGACGATACAACTGGTAATAAATTCAGAAGACCCTTTTCTTTAGCCAGAGTGCGGTGAGTCACTGACAGAACTGCGCGCGAGTGAGAGATGTGCACTATGCTACTGTAAAGAGATGTCTGCGGGCAAACGAGGCGGGAGAACAAACCTAAGTGACTGGCATGTACAGTCTCAGATGAAAATGTGTACATACTACATATCCTTTTAGATGGACACACACACAGTCACAAAAGGTAATAAAGTATTGGTCTTGGGTGCAGCAAAAGACTGGTAGCGCTATGACGTTATAATGCGTTAGACTGTAATGACGTTTTATATTAAAATGCTTTGTGTCTGGCTGCTGGTGAGTCACTGCTACAGGTTATTACCACTCACATTTCACAAAGCTGCAGAGTATGCAACTGTGGGGGCTTTTAAGAAGGCTTTCATGTGTGTGAATGCCACTATTTGGTTGTTTACAGATAAAAAAAAAAGAATGCATTTGTCATGACATTTTCATACTGGACACATTCATACTTTTAAATTGCACTTGTGTTCAGTCATTTGAATAGAGTTTCTTCACCTGTTGGCTTATCCTACAGAGATTTTCTAATGGAAACTATACTTTACACAACACTAACATCACGTTTGGAACACAAGACGAGGTTTTATCAGACACACAAGGGCTGAGCATGACTGAGAAGTACCTACAATGATTTGAATGATTCTTCCACACTTTAACTTCACAAATGACTTAATGTTGAAACTGTTTAATTACACAGTCAGGTTAACACAGCAATAATAACAGCCACTACAGATGAAAGGCTAGCGAAAGCAAGACGGAGAGCTGTGGGGCGGACTTTATGATTTGAAGTAAATCACAACTATAAATTTTTTGATGCTAAAGTGCTAAATGCATGAGATAATGCTAATATTGCCCAGTCACCTTTTCTCAAATATGGAGTGCTGCCCAAGTGTGGTTACTCTGTACGTGCTGTTATTGGCCCAAATTCAAGCTTCTGTTGCCCGAACGCTCGGCTATCAAGGAGGCGGGCCATCACAGCTGTCAATCACTCCATTATTACGATGAATGGTGCTGTTGTTTCATGCTTGGGTAATAAAGAATAAGCTCCTGTTGCTGATTTGTGGTATTTAAGGGATACTTATGCCATCAAAAACACAACATTTCACAGAAAATGTAAAAACTTTAAGCACATTTACTCTACTAAAAATAGTAAGCGTAGCTTCAATAAAAACACTTAGATATTAATTATTGCAATATTTTCCATAGGTATGTGATGTATAATTGATTGATGAGGTGTTAAAGTTTCATCTTTCTATGAATAAATCAATTGAACCTTGTGATAATCTTGTATTTTCTGGTCTCGGTATGTATAGCACATTTCTGACCTTGTGTGTGTTTTACAGCCTTTCACATTGAACACTTCACTGTCACTTTCAAATAGAATTTATCAAGTTGAACAAAAGTGGGCACTTAAAAATCAAACACTTATTACTGAAGGTGAGTGAACTCACCCACAACCGGTAACTTATTATTTAATTATCTGAACAATAAGAAATCCAAAAGCAAACAAAATGACACTTTCAATACACAATTTAAACTTGTTTCATTTGCTGGTGTGTGTTTTCAGGGAATTGCCTGAGGGGGGAAAATTTATAATTAACGGAGCAATGGTCTATAGGGTTGTAGAGGGGTGTAGGTCGAAAAAGGTCCAATCATGAAATTCTGATTCAAGGCTTCAAAGTTTGAGAAATTCTTTCTCAAACTTTTAAGAAACACAAAAACAACAAAAACTTTGATAAACCTTCTGTTTATCCATGCTTGGCTTGTTATCAAATATTAATTAGATCCAGGGGCTAAAATGTGAATCCGTTTACAAAAAGCTGTCCTGACCCTGTCAACTGTTTGAGAAACACTCCCATCTGTGTCGACATGGCATGAGAACAGACCACTCTGAGTTTGACAACAATGCATTAATATATTATATATTAGTATGATGTCATATAAGCTCGTTGATTTTTAATGGAGCTGGAACACACAATATTTCAGGAATGAATAATCGGTTTTAGACACAGCATGATACAGTTTAATCTTACTTTTTATTTTAGCTGCATCCTTTTTTCGCAGATAACTGTTCTTTTTCTCTTCAACTTCTGCCTCAATTTGTTGTCCTCAGGTTCTTCGCCCACAAACTTAAGGTTTCAGCAGGGTTGTAACCCTCTGTTGTGGCACGGATAATTCAAAGGTCTTACTCAGCAAACGTATTGGATTTTGCCATCGGCTTAAAATGCCAAAAGGCTGACTTGAGCAGAGAGGAGCTCCCACTTTAATTTTCAGCCTTGGTATCTCAGTAAGTCAGTGAGTCTGATGCATAACACGATTTCAGCCATGCTTTAGGGAGAACCCTGCATGCATCTGTAGCTTTCCAATAATCTCTGTCACACAAATTGAGTGTCATACTTGAATATTCATGCCATGGGGAACAGAGGGTCTTTGGTCTCTCATGCTTTAAATGTGCAATAACACTAATTTTTTAAGTGACTACAAAACAAATACAGCACTAACGTAGCTGCTGGACATTCACATACAACTTTAAGTTTGAATCATTGCCTTTGTGTGCTTGCTACATGCTTGACTTTGGGCATTTTAAGCAACACTGACTGTACACATCCAGTCTATCAAATAAATTAACAGTATGTTATATTTACTAAAAAAAAAGTGTTTTATTCTTAAAAATAGTCCTCCTAACCTGACTCCAGTGGGCTTCCACAGAAAGCATTTACAAAGAGCATGAACTCTTTTTAGAGCAGAAAATAAGTCTAATCCAAAGCCATCAAACACATTTTCTTTTCATTGCGTTAGCCTTTGTCATTCCTGCTACATGAATAAAAGACAGATCACAGGAGCTCCATCAATACCCAGCATGACAGTTTAATAAAGACTACTTCTTTATCATCTCGCTGATGTGTACTTCTCACCAGTAGCTCCTTGCAGAGGAAGGCCATTTAATTGAAATAATGAACTTCACACTTATGCCAGTGTGTGGAATGAGCCATGGCACTTGCTTCTTCTGTTCTCTGCTGATAACAAAGGCAACTCAGCAGGGTTTGAGCTGCATAAAATCAACAACTTCAAGTACAGTTGTGTGTGTTACTGGTCAGAAATGAGTGGTTTCCATCTGAAGAGTTGGTGTGAGGTTGAAATAATGCACATTGCTAAGACGCATCAAGATTTTTTTAAATTGTAAATCATTGCAGAAAAGCTAAAAATCCCTTTACATTTGAGCTACATCCAGTTGAGGAGGCTAATCACACACATTTTTTGCTGATGTTACTTTCCGAAAGATTACCCCCTACTGCAGTGTAACATGTCTGTGGAGGTTCTCAGTCATCCAGGACATCATGAAGAAAAGCCTATAAGCTCAGCTCTTGTACCAGTTGAGTAATTCACAGCTGCACTGACTTTTCATCCACCTCTCCACTAATTTAATTCAGTTAAAGGTGGACTATTTACAACAAGCACCTTATTAAAAGCGAAACAAAATGACTTTAAAAGACCACATCATAGTCAATGCTCCGAGGTTTTATTAACACTAGTAAAGCTGGGGCAGGTCCAACGCTCATTGCAAACTTACCTATTATTAGTATAACTTAATTAAGGATCATTTCCGAACAAGTACCTCTTACGAACGCGGGGCCTGCGGTCATTGTCGCAGTGCGGTGGAAAGCATCCAGAAAATTGTCTGCGCAAACAGGCATAAGATGAAATGAGTTCAGCTTCTCCGCTGGATGTGTTCCCAAAATAAGCAGGTAGCTCTGTCTCTAACTCACACTCACACGTTTGGTCTATATTTTCCAGTAGAAATAGGCCTAATCCTTGTTGTTATTAGAAAGCAGTGAAACCTTTGTGATTGTATTGTTTTTGTCAGAGCTTAAGATAAGTCTCTCCACTGTAAATGTTTGTTGTGACTAGCCAAAGTGTTCACAGATGTACGTTCAGCCGCACTCACTGGGCTGTATTGAATTTGCAGTAGAGGCCTGCGTCAACCTTGTGTCACTGAGGACAAACTCTCTTAGGTTTTGAGGAGCATAATGAATGTTTTGGCCTGAGCCTCAGCCGCTGGCCTGAACGCAGCCTTTCGTTCTCTCGCTGCCTTCTTTGCGCTCTGTTGAGGTCCAGTAGTCTCAGCCAGCTGTTCCACTTCAGAGACAATTAAAACAAGCTGTTCTCTGCTGCCACTGTTGCTGTTATTTTAGGAGTGTATCTATTGTACCCTGCACTTTCCCAAAGCTGCGCAGGGATCCGTTTACTATGATGAATAATCTGTGATGTACTTGCAAAGCAGTATTGGATTTTTTTGTAACTATTTAATGTTAACATTTTTGGATCATGCAGCTACACATTTTACATTTACACTTAAAATAACAAGGGCATTAATGGAGTCTCATTATCTCATTATTCTTTACCTACATCCTACATACACTGTGTTTTTTTTTTTTACCAGGATGGGACATATTCCAACTGTTAATATCATATAATTTTGCTCACGTAAAGAAAAAACAATAGGATGGCCAATATATTGTGCATCCTTTTCAATTTAATTTTGATTTGGCCTATTAGAAAACAAAAGATACTGATATTTCTTACGGTTTATTATTTTAACCTCAGCATATAATTTTTTTAATCCAGATGCTCAATACCATGCACAGTGAGCAATGTGACACTAGCTGAAGTGTAAAACATCACAGTGTTGTTTGTTATAGCTGGATTTAAAAGTCACTCTGTCGGCTCTTCAAAGTCAATGTGACAGAGATGTGACCTTTTCAGAAAGCTCATGATTGGAGAAATTACTCTGCGGGTGATTATTAATACGCTACATGTTTGGCACTTACCAAGATGAACATAGGAACTACAGCAAGACAAACAAGGACAAAATGGACAACTAAGTCCATTTTCCTTGGTTTTATTGGTGCTAAATAGAAAATTAATACTATAAATCATTTCGATGCAATTTGATTTAAAAAGAGAAAATGTTTTATTTTCTTGTCACGTGTCTTAATGTCTCATTAAGAACTAGTATGTTATGTGTATTAAAGATTTTATACTGTGACATACCTTGGAACCGGTAACTCTCATTTGACCCATCAAGATAATAAGAGGTTTCTGTTTTATTCTTTCTGCTTCTTGTCACATAAATGTTTCATTTTGTGACTGAGATCTGCCGCCTTGATATGACTTTTGTATATAACAGTGTATAATAACAGTGAAAATCATTAAAAAACGAATTTGCCACCTCCGCACCATTTTGAATAGTGGCCTGCAGAATCGGTCTGTGGATCACTGTTGAGCCTTCAGAGCTGTCCCTGGGGAGCTGTCGGCTCCAATCTCACCTGGAAGCCACAGTCGCCTGGCGCTAACCACTGCCTGCTGCCATCACTGTCAACGCCGTCATTTATGCCTGTATTTCTCCTTATTACACTCTTTCCATCAACCTCTGTGAGCTTTGAAAAGAGGAGAATAAAAATAGAATGACAGATTGATAAAGTGCAGCAGCAGAGAGAAAGTGGAAAATGGAAATTTACCTTTGTTAAAATAATGTAGTATATCAAAGCATATTACAAAGAAATGTTAGGCCTCTAGCTTTTTTACCTTTTAACCCTCTTTAGTCTCCTGTAAGATGGTCAGATTCCTTGTAATTTTCCACTAAAAATGGCAACAGAACATTGCCAGTAGATTTTTCATTTGCGTGCCTCTCTTTCTCTTGTTTCAGCCGCAGTGTTAGCTCATGGAAACTGTGGAATCGAAAAGTCACATTATCCTTCACCAACTGATGCTAAAATATAAAAATACTGTTGTGTCAGTTTGATTTATACAGAAAAAATATGACACTATTTGAATGCATTTCTTTTTGGCCCCAGATATTTGTGAGAATGAAGACCATACTGAGCTATATTTGGAACATGATAGTGTTTCCAGATGCTTTAAGAGTTTTGGGTGTTAAAGACTAGGTGTGGAAACATGTGCTCTGACCTGGCATCATATTTCCCGCTTCCCAAAATCCTAAGAATTAATGGCGACATGGCAACATTTACAGATTTTTTTCCATCTCAAGTCAGACGGCTATGTTTCTTACTCCAGTTGGCTCTGAAGGTGATTGAATGTCTCAAAACACCTTTTCCTACAATTAATGAGTTGCTCACTAACTTTTTTATTATTTGTTCTATTTTGAATGTCTAATAAAATAGCAGAAACATATGGAAGAAATAATAAAAAAAATAAATAAAAAGGAATGAGACAATATTTGTTTGAGGGGTCTGGGGATTTTAAACTGCTGTAAGGCTCCGTCAGTGTGTTAGGTGCAGAGGTGACTTTTCAGCCTGTGAATGTTACAGCAAAAGCAGCTTAACTCATCTTTTAGCTTTTAAACAAACAAACTAGACTTTGTTTATCTGCTTCACTTGTAAAGAATACAAAACACTTCTGTTAATATGCAGTTAACTTACATGTCTACAAGCATTTTTCACATTCTTTCTCTTAGTTTATGGTTTAAACAGACAACAGAGTCAGTCAAGATTATGTACCAAGATTAGGACCAAACCAACCCAAAATATTTACTTATTCCTGTTGTGGGAGGTATTGGAAATGTAGTACTGAAATGAATGTTGACTGGGTTGTAAAATGCACCATCTCAAATGCATTTAATATGTTGGCTGTTTTAAGTTAATATTTGCACATTTTCATCGCTTGACTGAGAGGCCCAGAAGTAGTGACTGAGGTCGAGAGGAAATGAAGGTTTCCTCATTTGGTGTCAGTCAACGCAGCAGCAGACAGACAGACAAACATTTAGATGAGAGAGAAGACAGACAGGGAGAGAATTCAAAGGCAGAGTTCATGACTGGGTGGACATTGAAAACCTGCGCAGGAATAAAGCGGCCTGCAGACAACCAGACAGCCGAGTGGAAACACGCTGGTGGTCTCAGTCAGTGACGCCAAATGACCCTGTAACTCAGACGGAAAATAAGGAGGGGCCGCAGAAAGAGAAACAGTGCCTCAAACAGCCCCTCCCCCTGCCCCTCACTTGCTCCTGGACTGCTCTGTGCCTCACCAGACTTTATTCAAATTCCTTCTCCTTGTGAATGAGCTCGTCTCTTACCACCTCCTCAGCCTTGTGCTTCCTCCATCCTTTTGAGCGCTCTCACATTAAAGTCGTGTTCTCTGGTTTCTCTCCCACCTGTCTGCTCTGGCGGCCAGGCAGACGGAGGCAGCGGCAAAGCTAGTGAGGCGTGATTGTGCGATAATGAGAGCCAGCGGACACAGGAGGGAGAGCTGGCTTCGGACACACTCTATATATTCTTATAGTTGACGGCTGGAATGAAACCTTACCACCCAGCCAGGTTATTTTTGGCCAGTGTAATGCCCTCTCATTAGTGGTCATATTAGCACAGCTAATAGAATCTGGAACTTGATGACGCACTTCAGACATGGCCTTATTTTGCTCTCAGTAGACCGCATATTTATGTGATTACCGTTATGCCCTTGTGTGTTTTCCAATGCGTCTTTGAGCTAATGTCAAAATATAAGCAATAAGGTAACAGATGCACTTGCAAGCATCCAATTATCAACAGTGGTTAGCCTTGCGTATATGAAATAAAGACATCAGAGCTAGCTGACAACACAATGATTCCCCAACTGTAATTTTGATCGGAGGCAAAGCTGTTATTAGAGTTTGATTGAGCGTGGTCTGTGCCTGATTTCCACAGCTATTTGGACTCTGCGGCTGCATATGTCAAGTGCTGGTGCCTTCCGCTGTGCCCAGTTTGATGGCACACTTGTTGAAGTGGGAAATGATGTGCGTGGCATGTCTGTAGATCATACTGTCCACTCAAACGCACACAGATATTTCCCGCCAAATGGTGTGGTTTGGATGACACGCGGATCACACCATAGCTTCTTCCTTGTGGAAAAAGAGAGTGCTGTATTTTCTGGCTGACACAATGCTTCTCGATCCTTTTCTTTCTTTTACACTCAATTCTTTTTACATGCTTCAACTTACAGTCTGCCCTGCAGAGTTGGTGCTTATGCCTGTTCACTTTTATTGCCACTGGAAACAAAATAAGCCTCCATTAGATGCCTCTCGTCTAGCTAAAGCATCCTCTTCTCATATACATATTTTTGTTACTTTTACATTTCCTTTAGAAAAACTGAAAGTGTTTTAATTTGAACATGGCAATACAAAAATTAAAAACCTTCATGTATCAATGTTTCTGGAAATGTTAATTAGATACATTAGAGTAAGTGCATACAGTAGCATTTTTTCTATCATTCTAAAGCTTGGAGCATTTAGTCAAATCTTCTGGTTGTTTGTTTAGCCTTTTTAGTCTAGAGTAAACATAACAAGGTTACACAAATACACAGCCAGTCTTAATGTAATTAAGTGCACAAAGACAGGGCTAACTCACCAAGACTCAGAGGTCCAGGAACGCAGCCTTGAGAGACACCTTTCAGGAAATGGGTGTGTCCCTGCTGTCATTAAGCTCTGTGCTAATGGCTCGTCTGCGTGGAACCTACTTAGCTACTACAGCTCACTGGGGCCCCACTGGGAAATAGGCCTCATTTCCTTGACTACTTCCTCCTTCATCATGTAAACTGGGGTGTGTGTGGATGTGCGATGCTATTTTAGACATTACTGAGGAAATAGTTTCAAAAGCCCTGATTCTTTAACATACACAGCCAGTATACAACACCTGCCACATTCAGTCAGTACGTTGGCATGACAGTAAAGATTTTTACTAGTTATACATTTCTATTCCTAAATATCTGATTGGGATTGTACTGACTCGTATATTTAAGTTGAGCTAATGCTGACAGCAAGTGGCATGGTTTCTGCAGTTTTGACAGTATACGAGTAAAAAATATACTGCGAGGGTTTGTCTTTGTTCTGTGTGTGTATTTCATTATAGCTGGATATGTCTGGAAACATAGACTTTCCAAATGGATCTTGACTACATTTATAAATCTATGTACAGTAGTCTCTCTTGAAAACTTTTGCTCTCTCATTTCTTTTTGCTGGGCCTTCAGGAAATTACCCACCTATTACCCACGTTTAAGCCCCTGTGCTATCTGTTGTGGCCCAGAATATTAAAAGTCTTCAAAAAGCTGCTGTTTGTAGATCATATAGAACCCTGAGGCAAGTTGTTTGCATTTTAGACTTGTTTTATTTAGTCTTAATACATTTAAGACTGCATACAATTTAATTTTTGTGGTTTTGAAAAGTCTACTTAACTGCATTTTTGACATTTTTTCCAATAAAACATGTTAATGTTAACATATGTTAAATTAAATCCTTAGTGTGTGACCAAGAAACCAAAAACAACTCTGAAAACAAGTGTTGTCTGTTTATATTGATCATGATCATGAACTGCAAACTGAGGGATGCTCTCCGAAGCAGTGCAGTGCCCTACAGTTCTTAACTATTGCCAGTGAATATGCAGGGATACATCTGATGTCTTCCCTCCATCTGGTGCATCAGCTGTAGCCTCTGGTGTTTGGGCGCCTGCACAGGCTGTTTCTTTCCATATTGAGGGGGGCTATGCACAGAAATATCTTGTCCTCACCAAACATGCGATATGTGATTCATATAGCAGAGGATAGATGAAGGTTTGGCAGATCCTGTTGTATGGATAACATTACTTATAGAGTGCACAGAATATAACCGATGGACAGTACTTTTGTGTTAAAACATGTTTGTGGTGAGCTGAGCAATAAGTCCAAATAGACTCTTCTGACCAAGTGTATTTAAACTTATATAGGTGTTATGTATTTACAACAACAATGTTTAAGGCGACTGTTTCCTATTAGACTCACACTAGAAGATGCGGTTCTCCCAAATTCTTATGGTAATTTGAACTTTACTGTTTTATAACAGAAATTTGGTCTGGAGACACTTTGTCATAAAAGTGCACAATAAAACACAAAATAAAAGGACAATAAAACACCATACGCATGAGTAAAACCACTCATGATACAAAACAGTGCAAAACATATCACCACGACTTTAAAGATGTGGGCAGGAACTTGATAACATATGGCGAGGGTGGTGACATAAAAGCATCTTGGTATTGGAACAGACACCCAGTTTCAACTCAAAATTGATGTTTTCCCCCCATTGTTTCAACTCAGATTAAATTGTGTGTTTGAAGAGGGGATAAGCTGTTTTTCAATTAATTCAAACAAATCTGAGGAAAAACATGTTGCGTAGTCACTCACATGAGTGTGACACTGAAGGATGTGTGTGTGCTCTTGTTTTGTCTGACTCCACTGCTGTTTGGGTTCGGTCCCAGGAGATCAGGGATCAGTAAGAAGTGCTAATGGGCCAGTCCAAACACTGTGGCTGTGAATAGCCTCCACACTAGCCTCCTGCACTAGCCACAGTTCCCAGTGTGTGTGCCATGACGGGATTTACAGAAGGTGCCAGAGCTGGCGGCCGCTCATAATGGGCCCAGATTTACTGAGCTTTGCTTTTCCGAGACTGAAGGATTATGCGCACTTTGATGAATAAAGGCCACTGGACCCAACTGACTCATATCACCGCAGCTTTGTTTTGGTGTATGATATGCTAATCCCAATTAGCAGTGGTGTGTGGAGCAGGACGTCACATACCATGAATCCATATAAGCAACATGCAAGTGAAGAGCGGAAATATAAATATGAATGGCTGAGAACAGGCATCTCTGCTTCTGTTTTCTCACTTTAACCAGTATCATAAGAGGGAGGGATTATAATAACAAGCTGACAAACTTGTCAGCACAAACTAGTTTTGCAGATTGATAGATTTCATTGTGGAATAATCTTACCATTTTATGGATAGGTTTAGGACAGGGTAAAACGACATTATGTAACTTTTACCCACTAGGGGTGAAGATCCCACAGATAAAGACTGTCTGTGTTGTTTGTTTTCAAGAGAGAATTATCCAAAACTGGCAAGTTTGGATGAAAAAAACATGATTTCTGAAACAGTTCGGTCATTTTAGTGCATTCTGTACAAATACAACTCTGCTAGGGTCCAGTCTATTGGCTTAGATCTTCTCTCTCTGTTTGCTTGCTATATTTTATCTACTTTAAATCAGCGTTTTCTGTCCAGCTGAGGGGACTGTGTCAGCGAAATAGGTATGGTTCTACCAATCGCGTGTCTAAAAATCCTTAAATCAATACCATAATATATATTTTAGAATATAAAATTAACAAAAGATAGGCCAGTATGTACCCATGATTGGGCACTTGTAACAAATGTAGTTAAAAAGTTAATGTTATTCTATCTTATCTTTAGTTTTATAATCTATACATCTATAATTGCTTTGGTGAAATTATTCTAAAGGTGGGGCATCCAAAGGACAACACATAGGAAATAACAGACTGGCTTCACGAATCACCTATGGTCTGTTTATTTCTGTTTTTTTCTGTAATTTATGACATGTTAGTCATTTTCTCTTGTTTAGTGGAAAAAAAAATTTCAGTTCAAAAGGCATAGTTAGATCAAGATTCTTATTGCTTTAATTATAGTTTTCCACAACTTGGCTGTGTCTGTCGCTTACATTTGACACTGGAGGTTGCCTCTAGTGTGACTATGTGGGCATACTGGTTTCATTATGGCTTTTCTGTTTGCATTTCCTTCTTTGAGAAGACGACCTCCAACACTTTAACAGTTGTCAAAATTAAATATGAGTTACGCCCAATGTAATAACTTTGCTTTATGTGGTGTTTTTTACTCAACAGTGTCAGTTCTCTGCCCCATTTATGCAAGAATATGATGGCAAAAAAGACACTCCAAACTTGCAGTACATCGCTAGTATCCTGCAACATAAAAGCGTTATTAAAGCTGTATTTGTCTATATTGCTGTGTGATCTCAGTCGTATTGAGTGTGTTTAATGGGATCACATGGAAGAACTCATTCCTTTCCTGATAAAATCTTTTGATGTACATCAAAGTGGTTTCCATTATTTTTGTGATGCTATTGACACAGCAGGGCGTGTAACTAACAACTGCAGAGAGCAAAACCACCTCAAAGCATCGCAGATTAAAGAAGAGAATTGATGTGCCTTATTCAATCGTGCTACCAATTGTGTTAAATAAACCTAGATATCTGTATAAGCCACAATGCTGTGCCTCATAAAGACTTTGAACTAGTCAAACCAAGGGCATTTGGGGAAGAGATTAAAGAAGCATTTCTGAAATTATAGTCATGTCATTGTTTTTTGAGGGGGGAAAGTGAGAGGATGCGGAAATTTCCATCAAGAGATGGCTCTTGGTAATATGCAGAGTAATGAAGACCTTTCCATGTCGTAAAAGCCTCTTATTTTTAACCACTTCACTTGGAAGGCACACTCAGCAAATCCCTCCTATGTCTATTTAATGTCAATAGGAAAAACAAGAGGCGGCTGTGGAGAATGGTAGCAGAAGAAAACATATGGCTAAATCCTTATTCTGCCAATCACAGTGAGATAAAAAAAAAAAAATAGATGTATGAAAAAACACAGACACCAAGCAGCCTGATTTATTTTCCCTCCTTCCTTCATCTACATTCCAGGAATTTTATGAATGGAAAATGTCAGGGGATAGGTTTTCCAAAGCCGCTATGGCCTGTGTCACATGAGCTTGCCATGCTGTTCTGGTGAGTTCATGCCGTCTGGAGAGCCACACACACACTACATCATACGTCTTGAATTATAACTAACAACATTAACAAACCCAAGTCGAGTTTAATGATTCAAAAAAGTTATTTGATTATTAGAGCTTTATTTTTAGATTGATTTATTATAATATATATGTGGTGCTTCTTTGTCTGGTTTATACTTTCCCTGCCCAAACTTCTGTGTTGTAGGGCGTCTTCATTTATCATTAACATTTTCATTTTTAAATGCCTTTTGTTTCATCTAAACCAATTTCCCTGAACAAAAGAATAGCAGTAGTCTTGTCGTGATGAATGACAGCCACAATTGTCTTACAGCACTTAGCACTTTTGCCCATCAGGCAGTCATGGGCTCCACTATTACCTTAAAACAATACTAATGTCTTTCTGCATCCGATAGTTGTTAGAAACGGCCAGCTTTGGTCTCCCACAATCATTATGACGGATGTTCATTAAAGATTTAGCACTCCTACCATCTAAATAGCATTATCCTGCCTCAATGGTGCACAAGAAATAGACTTTGGTGTCACTTAGAAGCATAAAACTATAAATGTTATCAAGCATTTCAGCTCCTTGTGCATTATTTATTGTGTTTCTCTCAAAGGGCACAATCTGCCAACCCTTGCCATTGTAGCAAGCTCTGAAGTGTATAGTGTAATTTTATTTCTTGGGCCTGTTATAATGCTTTTAGCCCCTGCAGACACATTAGGATTAGTCATAACGTCATGACTTATCAATAATGATGATGATGCTTAAATATTCTTTACTTTTACTATCTTTAACAGTTGGCATGAAGTCTCCCAGTGGCACCATAAATATGTCCTCCCACAGGCTCTTGTGTTGTTATCCTCTGGTAAAAGCAGACATTTATAAAGTCTTAGTTAATAGCAATATAAGGGGTTTGGTGTTTAGGTGATGATAAATAACACATTTAGACCTCCAAACTGTGAATCAGTAGTATGCACCAAATACAAGCAATTTTTGCTGTGCAGAATGAAAACTACTGTGCTGCTGTTTGTTTGTTTGTGGTGCCTTTAGGGTGTAAAAAAAGCTGAAGCAATGGAGATCTCTGTGTCCAGACGCCCGATCCCAGGTGACAGGGAGCACATCATGCCTTGAGCAACCCCCCCCTTTTCAGACTGGACACTGAGCTTTGTAATGAGGCTGACCTCCATGTTAAAGCTACGACGACCAAAGCTCAAACAGAGTTATAACATTTGACCAAAGTCTTGCCAAAGATGTCAGAAACAGACTGAGAGACAGCCTGAGAGCCAAAGATGACAGAAACAAAATGATGGTGAGGAGTGGAAGGCGTAGCATAGCGAGGAGGAGTGATGAGACCAAAAGAGCAGAGGAGACATCCTGCTGTCAGTGCGTGTTGTAATCACTGCCAGATGTCTTTCTGCACTCTATTGACTACAGGCATGCCTTCATGTTTGTTGAGGCATTTAGAAGCAGGATCTCACCCCAGTGAGTTCATTTTGCTCCGTCCTGTTGAGTTGTGCAGAAGTGATTCACAAAAGTGTGTGACCAATGGCTCAGTCTCACAGCACTTTCTGATCGATGTGTGTGCAAGATCCCACACTGTAGAAGGCCATAGTCAACATTTTACAGGAAAATAGAGTATGTAGCTTATAGTTTACAGTTCATTTGTTATTTTTGATCAAATAGAATTAAATGTGTTAAGATAAACTAAATAGCTAACAGAATTTATTTTGTGTTTTGGTTAGTCAACAAGTTTAGAATCTTTTTTAATAAAATGATATGTATATTAAATGTATATAGTCCACAAACATTTTGTCAAAATAAACTGTACAATGACATTATTTTTTTTAATGATGGACAATTAAATTAACCAATCCTAAGCAGTTTAACTTTGATAATTATACAAAATGATAGCTTATGGATATTAAAAAATGAAATAGAGCTTTAGGTTTCTAAAGCTATGAGCCACCTAATCCTTTTCTCAGTGTTTTTATTGAATTGCAAATTGAGAGAAACCCACTTGGCCTTGAATTTTAAATGCATTTACATGATCTGGTGTTCACTTTCACTTCTTGTTCCATCTCTTGTTCTTTTTTTATCCTTCACACGTCACACCAGTGTGAAGCCTTGTCCCATTCTGAACAACTCGCTGGGTCGACACGGCTCCAAACCACCGGAGCACGGCCTCTAGACAACTTGTTTGATCAAATGCTGACACCAGACTAAACAGAGGAACACCACACTTTTAGTCTTGTTTGAAGATAATAGAAATCTACCTCAAAGGAAATATTAATATCCGCACATTCAGCAGTGTTGCTGGTACATATTATCAGTTCCTTGTGTCCGCAGTCTCAACAGAAGAAGGAGCGATTATTTAAGCGACCAAACTGCCTTTTCATTGAATTATTATGGACTTCTGTTGCACACAGTATCAACATTTCATTTTCTAATAATGACATTATTATTATTATTATTATTATTAGTTTGATAAACAAAGTGATAGGTTGAGCTTTTGTGCATCCACAGGGATCCTGAGTCTGACAGGCGGTTCCTTTTAAACAGATAAAACCGCGGACTGTATTGCGACTCCTGCCACTTCAGCAAGACATGATCAAATACAGTCTCTTTGCAGTTTTCTCAGTGAAAAGGATTGCTGATATTAAAGTAAAGAAAACGATCTTAAAGTTAAGGGCACTTTGGGTTAAAAGTACACCTCTCCCAAGGCCCACACTCCTGCACTGCAACTCAGTTTATAAAGTTAGCTGAAAAATAAGGCATACGACTCCATAATGTGCTATGCCTCAAGTCGAGTCTGTCGAACGGTTTTACTCTAATTCATATTCTGGTCAGTATGGTTAATCACAGCTTTGGGGATATTTTAGTTAAGTAAATTGCACATGGCAACATGATTATTGAGATTTGAGCAGTAGAACCAGGCTGACAGCCACTTAAAATTTCAGAAATAGCATTGATCTTTGTCTGTGAAGCATACAGTATTTTTTTTATTGACTTTGTGTCACATTGTGTTTTTCCACACAGTGTGTTAGTGTTTTACATTATTAAAAAATAAAATAAAAATGATAAACAATAATATAATACAAATTCTAATTTATCTCAAAAAGGAAGTCAGGTCAGAGATGGCACACAGCTTGAAGGAAAGGTTTTTCCAGAGTCTGGGACCATCTACTGCAAAAGAACAAACACTGTTTGCACCGATACCATGGGACCTTGAAACAATAAGCACACTAAAATAAGAATATGAAAAATCAACAATGTAAGTACTGACCTCGCACAAAGTCAGGCACACGTTCAAACCTCTTACACAATCATTTTTATTAAATATTTATTTGTAGCTATCAGCTGACTATTCCTTTTTGATCTTAGGTTTTATTCTTCCCCAGGCATTTGCAGCTGCTGTGTGATGCAGGTGCAGCATTTTACATTGTGTCGAAGCATCATGTGCAGAACAGAGGGAAGATTGTGTCAGAGAAAGTGACTCGACACATTTACAGGTGAACTCAGTGCTTGACTCTTCTCTCTAATAGATCCATTAGACATGATAGAAGAATGCCTCTGGGAGACTGAGTCTGGTGCTGGAGACCTTTCACATCAGTGCTGGCTAAGTCCATTTGTCCTCTCTGCTCTATTATTGTAGCTGGCCCTTTCAAACAAACATACAACTGCACTTTGAGTGTTTGCTAAAAGCATTAACAGCTATCGTTTATAATTGTGTTATTCACCAACCGATTTTAAATCCTTGATACAAATGAAATGGCACTGCAGACAAGGCCCTGTCTGTGACATTCATGTTATTATTTGTATTATTGTTCAGTAAATATGTCTATTACTGAACATTATTGTCAAACGTCTGCCCTGGGCGAGAGTGGTGAGTGTGGCTGAATGTATGTCTGATTCATTCAAGGTCAATGATACAGGAGATGGGTAAACAAATGTCATTGTCACAAGAATAAAAGAGGAAAATGTGGATTGTTGTACCACTCTGAATATCATTTTACAAATGTAGCATTAAAAACATTCATCAGGCCTTTATCACTTTTTCTCTGTCATTGTACGTTTCCTTCCTATTACTGCTTTACAGACCCATAATAATACTCACCCTCGGATTTGAGAGTGCTCTCATGTCTTATTAGATTATAACAAATTTTATATAGAAGAACGAATGTGGGGGCATTTTGTATCCCTAGTTTTGATGAGAGCAGCAGTTTGTCCTGTTCAGACTGTAAACTACACCAAGTTGGTTCACCTATTCTTGACATGCTGATGGCAATAAGATGATAAATCCCGTTTAAGAAGGTACATGAGTCCACTATCTACCCATATATACTTCTTCCACCTTGATGGCCAAAGAAAAAAAGGTTTCTGATTTTAATAACATTATTATTTTGAGTAATAAAATAGTTTCAAGTCAAATAGCATAACTAAACTTGCAATGTTAGGTTGCTCATTACCAACTGATTAGCACCTCATGTACAACATCCAGCTGCAATAGACATCAGTCCACACCTCAGTTTAAAACAATTACTATTGACTTTGCTCTTGAGCAGCGGTAAATCTCTGTGAAGATCCACTTAAGGCGACTGTGTTTTCTTTGTTTGCCGCCCAGCTTTCTGACCTTTTCTAACGTATCTGTTGCACTAGATTAAAACACTCTGCTACAAGAAGTGCCATTTGTCGTCACAAACACATCTCCGAATGTCGCATTAATCTTTGTCCTAAATCTCTCTCGTAAAACTTACTGTCAGAATATTTTTAGTCTCTGTTATGTTTCAGACTCCCTCATGGCCCTGTGTCTTCAGTTGTAAGTGGGATTATTTTTTAAGCTTTTCAATTAAGAAATGAATATGTTTTAGGATTTGTGCCACAATTACTGTAAAATCTGTAAAGCCTAAGCTAAAACTTAATGCAGCAGTATTGATACACCCCATAAGTCATATTTCACCTCGTATAACTTTCCCACTTTTATCTTTGGTAAAGCAAAAAGTAAAATTGTTTGCGGACCAGAAATAGGGTATTGTAATGATAATAATTATTTTGATAAATATATCTTTTATTTATTTATTTATTTATTTATTTTAACAATTCTCGACAGCCGACAGCAGTCACTTCAGTTGAGTGTGTACATGGCTACTCTGTGTAAAAGTCATAATAATGTCTAAAGAATTAAATGCATTTTCCTGCATTATTTGTCTTTATTCACATCTTCATTCACATTCACTGATATTTGCAGCTCTCTGAATGTGTATGTGGGTGAGAGAGAGCCACAGCCGATTTGTTTGGCTTCTGTGGCTCGAACTTCTCACTGACGTTCGATTATGATGCGATTAGTTAATTAGGTGACGATGTGGAAAGTGAATTATGTGTGTATCTCATGCTCCGCCACTAATGGATGGAAAATGCTTTCCGACCTCATCCTCCCCACACCCTTTAACCAGAAAACTTCTCATAATTTCCAGCTTGTGCGTTTTAAGTGAATAGATTTAACATCAGAGATTTATATCATCTTTCCATTTGGCTTTCTGTCGGGCTGTCTCTCATCATGGCCATGGCTGGAGCGTGGTTATAATTTACTGCAAGGTTGTTATCGTTACTGTTACAAAAACATCCAAAGACTCTTATATTTATGTGTATTATCTTCTTGACCCTCAAAAATGCCTTTCAGTTTTTAAAAAAGCTCCATGTTATTAAAAGCAAGTCTTACACAATAAAATGTCTGGCTGTGAAATATTGGAAAGTGCTTTTCTTGATTTCTGTTTTTGATTGCTGAATTCTGTTTTACGCCCACACACTCGCTTTGACCCAGCCAGAAAGCAGTGCGCGTGATTATCTGGCACTTCAATTACCACAAAAAGCGAGCAGATCCGTTGGTCGCACGCATCGGTCTGAAGCGTACCCGCTCTGTAAAAACAGCAGAACAAATCCTTTTAGCAGAGACACTGTGGGCCGCCAAAGAATGTGCTGTTTGCCACAGACAGAGCGGCTCAACAGGAAGGCTAGTGCTTTTCCAAGGACTGCACAGAAAATGGTTTTCTCATGAGTGGTGGCATGCAATCAGGTGCATGTGTTCTCAGTGCTGATATTTGTTTATTGTAATGTGAGTCAAAATAAAGCACATTATTCAACTCATCACCTTCACACGTACAGCCTTTCCACATTAAAGACCAGCTTTGCACTCGCCAGGCAGGTGTGTGAAAAGGGCCAGAAGAGGTCTGTCTCTTGCGATTTCCCACTTCAAGACCTCGTAACATTTCATGGATTTGATGCAGGAAAATCCATGTACAATGAACATAGGTCTGGCTTTGCTCTACCGTGTTATTCTTCGTGTTGACGGTGTCAGTTTAGACACTGGGTTGAGCTACTTGAGCGAGCTGTATGAAAAGTGAAAAGAGTGCTTCTTGGGATTTATTCCAGGTACAAGGGGTATTGTCAGATATTTATAGTTTATATATCAAGCTGGACAGTTTGTGTTGTATGTTGTTTATGTGTGTAGTATATGGCTTTAAAAATTATGCAAACTTCAGTAAGAAATAGGCAAGGCAATTGATTTATGTAGCACAATTCATACACTGGATCGTTCAAAGTGCTTTACAGAAAAAAAAGTAAAATTTAAAATACATAGAGGAAAAATAAGGGAAAAAAAAGTGCAGATAAAAAACACGTTCAGTTGTCTTTTCTGAATGTAGGCCGGAGCTAAAGAGGAAGGTTTTTAATCTCCTCTTGAACATTTTTAAAGAACAGAGTCTGTTCTAGGTTTTTGCTGCTTCAACCTGTTTATTTCTAACTCTGGACATGAGCAGGAGGCCTGTCCCAGATGTTCACAGAATCTGAGGAGGTTCTATCATATCAGAAATATATTCTGGTGCTAAACCTTTAAGAGACTTGTAAACCAGCAGTGCTGTTTTAAAGTCTATTACCTGCAACATGAATAATTCAAACGTGTTGAACACAACACGTGTCAAAAGTGTTGTATATATCAGAAGCACTTATTTCAAAAGGTTTTGCAAAGAGTAACTAACACTTATATATTTTATAATCACACAGCTGTACTTTTCAGCCACATGCTTTTAAATTGATTATCAGAATTATTTATTTATTTATTAATTCTTTAAATACAAATGTTAATGATGATCATGTAGTTATAATAAAAATTTAAAACATATCCAAGTTTTAAGCCATAAGTTTTACATTATATTTCTTTTGTTTTATTTTCCAAAAATGTTTAAGTTGTAACCATAATACCCTCATACCATGATACTTTACACCACGTGCCTAATTTACTAAACTAATTTGCTCATAAAGTTTTGCAAAACTGTAGAAATAAGCGTGTTTGGTAAAATATCAGTGCGACTGTTATGACTGGATCACTCTTTGTCCTTTCTTTCTACTTTTACGTCTTTTAAAATAGAGCTGTACCAGCCCTCAGTGTTTGAAGACAATTATGTAACTTTGTAAGAGATTCTAAAAACCCAATTGTCATCATATCTGCTCTAAACAATGACCGGCATCCACCTTTAGGCCAAAAATGCTGCAGATGGTGGGAAGGTATGCACCAGCCGCTGAAATCCGGTGTTGACACTAGATTAAAGCCTCACATTGCTTTGTTGTCTTTGCCTGTTCATCTTTGTCAGACTCCATTTGTTCTAATGGCTTTTATTTGCCTCAATTCATCTTCATGAAGCCGATGAGCTGGGTTTCATCTCGTCATTATGGAACTTAATAATGTAAATCTCCTGATATTATAGTGCTGTGCTGAATGTGCTGTGGAAAGCCATTGTGTATATTTCTTTCTTCTTCCTCATTGTCTGATAATGAAAGGGCCTACGCATACAAAAACCCAGACAATGTAATGAAATGATAAGAAAACTACAGCATATATACAACCCCCACCAAACCTTCCAGTAATTGTTTCATCATCTGTGTTTGCAGCTAAAAAAATGAGAGAAATAAGTGTTGCCTGTGACGTGAGAGGAATTCTGATGTATTTTACAACCTCTTATCATGGATCTTCTACCTAGTGTCTCCTGATCTGCAGCTGCAACACTCGTAGAAATGATATGATATAATTAATTGTAATACTTAAGATTTATATTCAATTTTCAAACTTTTTTAGAAACCCAAAAATATGGTTTTGAGTTTACATGGTATTGTATCTGCATAAAAAAACTCCTTAAATACCGTTTTCTCCCTCCTATATTCAAATACTTTCCCACAGTAGTATTCTGAGTTTTAAATCTACAGAATATGGAATAATAGTCAACATCTCCACTACCTTCAAAGCTCTTTTAAACAGTAATAATTATCTTCAAGAATTTCTCCTACAGTGTGTTATCTCCAGGTACTCCGGCTTCCTCCTACTGTCTGAGAGATGAGCTCGTTTGACTGAACTGGTGACCCTAATGCTCAGTGAATGAATGTAAGTGTGAATGGCAGTCAGTATACGTCTATATAGTTGTGCTCATAAATACTACATACGGAAATTGTGATCTTTTCTTTGGGCCATTTTCCAGACAATATGAATGATACCACAAAATCTTTCTTTCACTCATTGTTGGGTGAAGCCATTTATTATTTTAGATGATTAAATTATAAATGTTTATTATAATGAAATTATTATTATTTAAAAAAAAACTTTGTTTATTTTTTTTAAATCATAATGACAACAGAAACTACCCAAATGATCCTGATCAAAAGTCTGCAGTTTATGCAAGACAGCCCAAGAATTTACAGGAACTGGAGGCTTTTTGCCAAAAACAATGGACAGCTTTACCATCTGAGAAAATAAAGAGCCTCATCCACAACTACCACAAAAGATTTCGGGTTGTCACTGATGTTAAAGATGGCAATACACAGTATTAAGAACTTTTGATCAGGGTCATTTACGTAGTTTCTGTTGTCATTATGATTTAAAAAGAGGAAACACAATTGTTTGACAATAAATTACTTCATCCATCCACTAAGAATGAGTGAGAGAAAGGTTCCAAGCAGGTAAACAGACTTGTATCTGTCTATTGAAAAGAAAAGCATTCTTAATAATGTTAAATTAAAGACAGTATGAACATAGACCATAGGAAAAAAATAACCCTAACCCTAACCCTTTAATAATTGTTAATAAATGAATAAATGTAGATGCAACAGATAATAGATTTCTGTAGAGCTGGGATAATTGAGCCTTCTGTTGAGATGAAAATGAATGCCAGAATTATCATGTTCTCGTCTTCAGAAAATAGAAAAGACTAATGATCAGTAATTACAAGGACACTGTAGACACAGAGAACCGACCATGAATGCAAAGAGTCTGTTGTGTAAATGGGCTCTGAACAAAATATGTCATAAGGTCTGTTTTACTGCAAGAAAATATGTAACTTGTGGTGCTTAACTCAATATTTATGCTTAAATGTGGCATTAAACAGCTGAGCATCACCAATCTCTTTTTTATCAGGAACACGTAAACATTTTGTTGAACATCAGTCAAATGTTAAAGATTCCCTCAAACACTTTAAACAAGAAAGTAGTAGCAAAGTGAATCTTCTTGTTCCCCCTGGTTTCACTTCCTGTTGTGTCTGGAAGGCGACAGTACTTCCTGTCTGTCACATTAACCGGATCAGTGACTCGTGGTCTGTTACTTTTGTGAGATTACATTCAGACAAAAGGGCTTGAAACTATTGGCACAAAGTTAAAACTGAGAACGATGCAATAAACATCTAGACTAATGTCAGGCTCTAGATTGCATGAGTGGATTCAGTATTTATATAAAAAGTAACAAACTGAAGACTTTTTAGTCACATGAGCTACAAATAGAAAACTCAATCTTTCATTATCAGGTGATTGACGACATTTCACGTTTGACTCAAATGAACTGGGTGCTATATGTGTGCTGCCATTAGCCGAGCATCGGGTGGATCTGCTGAGAGTCATTAAAGCCTCGTCACATGGTGCTTGGTGTATTCTTTATGGTATCCTGTCACTTTGGAGATATTGAGTCTGTGAAAAGTCTTTAGAGTTCCCCTGATAGTCATTCATCATATCAACAAGGTGTCATCTATCAGGCCTTTATCACATTTCCAATAATTATAACCCCAGTCCAACACTAAAGAAGAGAAAAGCTTCGAAAGGATGGAATCCACCTAATACAGGGTTTAAGAGCTGTTAGATATATTACACAGATGCAGAGATTATAAGAGATTCCATCATAAATTCTGTATAGGGCAAATTTTATTGTCGGTCTTTTGAGACGCAGTTCCATTATTGGATGTATGGATGATCTTAATGCACTTTTATCTTGTCTGAAATATGCATATACACACTAAAACTCTAAAACGGATCAAAGTATGAGAAACAAAACTAATATTTCAGTTTTTTAGTAATCCTGAATCTTGTTTCTGTAAAATATCTAAACAATCATGTTAAGATTCCTTGTTTCTTTAATTTCTCAGAACTCACTCGTCCCCCACGTTTTTGTACTGCCCAGTTTCTACTGTGTTCTTTGGCCTTTTGCGGCCTTGCTCGGGGCTTTGGACTCCTCTTGGGAAGCTGTGATATGTTTGGACCTGCAGATGGATTGGAGATATTTACATTTTTCATTTGTAAATAGCCGCATAGCTGTTTTATCTCTCCGGACTGATTTGCTGATTTCATACAAACAAGCGCAAATGCCTGCCAGACAACTTCTAACTTTATTGAGATAGATAATATATTAACTAAAATGTGTGTTTAATATGTAAAATGATGCATTTTGAATTTCTTCTGATACATTTATATGTTCTTAAAACAAAAAGAAGTGGTGAGAAGAGTGCATTGTTTTAATGTGAACATCATCAGCGTAGCATATCATATTTCCTTTACAAGAAGATGATTCATATAGGAACAGTTTGTAATCTGTTGGCAGTTCTGATTTTACAAAGACTGTTTTTATACGTTTTGGTGAAGCAAAAGATATCAAAATTTCTTGGTTTGTGGAGTGCATACATCCCTCTTTTTGCTTAATAATGTATTGGCTCTGGTGCCTTTAATGTCCTTCACTCTAATGCAGTGTTTGTATTGAGTTTAGAATACATCACATGCACAATGGGCCAATTGCACCCAATCCTCTTCCATAGACCAGTCCTGGACCTGTCTTACTCCTGACTTTACACACTCATGTCTTTTCATGTTGCTCTTGCTTTGTGTACACTACATATGTTTTAGGTTTACAGCTTTAGCTCCTGAGTGCGACTTGATTTAGTTTAAAGTTTGAGGCACTTTATCTGATGCTGACTGATTCTGCTCAGAACCTCTGCTGACCTTTGAGATTTCAGCCACTGCTGTCCCGATCCATTGAAGCCTCTTAACCTCTTTGCGGATTCATCTGCTGCATATACAGTATTTATCTATGAATCTGCCCTTTAACACCTCTGGGGTGTGTGCGGCAGTGGTTACAGCCTGTGTGGTGGTGGCCTGGGACACCATCTGGACAGTCTATAACTTTATTCAAGAGGTATTAGCTTTCCCAAACTCTGTGGGGTTAGTCTGGGACACGGTTTCACTGCTCCTCCATCTCCATCTCTGGTTTCTGTTTGACAGTGAGATCTCTGTGTGTCTCTGCCACTGCCCGACCTCAGAGTTTATGTCTGGGTGCCTTATTATCGCCTCACCTGGCTCCATTAATACTTGTTTGACTAGAATGAGATTGGACCTTAAAGTAGGGCATGCCCAAATATTGACCGGTCAACGGCTAGAGACAGCTATTGCCGAGAAAAAAGGCGCCTGAAAGTCTTGCGACTCACAGATGCGATTTATAAACTGTTGGAGGAAGTCACTGTGAATATTGTCAAGTTTGAAAGTGGATCGATAGACTTTCAGATTACTCAAATCAATAGTGTGACAATGATTGCTTGGTACAGGATACTGTCTAATAATAGGGGTGCTGTGTGTGACAAATACTCACATTAAAGAAGCAGAAATAAATCATCTTGTCAGGCTTTTTCTTAAGAGCCCTTTAAAGATAAGTCTCAAACGACTGCCTCTCATTGATTCAAGCGAATGTGGGCTGTGAAGAAATTACTTTAAACACCGGTGATATGAAGAGCATTACGTCAAAACACGCTACTGGAGCGCTCCTACTGGTACCATATACACTGACTGGAGCTTAAGTGCTTTCACTAGATAATTTAATTAGCTTCAGCATGTTACCCAACATAAGTGCATGTTTCTCCAGATGCTTCCACCAACAGTGAGTCTCAACCTGCTCAACCTGCTTTGAAGTATTATAAAGTGTGTGTTATAAAGCAACCATATTTTTTGTATTACTCGTATAAAGAATAAAGAGTTTACAAATGTATGTGTAATTGTATTGTTTTCTTAAACTTTATTCTTTAGGTACTTTTCTAATTCAAGCACTGAGTAAGCACAACCTTTTGAATATACATGGTCTAATTAAAATACCAGCTAGTTCAAGTTGCAGTTGAACACAAAGTAAATATAGAAGAGAGCATCTCACATACAGCTTCATCAACAGCAGGCGTCCGCACAGTGTGCTTCTGGCTCCTTTATGAAATTCCAATTGTTCAGCTGCATGCTCCATTTTACTTTCCATTACATGTCCTCCTACAGCTCTGTTGATGGAGTTTTAATTTTCACAGCGTCTTTACATGGCGCCTTTATGAGCTTACAGGCTTGTATTTCCTACTCTTTCGTTTCTAAGAACCTTTTATCCTGCATCTATACTCTGCGCAAAGCTGTTTAGGTCAATTTTCATCAGGTTCTCTTGGAATTGTTCAAATGAAACGCTTGTATGAAATAGCTGTGCTCTGTGGTTGGTCTCTGTGCCTTTATCTGCTCCTAGCGCCTTGGTGTTCTGCTTTTGCATTATAACATCATTTCACAGCACAGTGGATTATGATCATGCCCTCGCACGGCTTGTTTTTCTCTAGTGTTCTTTCTTTGGAGCGGGGCTGTGGTATCTCTGTCCAGCTGTGTAGCTAACTCCTGTGCTGCTGCGAGGGAGAAGCAATATAATATGAAGCACCCTGTCCATCAGCTTTACGCACTAATTATCTTTTGGGGCACAGTTGGATACAAGTGGGATAAAGGAATAATTGGTACACTCACTGGCTTTTTTAAAAAAAAGATGCAAAATACCCAGAATGTGAGCAGGGATATAGAAACTGCACACTGCACAATCTTGAAACTTGAAATTATTCTTGAAATTATCAAAGTCTAGCTTCACAATTGTCCATTTAAGCTGTGGCTTTTTTGCTTTTAAAGTCCTTCCTTTACAGAAAATTACCTTTTTATATATTGCTCATTATTAGAAATGTAGACAAGCATTTTTTATGGCACGAGGCTGCACAATTTTCTGTACTTTAACTTAACTTAAACTGTTCATCTTGTCACATTTTAGCCGGACAGTCTACAGCAGTGTCTTACTGCTGACTCACAAAACAGTATTTCTCATTCTTTCCCAGCACCTCCGTGATCACTTGTAGGCTCCAAGTTATTGTGTTGTATAAATTATATATTAACTAAAAGCGTGGATATTGTTTTTATTCTAGTAATATGTGTATTTGTAACACAAGCAGCCCATTATGTAACTCGTGAACAAGAATCGATGCAGGAATCACAATTGAGCCTAATTACAATCAAAACACAGACTGTGGCACGGGCTGCATCTGCATGCATGAATAAAAGCTGACCTACAAGGAAAACAAGATGCACTGACGCAAAAAGGATTTACACTGTCCACAAAGTATCTTCTGAAACCATCATACGACAACCAGACAGAGGGTGGTTGAACCCAAAAATAAACAGCATCAGACTCATATTCCTGTTGTGAGGCATCTGTTCTTTATTCCATATAAAGAGTGGACTGCAGACCCGCTTGTGTTAATACCACACTGCTGCAACATAGCACTTTGAAAAACTGTATGTTATCAGAAGAGTGTCTTATCATTCTTCATTCTTCTAAACAGCTTTTCCAGCAGAAACTTTGAATACAACAACAAATGGACCCTTCGCTCGACTGCATCAATACTCAGACGTCATAAGAAATACATTAAGTCCTGTTTTGAGCCAACTTTGCAGAATCCTTTGCACTGGTCTAATCCCCGACACACATTTTGCTCGTTCTGCTCATTTTTTCAAAGCCTTACACAGACAAACACACACAACATCAGCGTAATGGGGAAGGAGAGACACAATGTTTAACCCCCTTCAGGTCTTGACACAATACAGAGAGCAGCGCCGGCTCAGCCTTTCAAAGAGCCCAGATGCATTATGGAAATTCTTCTGCTGCCTTCAGACATTTGTCTCTATTTTCTGAGCTTTACAGTCGGCTGTAACTTTCCTCCTCTTAGGCTTACTGTCAGCACAGGGGCTTTTAACATGTCGAGTTTTTTAAAGAACATATACACACATATGGGGCATTACAGATCTGACAGATGCTTCCCGTGTAAAATGTAAAAGCAACTTGTTGAATTTACCCCCACACCTGCACACGCCCCCTTTAGACAATAGAATATACACATTAAAGCTGAATGTTGATCAGAAAGAAATAAAGTGGATATGATTACTAAGAAACTGCTGTATAAAAAAAAATAAGAGATAAGATGTAAGCACACCAAGAAAATGCTAACACTTAAACAGAATTAACATAAAGTAAGGCTGGGATTATGCTTCAAATGTGTCCTAGTGGCCATCAGTGATGTTACACTTCATATTTTAATGTGGGCCGTAGTGTAACAAACTCATCGAGACATTTTAATTATGGCCAACTGTGCATGAACTCACTGTCTTAAGCTGTTTTAACTCTAAGCCACAAAAAGGACCACTCTATACTTGGGTTAGTACAGAGTTGACACTAAAGGTTCATATTTCACTTGGTTTTTGACAGCTACAAAGGAATTCTTACAATACTGTAAAGTTACATGGACTGAACATGGACTATTTGCAAATCCTGTCTTTGAGAACACATAGTATTAAACATGTGGACAGAAAAAATCTGATGTAAAAAACAGATACCTAGAAGGAAGACACAAGAGTGTTTTTATGAGCCAGAACATGTTTTTATTGGGTTTTTGGTTTCACATTGTGTCCTCGTCTTCTCGTAAAGTTACTAAGGGCAACACAGAGCTGACATTAACATAATACACACTTCCTCTCCAGTATTCAAACTTCAGTTTGAATAAAATATCTAAAAGCTTCTATGCAATGTTCAAGCTTCAAGGTTTTTCTGTCCAAGTATGTGTTAATGATGGTTCAGAGACTTGCCCGTTTGATCCAAAGGCATGAGGAGCAATAGCTTTCAGGACCATGGACAGCATCTCTCCACCTCATGTGAATGAGAGCTTCCTTTAAAGCAATGGAGTCAATCAGATCAGCATCGTTACAGCTGCATTAGTCTGAGCAGAGACCTAATTAATACATGAGCAGTTATGCATCCGTTTACTGTAGTCACTTGTGTACCGAGAAGACAGGTTCCTATAAATCTATTGATAAAGATCTGTGCAAACATTGAGGTGAAGATTAATGTCAGATAGTTTGTGACAGCTATCCGTGGCTATTAGTCATTAATCTATAGCAACAAATGTTTCAAACAAATCAATTAAAATATGCACGCCTGAGCACGACTCAGGCGGATGGAGTGGGCAGAAGGACACGTCTCTCCATTGAGAGTGGTGTGTGAGTGGAAATGCTGCCGCTGTTTGCAAGGTTAAGAGTGATTATGTGGTTGGAATTGTGGCCTGAGGCACTCCAGTTTAAGCCCACCTCTGGCGAACAACGGACATGAGACCCACACCAGCTCCAAAACCCTCTCTTGCCATGCAGATTAATTACTTCATTGAGTGTTTAATGGTGCAGTCTAGGCTTTGCACTAGTTCTCTGCCCCCTTTTAAGTAAATATATTCAAACGTGGAACGAGACTTACGCTATGGATGAAGGGAGTTGATTGTCACTCATTGTAATTTTGGGCCTGACAACCTTGTAAGTGCGAGAGGCGTAGGTGTGCCAGTGACAAGGAGCTTGCTTTCCAGCTGACAGCCCCACAATGGTTGTCACTAGATGTTTTCCTCCAATCAAACTTGCATTATTCAAATTTTAGAAATGTCAACAGAGCAATCCTCAAACTTCTGATACTTTTATTTCACTCTAAACCTACATGTGGTTTTTTTGAACACAGAGCAGTAGTCGGATGCATGGCTCCAGAAATGATGACATAACCAGCCTGTGGAAAATTGTGACCTTTTTTGGTTTTGGCTGCCTTGATGTCACTGGGGGTTGTGCTAGGGTCACAGCTCCACATTGCTCTACTGTACTGGACTGTAATATGGGCAATGGGACACTGACCCCCACTGCACACCCACCAGTTTCACACAGAGCCGCTCAGAGTCTAAGTGTAACCATCAGAGAGAACATATGTCATGCTTCAAGACTTCCTTTGAGCTCTGTGATAAGGTCAGGTCACTTTGGCACAAAGGGGCTGATAACAAGAGCTCCCCAGTCTCTGTTTCAGTAGAACTGTGCAGATGGAATAACTCCACAATGAGTGGCCAAATGTTGATGAGAATAGCATTTTTGGAAGCTGTCAACAAAATACTTAAACAACAAAACAGCGCACAAGGATTTGGGATGCAGGGGAGTGTGAATAGTAGGACTTGTTTTTTTGAAGGTAACCTCTAAAAAGGGATACTTGATCAGAATTATTTCATAGTTTGAGTGTTTTGTAGTGCTGGCCTTGTTTTAACATATCAAACCTGTCAGCTTAATGGGGTAATTAGAGCTAAATGACCTGTCACTGTCAATGCCATACACATAATAGCACACAGAACAATAATTTGACATAAAAAGGTACTTAATAAAATTGATTATTACATTTCAGTCTGAAGTAGTTGTTCTCAGAGTGCAGTTTTTATCAGATAATAGACAGTAAAATAAGTTTTATATATTACATAGCTCTGGTATACACAAAACCATGTGTTAGTCTTGGTTTTCGTTGCTGTAGTTTTATATTATATTGTTTATATTTGTTTTCCGTCTACAAACTACTAAATTGACCTTTTGTTGCCATGAAAAGCAATTTAACTGGGTTGCCAACTGACAAGAGCCTATTGTCCAATGTTTAGGTTAGTTTAAATGACTGTTGCCATGGTAACAGAAGATTTAGTGCAATTTATTAACTTTTTTTTTTATTAAGATTGGTCTAACATTTAACACGTCTACATTATTTTGGTGAATCTTGCCTCAAACTGTTGTGAAAGTAAAGGGTAGTTTAGAGTATAAAGGCCTAAAACATTAATTGTCTGTCTGAGCATGACGCTAAACTTGGTTAAAAAAAAGACAGTCAGTTCACAAAACATTTCCTTGGACATGAGTAGAAAAGGTCCACACGCAGTTTGTCGGTCAGTGTTTCTCCAGAAGGCTTAAGAGGAGATCTGAGAAGATAAAACACAGATGTGCTTTCAACATTTAGCATTGGGAACCACTGTAACTCAAAACCCGCTGTGTGTTTCAAAGAAAGATGTGTTTTTTCAAGATTTATATGATGGAAAAAAAAAAAAGGTTAGGAAAAGGGAAAACAATGGTTTCCTGGCCCAGAGAGCAATGGACTAAGTGTGGAAATGGTAGGATGTTATGTGTTTTCCAATAGCCACAGTTTCATTTCTTGTTTCGTACAAATCATGAGGCACAAACAAGTATGATTAACTTGATATCTCAGGAAATGGAATAATAGTCCAACTCATGGTTCACTGCAAAAAAGGAAATAAGTTGTGTGATTGATGCCAGGTTGTTTGTTTTTGTCTCTTTCCTTCACTTGGTTCAAGAGTTTGTGACAAAGGAAAATACAGCAGACTATTCCACAACATACGTCTTTAGGAAGATTTGTGACCAATGAAAATGATGTTATGGAATATAAGCTCTACGGGTCAGGGCTATGGTTTTAATAGGGCACTGATCTCCTCCTGTTGACCTTCATTTGTTTAATTGTATTTATAGGTTCTTCCTCTCTCTTTGCTCTATAGGTTCATTCTGGTGTTTAGTTGCCTGGTCCTGTCTGTGTTCTCCACCATCCCGGCTCATCAGGACTTCTCCTCCTACTGTCTGCTCATTCTGGTACGACAAACACAACCCAAATATTGTATTTCCAAACTAAGCTCTCTGGACCATTTTTATACAAACCTACTTTTGTTATTTACCTTATTGTCCAAAAGGTAAAAATCATATTACTGTCAAGCAAAACTTATGTGTATTTCTTTATTAAATGACAGTTTCGGAAAACACTAAAATAAGATAAAGCTTTATTGGTTCACACAAGTGAAACTTTATTGATATAGCAGCAATAAATTGGAAGCTACTTTACAGATGAATAAATAAACAGATATTCATTAAAAGATTCACTGTGTTTAAATTTGTAATTGTGTATTAAATGTATTGCTGGGGCTATTACTGTTTCTGTTACAAAGCTTGAGAGGCATTCTGGCTGTAAATGGAGTTTACTAATGTCTGTAAATAAAGCAAAACATAGCAGTGGCCACAACAGACATGGTTTTTGTTTTTCTAAATTCACAAATAGACAAATTAAAATACTAATGGAGGCTGAGTCAGTGCATTAACAGTTGTGTTGCATAATTCAAAATCCCATCCAACAAATTGTTAGCCTGGCAAACAAAACAATATCAAACAAAAACATATCAGTAATGATTTATTCATCCTCTGCACTAACTGATATGTTACATTGTTAACCCTTTGCTTCTTCATCTGACCTGTTCTGTGTTTTTGCAGGAGTTTGTGATGATTGTGGTGTTTGGATTGGAGTACATCATTCGAATCTGGTCGGCCGGATGCTGTTGTCGCTACAGAGGATGGCAGGGCCGCCTCCGGTTTGCCAGGAAGCCTTTTTGTGTCATAGGTGAGTTTTTACTCAATAAGCTACGTTTTTTCTATTCCTAGTAAAAGCTTTTTTTTTTTTTCTTTTTTTTTTTTGAGGCCCTCTGCTCAAGCATGGTTGTCCTCTCGCTCAATGCAATTTAATGTCAGACGCGGTTCTACAGCACGCCACTGACCAAAGTTTGCTCATGTCATTTTCAGTTGTGGTCGGAGCTCATAATAGCAGAGTGCATTTTAGTAATGAGGTCGCTTTGATTTCTTTTCCACTGTTTAGACATAGATCTCTTTCTGCTCTTTTGTGGAAACTGCAGTTGTGTGCTTAAGGAAGGGAAAGCCGGTCACGCAGGCTCTCGTGCACCAACACGTCAAACTCAGTCATGGGAATTTTTGCTGACAAGAGATGAACGAAAAAGAAAAAGACAAAACATTACAACAGACTTTGACATTTCCAGGCTTGTGTGAGGTCAGCCATTATTCAAAACCTGACCAGGCCAAGACCAGTGCATAATACAGTATGTACTAATCATACAAAGGACATACTGGTGAACACACAGAAATTTAAGGTCTTCAAGTCCAACCTCACCAAACAATGGTTTCTCTTCCAATTGACTGCTCATTCTGGAACGACAAACACAAAACATAAATGTTCTATTTACAATTTAACCCTTTAGAACATTTTTCATGCTAACCTTCCTCATTGTTTACATCAGTGTTCAAAAGCTCCTGGAAAAATCTACTTTCAGGCCAAACTTATAAAGTGAATTTCTTCATGAAATGACTCACACGTCCAATTTCACGAGGACAGTGGCAAACTCATGGACAGCTGCTGAAAGAGAGTAGGGAAAGGTTGTGAGTGATAAAAAAAAATGACAGAAGTTTTGGTTGAATATAAAGGCATCCAGTATTAGTGTTGATGTTGATTAAAGAACAGTTTTGGTTTTGACTGTTCTTGATTTAAAATCCCAAGTTTGGTCTGAGATAAGATCAAGCAAATACAATATATGTTCAGTTCTGAGCATATTGCACATAGGGTGGCGGACACCCCATAAAAATGACTGTGCTTTACGTCAGTCACCTTCAACTATTGACCCTAAAAATCTGGTGATAGTGTTTTTGAAAAGAATATACATATATATTTTTTATTTTTATTTTATTCATTATCTACTTTTAAGTCTTTTAAGACAAAGATTCGGCAGAACTTTTATACAAACACAACCCCTACAGTATCATAAAATCAGTGCCTTTAGAGCAGAAAATCAACTTCATCTCATTAAAAAGAGGTTTCCTACCTGCCACTATCAGTCTCCATTCATAAAAACGTTTTCCCTCATGATTGCTCTCCTGCCACTGATTAGTCTGCTTATGCGCTGGTGTGATCTAAAAATAACAAACAAATTAACACATTAAGGAAGTGATAGACTTGAAACCCCATCTCTGTTCAGTAACATTAAACTGCCTCTGGTTTTGAAAGGGATTTTTTTAAAGGGATGATAAAGACCTTCACAGACATTAAATACAGTAGTACATTCATTGTTATTACCTACAATGCACAGTGTCACACTTTTAGTTTTTGGTTATCACTTAAAGGCTATTGTTTTAATCTTGGAAATAGCATTACATTGTAACCTTGTCTTTTTACTCTATGCTAAACAAATTACTCCTTTGGCACTAATAAATGTAACCAGCTTTTTGATTATTCTGCTCTCTTATCTGTCAAATCTTTTTTATATATATTCAAATCTCTCACTTTGGCCAAGTACAAGTATTCTGTGTGAAGTAGGAATTCTTAGACAAAACTCAATTGCAAAAATATGTCATTAATGTTTCCAAAAAGTACAAAAAGTTATTATTGAGAAAAATCCCCATGTGTCTTAAAATACTAATGGCCCCAAATTATTTCACTGCACACTCTCATTAACATGTTTTTATAATTGTAATGGAACATATATTCATAAAAAATAGTTTTTTTTTTAAGTAAATGAATCCTTTTGGGTACTAATTAACACAGCTTTAACCAGTTTGACTTGAGGCTTTGTAAGCAGGTGATTTGTCGACTGGAGTTATTCAAAGGCCATTTAAATGAAGCCCTTTGTGTAAATTTGTCTTCAAGGCAGAAACAGCAACTATCTTTTAAACAAATGATTGCAGAGTTTGTATTTTTCCCTGGAAACGCTTGTGTGAATGTTCAGAAATAGTGTGACTCAGAATGAGGTGCAATAACTCGCTAATGCTCGTGTGATTTCCCTGTTTGGGTTCATTCTCGGGGTTCACTGTAAGGGTTGAGCACTTTGAGACATAAATTACAAAGGCTTAACTTAGATTCCAAAACTGGACTTACGTTAAAATATAATTAAAAGCAATTGTTTCTTTTAGTTGGAACTATGATAGACCTGCATAACTGTGTCTTGATAATATCTAGTCTGTGTGCGAATGCTGGTAAATTGTTCCATTAATTTGTTAATGATATGTTCATTAAGCACAGTTCTTTGGTCTTGACTCTGGCTCTGGTTGCATATGTTTTGATCGTCGTTTTCTTTGTCTTGGTTGGTTCTCCAGAATAAACACGTGGCTAATGGTTGGGATATTGAACTGTTTACTTTACTGCACAGTGGGCAAAATACAGTACATTAAAGGAACGCAACTTGTACAAGTATTTCAACCCGATCAGTGATTTCACCTACAGTATCTGCTCATTTTTACAATGTTCCAGGGGCTGACAATCTTGTTATTTCTTTCCACCACCCCATTATTTCTGTTTTTTTATCTTCAGCATGATGTGATAATATGTTGGTGTTCATTCAAGAATTCTTATGTTTTTTCAAGATTGGCCTCAGTTGTGGTCATAAAGCAGATACAGAGGTTAAAGGGAAATTTTACCCACTGCAGGTTACTCACACTTCTTATCGCAAAACTGGAAAGAAATAGATACAACAGAATTTAAAGCGACATTAATAAACCTGGTGGGAGCTCCAGAACATCTTTAATATCACTCTGGCCACCCTTTCTTAACAAGTGCTATGTGTGACTGACTAACATCACAAAGAAACATTTAATAGTTGTGACATTTGCACAAAATTGGATAAAAAAGATTGTCTGCATGTTACCCAACTATGGGGTTTGCCATTGTATTTGCTGTGAACTGGAAAAATGGTAATTTATTATATTTATGGCTTTAGTGAGAGTGTATTTTGGCCAAAATGTAAGACATCTTAATATAATATATTGTTTGCAAATATTTTGATTGCACTTAGTAATATAACAAACCACTGGTTTAATTAAAAACGAGAAACATAACTCAAATGGAAAAATGTCAGTGTTTGGTTTCTTTCAGTTCATTCATTTACAGTTGTGTTTTCATATGAAAAGTCTAATCTTATTTACTGCACCACTGAAGTATTTAAAGGCATAACTTGCAGCATATTTTGGGTTATGTAAATAAATCTGACTCTGTGCGCTGTGCTCTCTTACCAAAAATAAAATACAGGTTTACTCTGGTTTTTAAATTTGCTTTAGTCGCTGGTCACATGGTTTTGTTCTACTTTTGTTTTGTGAGCTGTGATTGGCTGAGTCAAACTTCCTCCCATGTGAACAAAGGAGTAAATGGTAAAATATATCGATGGTTATTGGTTTACAAACACAATTCACCTCCACAATTAAGAGATCTCTATTTTGTGAGGATTCATTTAGTCATATGAATGCATTTGTATCAAAGGGTATTGCACCACAGTGGCAACATGCTGGAAAAAAACCTTGGAACTGAACATAATTTTCTTATAAAGAGCTTAATCTTTGGAAATTATGTGTTCTCCATGTTCTCTTATGGTCCATCATTAAAATCAAATGTTGTATATAATATTTGCCCTGTACTATTCTTTTTGAAGCTTACTGCTCCGTTTTATTACCGTCTCCACATGTGCAGTCACACACATGAATCTCTCTATGTTCAGTTTCCTGTGAGCACCTTCAAACGGTGCACTCAGCAGGTTCCCCACTCTCATCCCCGGGGAGTCATTTAGGTATTTTTCATGGCTTTTCTCATGCTGCTTTCTTCTCTTTTTTCTTACCAACATGGATGAGCTCATCTGTGGTTTATAGCAAGAGCCATGAGGCCCACCTTGGTCAGCACTTTCTGTCAGAACTCAGGTTCGCCGGGAGGACAGCAGCGGGAGGATGGCTAAATGAGGGAAAGCTGTGATAAATAACATGAATAAAGGGTCAGATTTCACAAGAGCCTCTTAGCTGAATAAAAGATTCAAGAGTCATAGACACTTGTGAGTCACGTTATGTAATTTGTCTTTGTTTATACTAGCATTAAAACTACCAGAACTGGACCAAGACATTTAAGGAGTAAGACCTAGATCAAGACAAGCCCATGATGCATTGGGGAAGATAATATTGAAAGTTGTGGTAACTCCTCACGGATGACTAGGATATGAAGGGGTCAGGAAGGGGTTAGCAAACTAACAATTTCAATAAATATAATTTCCATCCACTTCTTATCCATTAATTTCTTAAATATATATCACAATCTATTGTCCACTACATCCACAGTGTAAGTGAGAAGTTTTTAAAATTCTTCTACACCAGCTATCCTCGCATTTTCTGCCTTGTGTCCGTTCTGCTGATCATCTGTGTCTAGCTCTCACGCACACATAGACGATATAAAAAGTGCATTGTTGTCTAGTTGATGAGAATCATAATGTTGTCTGCATTTATATGGAGTCAGGAGTGAGAGTGAAGACAGTGACCCTTTAATTGTACTACCTAAGCTTTATTTATGTGTTTTTCTTCTACCTTATATGATTAAATACTGTAATTGTATAAAGACAAGGTACCCACCTCTTCTAAATATGATTCTGTTGCAAGGTTCTTTTAAAATATGACAAAAAAAAATCATTGAATATTTATTAGTGAGCGTAATCCCACTACCATTTAGTCAAAATAAGGCACCACTTCCCTTTTGTAGATATACTGTATGTTAGTCCAAAACAGGAAGAATGAAGCCACTGGTCACAATAGCAGTTTGCCATTTTCATAAATGTTATAAACCATAATAAGTGTTCTGGTGACAAATGCAGACTTGGACACAATGCATTAATGTTTTTTTTACTCGTAGTTTGAGACAGCCTCCATACGAGGGGAACAAGATAAAAATGCTCAGTATTGCAGACCTTATGTGATGCCTAACAATATAACATACACTGTGATTACAGTTATTTTTGTTATCCTTGTCCTCTCTGCTCTGCAGATATCATAGTGCTGATTGCGTCAGTGGCTGTAGTGTCAGCTGGGAGCCAGGGAAACATCTTTGCCACCTCGGTCTTGCGGAGCCTGCGTTTCCTACAGATCCTTCGAATGGTGCGGATGGACCGTCGAGGAGGTACATGGAAGCTGCTGGGCTCAGTGGTCTACGCTCACAGCAAGGTGCGCCGCAAAAAAGCAACTCCTGATTTTTATGAGTTCAAACCAAATGCACACAAGAATTATATCTCATACATTAATTTGTTATAAAAAGGATAGGGTACACGCAAACAAAATGTATTTTCAATCCATTCCATCAGGTAAATAGTTCATAGAATCAAAGAAAATTTAATGACTTCAGTTTTTTTTTCTGTGAAAATCTGTAACTGATAAGTTATGACATAAGAAATGTGAATTAACATTTTTACAGGAGTGCAATTTCAAAACAGTGGACAATTTTCTTCCCATTTTCTATCCATGGTGACATATCGCAGAGAGCTTAAAGCAAGTGCTGACACCATTATGCACAAAAATCAATTTGTCAATCAAACTGTCAAGCTATCTTTCCACTTAAGCCAAGTCCATGATATATATTTTAAAGGAAGGTCTTCAGGATTGTGTATTGCATCATAAGTTTTGTTCCAAATGTCATCAAATTGTGCGGTAACATCTGATTTCCACACTTGACCCTGACAGCCCTTGCAATGTACCACTTTGTAGTGTTTCCCTGAAAAGCTGTTACTCTAATGTAAAAGCTTCAAAAGAAGGCCTGGTGTGTCTTTGTGTGACTATTAGTCATAAGTTTTAGTTTCTTTTGTGAATATAGTTCATAGAAGAAGATATTTTAAATCCTCAGAATCTGGTTAATTATGAAATGTTTAATAAAATGTCCTCTTTCTGCAGGAGTTGGTGACAGCCTGGTACATTGGCTTCCTGGTTCTTATCTTTTCCTCATTTCTCGTCTACCTTGTGGAGAACAAAATTAACAAGGAGTTTGCTACCTACGCTGATGCCTTGTGGTGGGGAACGGTGAGTTCACTGTATCAGCAGGTATTCTGTAAAAAAAAAACTAAAAAACAATAATGAATGTAGCTTCCTTTCTTCTCAATCATGCTGTTTTAAGTATAATGCTGTTCCACAAACATTAGCCTCACATGGCTCCATTAACCACAATTTTCATACTGACTGAAAAATCATAATGGTGCTAATGGCTGCCTTTGTTAAGCATGGCAAACAAAACCTGAATAGAAGATTTTTCAGAACAATTAATGTGCCAAAAACCGCAGACAGATAAATAGGAATGTGATTAGACAAAAGTAAAAACAAGGTTTGCATGGTTTCAGAATACACATCACTGCAGCAAGTGTTTGTGTTCAACTCATGTCAATACTCCTATCACCTCTCATTCTCACAAATATATGGGTACTTTTTTTCTCCTAAATGTCATGATCTTAATTTCTGAGGAACTTTTGACCTCACTTTGTTTGTTGCAGTCATGTGTAAAAGTAAAAAAATACTTAATGTTGTATCTCCACTGATAAAACCAACAACAATGACCATCATTGTGCTTTGAAAAATACATCTGTGTCTGAACAGGGCCAATGTGGTTATAACCTAGACTAAAGAGAGCCTGCAAATAGATAGTATGACTCACATGTTATGGATATGTTACATATTTCCTCCAATAATAAAGACATTTTGTACATTTTCATAAAAATAAATTTGAGTTATCTGCAAATGCATTTGCTCAATAATGTTTTTAGTCTAATATTTTCTGATAAAGGCTTTATGTAACTCAAAATTAAGCATAAACAAATAAAATAAAAAAAGACTCTAAATGACCCTAAATAGTGTAGTATTGTTAATACTCGTTTCTATTCAGAAGTTGACAGTTATAGTGTATATGGTTTCATGTCCTCACAGATCACCCTGACCACTATTGGCTATGGAGATAAGACACCAAAGACATGGACAGGACGGATGCTGTCGGCAGGCTTCGCCCTCCTGGGAATCTCCTTCTTTGCCTTGCCAGCGGTCAGTACTAAGCTGACACCTACACCACTGATGCTGTAATTAGCATGTTTACCAGATAGCAAGCCCTAAAGACGTAATTTATACCAAGCAATGTCTAAATAAATGAAAAGGCCTATAGTACATTTTCATTTAATATCCTTACCAGACAGCAAGAACAATGAAGCAGGTAACTTTGCATTAAGCTTTGCCATTGAATGATTTGAAAACACATTAAAGTTAAAACATAATGTCTGTATTATTGCACAACATAAAACTAAAACAAAGGTTGTCTACTTTTTAATGCTAAGCTAATCACTTTCCCACTTGCTTTACAGCTACCTCATTGTTTCTTATTAATGTCATGCTAGGGTATTCTGGGCTCAGGCTTTGCCCTCAAGGTCCAGGAGCAGCACCGGCAAAAGCACTTTGAGAAAAGGAGAAATCCAGCTGCCTACCTCATTCAGGTAAAACCTTCTGTCAGCTCTGATTGTCTCTTATTCATTATTTTTGGTCCAGAACATGCCTAGACTATAATTATTCATGTGTTACATTTGTGATTTTAACATGATCTATTTTTGTTGTACTATTCACAAAACTGCACACTGTCAGTCCTGCAGTTTAGGTGTTGTGAGACAGAAGCTCCAGTTTGTCGAGCCTGTCATGCTCCTCGTGTCTGCTTGTGTGTTCCAGCTGAGCCCTTCACACCTGGCTTTAATTTTAGTCTTTTAAACAGATACCTGATTTTTTTTTCTCTTTTATTTGAGTAAGCCCATGGTCTTCCTCCTACTATCCGTATATTCACCTGCCCTCCTCCTTTACTCCCCACTTTCCTCTCCTTATCTGATGTTGTATCCATGTTGTACCAGACTGCATGGCGTTATTACTCCACAGACAGAACCAGGCCATACCTGGACGCCACCTGGCAACACTATGAGAGCCTCCTGTCGTCCCGCAGGCATGTATTCATGCCTGCCCACTAGCCCCAGACGTGTGACACAACCTGTTTTTGTTTCACTAATCAGCTCTTCAAATTTGTTTTCTTTTCTTTATTCCTTACTTTCATTCTTTCCATTGGTTGCCCTTGTTTTTGATTTGAAATTGATTCTCTTCTTCTTGGTTCTGTGTGTTCTGCATGCAGTGTGTTTGGCGTAGTTATGCGGCTGATGAGAACTCAGTTTCCATTGCTACCTGGAAGCCTCACTTGAAGGCGTTGCATACCTGCAGCCCAACAAAGTAGGTACAACTAAGGCAGCTCTATTTGGTGTCTGTGCCATTGGCCATTTCTCGTCACATCAGTTGTGCATTACGGTTATTGTATGTCACCTTTTATAATCATTTAGCCTTTCACACTTTTCTTAACCTTTCTTTTTAAAGTATAAGATCATTTCTTTTTTCTAAATTCAGAAATGGCTTTGAGAATAAGTCATTAAATTACTGATCATTTCCAGGCTTTGTTGAACTCTTGAATATTGGACTTAAAACTGATTCATTCCATAAGCTAAAACACTTTTATTTAGATTACTGAGTGAGCCTCTGGGTTTCAACTTGAGTGTTCAAAGAAGACTTTGGCTGCTGTCACGTAGACAACTAAATCTATCTAAGCACAATTTATTTTTAACAGCATGGCTACGCTCAATAAACCAATTTGAGAGTCTTAAACTGCTGCCACTAAGCGTTTTCCCTTGAGGGTCGGAATATCATTCAGAGATATCAGATTTAAGCCTGGAAATATTGGTAATGACATCTACAACAATCAGTTTTAGAACCACATAAGCACGCAAGTATTGCAATGATGGCCATTATGCACAAAAATACACCCTGATCTATAAAAGTTATGAAATGAGTCACTGGCCTTTCCACTTGTGAATGCTTGTAGTGTTAGTTTGCCTGGACAGCATTGACTTGCATGTGTGTGAGTGAGCCTGCTCCTTTAACTCTGGAATGACCCTTATTTATTCTAGTGTTGCTTTATTCTGAAAAGCAACAAGCTCCTAAATGCAGATTCTGCCTCTCAGTTAAAGGACCAGACCTGTGTTCTATCTATCTATCTATCTATCTATCTATCTATCTATCTATCTATCTATCTATCCATCTATCCATCCATCCATCCATCCATCCATCCATCTATCCATCTATCTATCTATCTATCTATCTATCTATCTATCTATCTATCTATCTATCTATCTATCTATCTATCTATCTATCTATCTATCTATCTATCTATATATCCATCTATCCATCCATCATCCATCCATCTTCCATCCATCCATCTATCTATCTATCTATCTATCTATCTATCTATCTATCTATCTATCTATCTATCTATCTATCTATCTATCTATCTATCTATCTATCCATCCATCCATCCATCCATCCATCCATCTATCTATTTATCTATCCATCCATTTATCCATCCATTTATCTATCTATGTATCTATCTATCTTATCCATCTATCCCGGTCATGCAAAGCCACAGGTCTGGTCCTTTTAGCACAGAGTTATTAATCAAATACTGGATATGTTAGTACAATGAAAGAAAGTTTTGTAATGTATCTCTCCTTTTTTCTTTTTTCTCTCTTTTAACCTAAAGGAAGGAGCAGGGAGAGTCAAACACAAGGTATGTTTCTCATCATAAAACCTCATGTCGTATGTGTCCTAATGCCTAGATACTAGTTAGACACAAAAAGCATTTGGTTTGTTGGACAGACAACCCCATTTCCTGTAAACATGGGTGCTCATATATATATATATATATATATATATATATATATATATATATATATATATATATATATATATATATATATGTATATATGTATATATGTATATATATATATATATATATATATATATATATATATATATATATATATCATGTTTTAATATGTCAGCTTCATAAAGAGGTATTAGCATGAGTCCATGTTATTTTTTAGCTTTTCTATAAAACAAAAAGGGGACTACTTTACAAACTGACATCTTTTATCTTTTATTCAACAAACCTATCACTTTGTGGCAGATAGTATTATACAATGGATATATACAATAAGACACAGGTCTCCAATATGGAACACAGTGAATGACTTAACATTTTATACTTTCATTTTTCACCGTTCCAGCAAAGAAGCACGCTTGAAACATGGCACTACTTCAACTACAAGCACTCCCACATGTGTGTACATTCCTCTTGCAGACAGGGGCCTGCAGTATTGTTTTTATTAGATTGTGATGTTGTTTATAGTGTGACTACTGTATGAGTGAGCCTTTGATTCACTGGAGGACAGTGTACTGGGCACTAAGGGCTCTGTGATGTAATATGTTATAAAACTGGCAGTGAATGTTCTGCAAACTTCTACCACTACATGAAGGCATTTGTACTGTTGTACAAAGTGTAGCCTACCACGCTGCAGACGCTTCAAAACAAAGCAAGGTACATGTCATGTCTCACGTTATTTATGTAAGTTGTAGTGTCAGAAAGGCAAAGGTACAAAAGAGTGATTGATTTTGAAATAGAAAGCTGAACCCCTCCTTTCTGGACACTGTATTTCTCACCAGACACTCTATTATGTAACACTACCGATAACAATCCTGTGTGTTTGCAGCAGTGGTGTTGCTCTTGGGGTCCTGACAGTGTTACACAGTGTTGATTTGAGAGGTATAGATAATAATTAGACAAAAATTAAGATCTTGCTCCCACACGTGTCTGTCGAAAGGTTACAGGCCTCACACCAGTGACTCAGGCACTTGTTGCCATGGCCCAGCTGAATACACATAGTTAAATGAGGGATATCGACATGAAGTGACTGAGTCACCAAATTGCAGCCTTTTTCAAATGGAGCTGTACATGTTCATTTTGCTCTACTAAGCTCAATTGCCTCTGTTGTGCTGCTTCCAAATGCCAGTGGTCGACAACAACAGTAACTGCCAGGATTAGGTTTTACCCCAAAGTTGTAGTTTTACATCTTTGTCATTACGGGTCCAACTTTTTTGCATATAGTCACTCACTATAGCACTATTTATGCTTAACATTTCAGTCTGCTTTATGTAATACATTACCATATGTCTATCTCCCCTTGGTTTTTAGTCACATTCATAATAGTAAACAGAAGCTACTGAGGAGGTGTATCTCTCGGAAACATAGGTACACAGCAATGCCTTACGTGGCGTTTTTCTTTGGGAATGCTGACTAATTCTTGGTGCATGGGGATCAGTAGGAGGCTGTGGAGCCTAAATAGTGCTGAACAGTACTTCAGGGGGACCTCAGACAACTAGGTGTAATAGAGCAATGCCTGAGCAATGTGCTACTTTTGCCTGATGTGATTTTGTTTTTTAACTCTGTAGCTCTCATTCTCAAAGCAGAAGCTATACAATAATAATTGCTTTCAATTTGTTTCTTTTCTTGTAGTGAGATAAGCATTTCTGATCAATTATAAAGTATTTTGCAGTATTGTGTGCATCTTAACCATATGCTACACTTTCCACATCCCACATACAGAAATAGAAACCTACATTTTGTTCTCAGTAGTAGCTGATGTGCTCATGTGCCTGCCTCAGCGTCCAACCATCATTTGAAATAGTATGCTGGAGATAACCTTTGTTTTTTCCACATTACAACAAGCCTCACTTCTAGTTGAATTAATTACACAAACTGTATACAGCCCGACGTACCCTACATTCATTTAAATACTATTTATGTGACCCGCATGTTAGAAACCCATGTCTCATTCGGGCCAGTCTGTGCACTGCCTTTGCATGCAGAACTGCAAACAGCTGCAAAAAATACATCGTTTGTCTCTCCCTCTGCATGGCATCAACTAATTTATTTAAAACCCACATTTTTATGATCACTTTCATGACAGAATACACTGTATGAAGTCATTTTCAATCATACAATGTGCTAATTTATTATTAGGTTAAAAACACAGTATCACCTCGGATGCAAGAACAGTTTAACAATAAAATTTACTATTGATCAATATGACATCAGTGACATTGCCACAAAGCACTATGACTACACTGTATGACGTAGCTGCTCTAAAAATATCACATAAACACGCTGCTGGAGCATCACACCTAACCTTCTCTTTTATTTTTTCTAAAGCGCCTGCTGCTGTGCATGTTGCTATGTGTATCTTGCCACAATCCTTTACTTTCTTTTAAATTCATAATCTTTGAATGGTCAAAACAAGCATCAATGACAAACGGTGCTTGTCTGTCAACAAAAAAAATGTTAATTTTTTTTGATTTCTGATTTCTCCTGTTTTTCCCTGTTTTCCCTTCCTTTTGCTCCAATTCTTTCCTTAGCCAAAAGTTGAGTTTTAAGGAGCGTGTGAGAATGGCCAGCCCTCGAGGTCAGAGCATCAAGAACAGGCAGACGTCTTCAGTGAATGACCGTCGTTCTCCTGTGGCTGATGCAGGCACTGAGGGCACTAGTCCAGCCAAGGTCCAGAAGAGCTGGAGCTTCAATGACCGGACACGCTTCAGGCCTTCACTCCGCCTTAAGAGCCAGTCGCGCTCCACTACAGACGGTGAGGGACCCCACTGTGTTCACAATTTACAGGGCAGAAGGATGGTAATAGAAAGAATAGCACTCAAATGTAGTTGCCATATGTTGCTAATAAATAATTTTGTATCTATTGAAAAAAACCTTGACTTTCCAGAAGTAGCATTCAGTCAAATAATCAGCCAGTCACCTCTTTATTTAATATTGGAAGAAACTTGACTGGCATAATGACCATGTCATCCCAAACCCCAGATTTCTTCTCACACACTCATTCAAGTCACCGAACAGAAGAATGTAAATGGTAATTTGCAAAACCTTGCCTTGGCCAAGCCGAGCTGGGTAGCTGCCAGTTGGTGTTTGTGGGTGGACTGATGGATTGATGGAAGGTGGGAGTGGTGAGCTCCAGCAGCCATATGGGGTGTCAGAGGCAGCCAGCTGGCCAAGGTCTGCTGGTGAAGGCAAATCAATAAGTGTGCAAGCCAAAACCAACCTTGAACAGTTTGCTTCTCACTGCCTGATTATTTACTGTCACTGAGAAGCAGGCTCATTAAAATGAGAAGCCTTTCTTTTCACTGTAGGCTAATCAAACGTGATTCATCATGTAAAATGTGTAGTAACTAGGGTTCAGTGGAAACATTCTTCTTACTGTTTTTAGTCAAAAACATTTATGTTTTCCTGATTTAGTACAACTTTCACAATAGTTAAAGACTGTAAGTCTGTAGTCGTTTCTTCCCACAATGAAATACAGTGATGAATGCTGTTAGGTTAGGTGCTTTAGGTCATACTAAACCATAAAAAGAACAAAACACTCACTGTGTTGCCTTTCTTAAGGTCATGACTAAAGACAGTTTTACCCAAAGGGATATCTCTAAGCTAGTTCTGAACTCCTGATCTGCTGTACCACAAAGGGCCCATATCTTCATTGTCTTTATGCACGACATGTCATATATTGAATTGTTTGTCTCATCCAAATACAACTCAACCAATAGTTGTAAAGCTACACTATTTTTGTAGCCCTTGTGAAAGGGGATTGTGAAGGAGAAGTCTGTGATTTAAAAAATTAAACTAGAACTGATGTCATAGTAATATTATTATAACAAGTTCAATAAAATAAAATGTATACTTCTCTATGACGCTCTTAGTCAAGTGGTTGGGAGGAATATAATCAGTGACTGTGTGGGATGTAGACAAAACAACACATAAACCTTCTTCTAGTCTGTTTTTGTTGATGTAAAGTGACTGGTTTATTGGATAAAATAGAATAATCCTCCCTCTCTGTTTTCCCCGGAGCAGCCGACTCCAACATAGCCACTGACGACGCCTTTGATGAGAAGGGCTGCCACTGTGAGATCTCAGTGGAGGATCTGCTATCGTCAGTCAAGACGGTTATTAGAGCTGTCAGGTGAGTCCAAACAAGTAGCTCCACTTCAGCCTTTTCTTCTTCAGCAAAGGTTGCGTGCCACCTCACTCTGATTGCTGCCTTCAAGAAGCACTCGTGATTGAACTGAACACATTTGAGAGTTTAAAGTGGCCTATGACTTTTTCTTTATTAGATCTGTGGTAAGATACAGCCAACAATAGGACTTAACATTAAATCCTACAGGTTGGACTTGGTGTTCTAGTCCTTGTATGGGATGTTTTAGCAAGCCATTGTGCCCCATGTGTTGATAATATAATGTCAGCTGTGTGGTTTTAGTATTTTAGCTTCTGGTTTGTGAATTAATATTTCTCGTTTTACAAAAGCATGTGAGAAAATGAGTTTATGTGAATGCTGTTGATACACCTGGTCTTTCAGTTGATGAATCCGTCACAAAGTCACGAGAGTCACATAACCACCATCACCTTGCTTTGCTATTGGATTACGGCTTCAAAGACAAACCATTTTAGGAGCTCTTTATTCCGTTTTTCAATGACATAGACCAGCAATAGCTATGTAATTGCTTTTGTTTGATGTGCTTTTATGTGAAATATAAAGAAAATAACAGGTGGTTAAAAAAGATACAGTAAGGCAATAAACAAACATCCAAAAAGCAATGCAAAGGTTTAATTGGCCTAATAAGCAGGAGAATTGTTCTAGTTGCTTGTTGGCTCCCCCTTGTGGCTCATTGATCAATTTCTCTGCCGCTCACAGGATAATGAAATTTCACGTGGCCAAAAAGAAGTTTAAGGAGACATTGCGTCCGTATGATGTGAAGGATGTGATTGAGCAGTACTCTGCTGGTCATTTGGACATGCTGTGTCGCATTAAGAGCCTGCAGACCAGGTAGGACTGTCTCTATTTATGGCTACTTTAACACACACTAAATCACATGTGACCAGTTCGGTGCATGCAAGTGTGAACGCCACATTTACTGAATGAGTTTGTCCTATTCACTTTACATGTGCACTTCTGACAATGTGTGTGAGCATGTGTGTGTCTCCTCCACAGGCTGGACATGATAGTAGGCCCACAGTCCCTGAGCAGCCGGGCAAGGATATTTTCCTCCCCCTCCCTGCCTGTTTATTACAGCCAGGGGAGAAAGAACTCCACACAGGGGTCAGGACAAGCCCCACACACATCTACCAGGATCACTTGGTTCAATCAATTCTGTTTTATTTATTTGTCTTAAAACTGAAAGGAAACAAAAAAAAACATATTTATTTGAATTGATTGAACTGAGCATAAGCAAATTCTAGGCTTTACTTTTCACTTGTGAATGAATATTTGACCGCTCCCTAACAAAAGTATTCTGGTGATTATTCTGTGCTTTTTGTATTTATGTTTTGGCGTTTTCTTTATTGATTTCTGCTTAATGTTAAAATAAAAAAGTAAGAATTAATTAGTACTAACTTGGATTTTACATTGTTATACTGCCCTCTGCTGCGGTTTCCTGAAACCAGCGCTTACTCTTCCAATACTGAACACATTCAGCTCATCTTTGCTACTAACAGCCTTAAAACAGTCTTTCATCTGGCCGACCTGTCAGTGTTCTCATGGGATCAAAACCGAAGCAAAATACAATGCAAGGTCTACTTTGATATGCTAGAGTCCATTTCTGTGGTTTCCAAACAGAAACAGAAACATAATAATTGCATGATGCTGCTTATATTAATCTGTGACCTTGTTGATGTTAATAACATTATTAAATTGACCTCACTGGATTAAGTGGCAATATTTAAAGAAACTAAATCTCAAACTACTGAAGATCATCTTTGTTTTATTCTTAGCTTGCAGTCATCATAATAAAACAAAGTAATTGTCTTTCAAACTAAATGCAATTATCATTTTACCCAATCATTTACAACATCAATTAAAGACTGTTAAAATAAATAGGATGTAAATATCTGATGATCAGTTTGAAAATCCAGTGAGGACTTCCTTTAATTGTCTTTGTTTAATGTAAATAATTATTCTTGTTGCTTTCAAACTTTCTTTACCTCTGTGGGCTGCCTCGTGGACTTTCCCTTTGCCACTTCACACATTGCCACACATCCCACTGAAATCATATCTGACTGAATCTGTGTTTTCCTCAGAGTGGACCAAATCCTAGGTAAGGGCCAGATCCCGCTGGATAAAAAGATTCGAGAGAAACTTCTGTCTGAAGGAGACATCTTAGAGGATATGAGCATGCTGGGTCGCGTCTGTAAAGTGGAGCGACAGGTCTGTGCTGCGTTTGTTTATTCTCAGCAGTATTATATTTATTTATTTGTAATAACATAAGTCAAGGGGAAAAGATATTTGTTGTTTGAACCTTTGTTTGCATAAAGAAAATCTTACTAATTATGAAAAATGAGATACTGGCTTTGCTGACTGTTGCTGATATATGTAGAATTGGCAGAAAGCTTATCTGTACGTTACGTGTGTGTTTTTTGGGGCCCAGGTCCAGTCCATTGAGTCAAAGTTGGACTCGCTGCTGGACATCTATCGGCAGGTTTTGCGTAAAGGCTCTTCATCGGCGCTTACCTTATCATCCTTGCCATTGTTTGAGCTGGAACAGACCTCAGACTACCACTCACCCGTCTTCAGCAAAGACGTGTCCTGCTCCACACAGGTGAGCAGTGGAGGGTCAGCACCTGCTGGAGGCTGTGCCACTCGCTGCTCCACCAACTCCCACCTGTCCCAGGCAGGACTCCACCTCATCCTGGCTCCTCCCAGTGAGCTCAATCCAAATGCCTCCTCTTCCACCCCTCCCTCTGGCCTCCCGTCCTCCCCCTTCAGCCCCTCCCCACTGCCCCATAATCACCACCATCATCATCATCACTACCCCCACCGCCGCCACAGACAGCCCACCACCCCCGAGAGCACTGATGAGGCAGTGGGTAGTTCTCCACCCATCCTCACCCCAAACAGCGTCTCTAGTGGAGGGGTGGAAGACGGGGGCTTTCCTCTCCTTGCAAGGCTTCCACCTCCACCCCCTCCCAGCCGAAATGGGGGGCTTAACAAGTTGGTACGATCCACCTCTATAGAAGTGTCACCGGATATGAATGACTTTGTTGGAGGTCTGGGGCCCCAGGGGGACAAAGAGGACAGCAGAAGCCCTGGTGAGGATTTCGGGCTTGGTTTGGGGCTGAACCAACTTGGTTTTCAGCTGCAGGGGGGCACGAACAATACCAAGCTCAATGCCAAGGAGGAGGGGTCCTGGAGGAGACACATGAGCCTGGAGTTGGAACCCCTGGTCACCCCGGCACACAGCTGCTGCTCTGCAACTATCGCTATGGACAGAGGTCTGGGGAAGTCCATGTCAGTGCAGGACTTGATTCAGAGACCCCCAGGAAACAGTCAGGACACCCACCACAGCTTCGGTCTGTCATCTCCCACGCCCAGCCTCAGCAGTGACTCCCCCATTGGCTTCCACTGCAGCCAGAACTCAGGTGGAGGAAGGGGAGGGACGGTCATGAGTAGTGGGGGCGGGTGGGGCGAGGAGGACCTCTTCATCAGCGACAGGGACATAGAAGGACAAGGGTTTGACTTTCTCTCTTCCCAGGTCACAAATGAGCCCCCCAAGTTCAGCTCAGAGCTCCTGAGAACGGGGGCCAGAGCTGGGACTCTTGGCTCTAACCAGAGCCTGACGAGTGGCCACACGTCCTCACCGTCCACTGGCAGCACCGAATTGGTGAACATGCCCCACGTTCGACTAAAATAGTCATTTAGACATGCACATCTCACCTCACAAAGAGGGTGTTAGTGGGATATTAAAATGGGACTATTTTTGATTCATTTAATTTGACAAGAATCACAGTATTTTCATACAGGCTGATCACATAGGGCATATCATTGCACGAGTGGTTCTTTATTTTAAATAAATAATATCTAAATGCTAAATAAAGGAAATATGGATTATAATAAAACACAGACATCTGCAGAGAGACAGTGTAACCTAGAGACGCAGCATGAGCAATGCATGTTTTCAGTTCAAGGTACGAGACCATTATACAAAGACGGTTTACCTGTGACATAGGAAGGACAATAGTCAAATCTATTTGGGAGTCATCATCACATTTTTAATTAGAAGGGTCTCATTATTTAACTGTGCATGTTTAAACAAGACCTTTCTGAGTCATATCACATGTGGTGGCATATGAATGTTAATTAGTATTTCAGTATTTTCCAAAGAAATAGATTTATAATTGAGTTCCATTTTTTTTTTTTTTAGAAGTATTATAATAAATCACATTAGATTTGCATTCTCAAGTCGGCATTTGAAAGACTGCATTACATCAGTGTCATAATTACAAGAAAAGAAATAAATTATAAACATTTTTTCCAGTAAACAAAATAATTGTTTATAAAAAATGTCTATAAGTATATAGGATCAGTATCATTGAAAAGTCTTGAATGCTTATGTTTAGGGTGGAAATATTTTACACTTGAAAAGGTGGTATATACAGACTGAAACACACTGAATGTCAAACAGTTCATCTGTGACGTATTGTTTTGGTTTGAAAAACACTATGAAAGGATTCTTCCCATAAGGATACTTTTTAACCTCCAAACATTTTTTACACAGGATAATGTTGGGTTCTGTTTGTTTCCTTTTAGTAGACGTGCAGCAGAATGTATTGCTAATTTATATAAACAAGCAGGATGACCAGTATGACCTAAACTGCTGGGCAGTGACATCAAGGAATCACTTTTCATATTGCATTGTACAGAATGTGATTGAGAAAGTAGGCTTGACTGCTGTGAAATTATTTAACCATAAAAATGCAGAAGATTTTCTGGAGTATCAAGGCCCAAAATACATTTCAAAACCTGAGTATCTGAGAACTGGTGAATTCAGAACTCACTGTAAGCAGCATTATCTTGTTTTATGATTCGCATGCAAGGTCAAAATACTTTATAACCAATAATGAATACAAAGTAGTAAAAAGACCCCAGCTCTGATACAACATGCACAGTACTTATACTGTATATATTGGTGCCTTGTTTCTTCGATACATTTTCATCCAGCCTTCTAAAAGTACAAGCCTAGGACGTTTTGTTTTTCTTTTAAATTTTAAACTTGAGGCTTAACATTTTTTTTTTTATTCAAAGATCATTTTTCTACTGGGTATTAAATGGGCCTTTCACATATTAACATTGTCTCATTTTTATTAATTTATTTAAATTATGTGCACATTTACACACTTGTAATACTCTCATTTAGATTTATGAAGCCTGTAATGTAATGAAAAATGCAAGTGAAATTTTCTTCTCATCAAATAAACAAGATTCTGTGAAGAATGCACATTATCATTGTTATTTATGTGACTGTGTTCAATGAAAGTATATCAGGCTCTGCAAAGATACAAGAACTAAAGCATAATGTTTGAACATCTTTACTTTTGCACATGTTTTGACAGTAACAGTGATTAAGGTGCATAAACTGAACAGTAATCAACATTTAACATTGCTACTGCAGGGGAGCTTAAGTCAAGCAAAGTGCTAGGCATGAAGAGTTCAGATAATCACTATTCTGAAGCTTCTATCAAGTGCAAAGAGCTAACATGCAAGCAGCCGATTCACTTGTGGCTTATTCACTTACGTTTTATTAAAGCTAGAACACTGACCATTACTTTAACAAAGCCTGGAAAAGGAACCTCTCAGCATTATTACTCTAGCAAACAGCAACAACTGTAAGCAAAATCTACCAGTGGCTTGATTCTACTACAGAATACTACAAGGAAGCCAGCATTTAGCTTTGTACTGCCACAAAGCAGGTGACGATAAAACTTATATTCAACACTGCTAATCACTGGTAGTGAGGTATGAATGTTTTGTTTTTTTCCTTCGTCTGCTTTTGCGATGCATTGTGATAATAGACCAGACACTGATTATGGTGTGTAGAAGGGACAGGGCACTAGAGTGTCGTCGGCCACGGTGAGCGTTTGGGGCAGCAGCCCAGCACAACGTTCATTTGACCTTCTGTGCCTTCTGTGCAGACTTGGTGACCTTACCACTGGTGGGGGCTTTCTTCTCAACACCTTTAATGACTCCCACTGCCACAGTCTGACGCATGTCGCGCACCGCAAACCGACCTGAGGGCACCACAAACATATTAGCTTGGTAAGATAGCTTAGCTAATATTTAAAAAAAAATATTTGAATATCTGTAAAAAAGACAAACATAATATGTGACAGAATTCTGCAAATACAGTACAGTATAGAGTGAGATATACAAATAAAGGATTTAGGCAGACAAGAAGTTGCTTACCAAGTGGTGGATATTCAGAGAAGCTCTCCACACACATTGGCTTGCCAGGAATCATGTCCACAATAGCAGCATCTCCAGATTTTAAAGACTTGGGGTTATCCTCAAGCTTCTTACCAGAACGACGGTCAATCTTTTCTTTGAGCTCTGCAAACTTGCATGCAATGTGAGCAGTGTGGCAGTCCAGCACAGGGGCATAGCCGGCACTGATCTGTCCAGGGTGGTTCAGGATAATCACCTGGAGAATAACAAAGTACACAGTTAAATTACATTTTCAGACTCGTAAAAATCCATACAAGTCATTTCCTGACCTGAGAAGTGAAGCTGGCCGCCTCCTGTGGTGGGTCATTCCTGCTGTCTCCAGCCACGTTGCCACGGCGAATATCTTTGACGGACACATTCTTCACATTAAAGCCAACATTGTCCCCAGGCAAAGCCTCGGTCAGGGCCTCGTGGTGCATCTCCACAGACTTAACCTCAGTGGTCACATTGACAGGGGCAAAAGTTACCACCATCCCAGATTTCAAGATGCCCGTTTCCACTCGACCCACTGGCACTGTCCCAATGCCTGGGGAAGTAGGAACTATATATTTATGATCTAGGACTAAGGACATTTTATGGAAGTCGACAATAGCATTCTTGAATTAGGGTTGATTGAGTTTCTTTTAAACTGTGCCATAAAAAAGGCACATATTTCAGGACAGAATTATCCTGTGGGAATGAGCCCCATTTCTTAAGATAACATTGCATCTTGTAAAACTGAACATTTTTATTAATCTGCCAATTTCAATGCTTGCTTCTACCACACAACCCTCACCTCCGATCTTGTAGACGTCCTGTAGTGGCAGACGCAGGGGCTTGTCTGTGGGGCGTGTGGGTGGCTGAATGGCATCCAAAGCCTCCAACAGTGTGGTGCCTGAGGAGCTTCCATCCTTACGGTTGATTTTCCAGCCCTTGAACCAAGTCATCTGTGGGTGACAGCAGCAGAGGTTTGGATATATACTTTGATATTGGCTGAGATAAAAACTAAATAGACTGTATATTAGGTCTACAAATAGCTTTTGGTTGTTATTATCTTGGTTGTAAGTTAAAACAAGGCCATAAAACGAAACAAAGAACAAGTGATTTTTATTTTAAGGCTCTAAGGGACATAAACTTGGAAGTAATACTAACATCTTAAGCCCTTGAAAGTATCTGATTTACGTGACTTGCTGGTGCACCAATAAAGATTTAATTGTACAGTCTTACACCTAACTTACATTAGGGCTGGGTTCTAGCATGTTGTCTCCGTTCCAGCCAGAGATGGGCACAAAAGCCACTGTATCAGGATTGTAGCCAATCTTTTTGATATAAGTGCTGACTTCCTTAACAATTTCTTCATAGCGTTTCTGGCTGTAGTTGGGTTCAGTGGAATCCATTTTGTTAATGCCCACAATGAGTTGCTTCACTCCCAAGGTGTAGGCCAGGAGGGCATGTTCACGAGTCTGCCCATTCTTTGAGATGCCGGCTTCAAACTCTCCCACGCCTGCAGCGACGATCAGCACTGCACAGTCCGCCTAATAGAAGAGCAGAAGAAGAAGAGAGATTTGGTATCAGAGACAAAACGTCTTTACCTTGACAACTGAGTCCAGATGCCTTTGCTTTAACCTTTTCTTCAAGATGACCTGGATGACTGAGAACCTTCACAGACACCCAACAATGTCATTTTTACCTGGGAAGTGCCAGTGATCATGTTCTTGATGAAGTCCCTGTGTCCAGGAGCATCAATGATGGTCACATAGTACTTGCTGGTCTCAAACTTCCAGAGGGAAATGTCGATTGTGATGCCGCGTTCACGCTCTGCTTTCAACTTATCCAGAACCCAGGCATACTTAAAAGAACCTTTTCCCATCTATAGGAAGAAACACACACACTTAATCATCAAACCACTAAAATATGTGCACAGGTATTCAGTCTCACATTACCAGGAGAGATACCAGTCGTACCTCAGCAGCTTCTTTCTCAAACTTTTCAATGGTCCTCTTGTCGATGCCCCCGCACTTGTAGATGAGGTGGCCTGTGGTGGTGGACTTGCCGGAGTCAACATGTCCTATTACCACAATGTTAATGTGGAGCTTCTCCTTCCCCATAATGACTCACCTAAGTGTCATTTAAACAAAAATGTTATGGTCTGGTTACCTCCTGCCATTTCAAACCATGACTACTCCATGTTGTCTGTGGAAGTGAAGCCAAAATGTAATCTTTAGATCTGTGCCCAGAGTGCATCAAAATATATATGTTTTTTTAAAATAGAGGGACATAAGCTGTATATTAGCTACAACAGACAGTGATGCCATTACATCTTCTCTCATGTGCTAGACTGTGCAGAGGCTGATAATGAGCTGAATGATAATGATCTCTCAGGGGGTGTTAGAGCATGTTTATGATTGGCTTCCAAAACTGCCCATACATTTTAACCTTTAATTGTTGCATCACTGCGCTGACAATGACTTCATGTAACTTTTAAGGAATGCAAGTCCCAGATTTTTAGTTCATAGGGACATTTGAAATAATTTTTTTAGAAACGGTTAACACCCGCAGTGATTGCATTTAGAAGTTGTAAATTGCTTAGTAATGGTTAGGACGCAGAGAAAATGGTTAAGGACGCGAATGGTGCAATGAGCAAGCAAGTCATCGCACTGCAGTGCCCAAGCGTGAACAGTGATGCCCATGTCATTGTCACCAACTTTACGCAGAGTTAGAAGTCATTATTTGTGATTATATTGCGGCATCAACGTTGATTGACAGAAGATGCAAGCACAAATGGCACAGTATGCTGCATTTGCACGCTCAAACTGCGCCATACGGGCCTATCCCGCAATACGCACTGCCATCCACACCCATCTCCACTTCACTGGCACCGAGCGCCTTTATCACATTGTAAAGACACGGGTGCTACACAGCTGACAGCAACACAAGCTATCCCTAGTGACAGTTAAGGCCATTACATAATCTCTATTGCAGACACTCACATGACGACGCGTTCTCAGAAAATGAATGAAACCATGTAAATGCACGTTTATGCATGTTTATAACATAATAGTACTTGTACCCACCCTGTGTCCTACCTTCTGCCTCTGAGGTGCGTTCACGGCTTCAGTGCGATGGCAGGATACGGTGATGCTGCCTACTGAGCACAGAAAGATGCAGCAAAGCAACACAACAGCGTCAAAGGCGTATGGCTATTGGCCACTAGAGGGCGTGTTACTTAAATGTAATACTTTCTGGGGAAAGATAAATCATTGCATAAAAGGCAAACAACACAAGTATTTAGTATACAACTAAATAAACTCACTCTGAAAACACCAAGGTGTCCGTATCAGTTTTGTGTTTGGACTTTATTATATTTCATAGTATGGAATGTGCATACAAGCTTTTCATTTATTAATTTTACTTTTGGATTAAAGAAAAATCTGGCAACATAAATTTAACACACTTAATAAGAAAGTTTATGAACAAAACATTAGTATATTAAAAAAATGATAAAATTGCATTGATATTTTAAGACAGTATTTATATACACTTGGATGTTTCAATAACACCTAATTCAATAATATCTCAATACTGTCACGGTGAAGGAATGTGAGCAAAAATCCCGAGCAGTGTGCGTTTTGTTCGCATCAGTCTGTTCACACACTAAAAAAAACAAAACAAAAACAAAAACAAATTAACACTACATTGTGCCATATCTATTAACAACATAACAATTATAACTGTATTTACTTACTCAACAGTTTGTAAGTGATATTTGGCATTCTTTGTCATCTCCAGCAACACTTTTATTCCAGCCTCATCCAGACTGTTGCCCATTAGAAAAAGCTCTGTCAAACAACAGTTGGTTTTGAGGGCAGTGTTCAGGAAGTCTATACTTTTTGAGGTGAGCCCACAGTTTCCAAGTCTGAAGAGAAACAAAGTGGTTAATAGAAGAAGTGATTCCAGAGAACTCAACAGAATAAGAGATAAATGCTTTTTTTTTGTGTGTGTAGCTATTGTCAGTTAAAATGTTTCATACTGTGTCTCACTTCAGTTCCATATCTCTTACACTCATTCTGACCTTGGTAACTAGTGAACCAGTTCTGTTCTCACGCATACATCCTAATAAAACGCCATTCTGTCTGTGCTCTTTGTGCCACTATCTGCAGATTACTATGATCTCTGCATGACTGTATGAACAACATTAAGACTTCTCAGAAAGACAGGATTTCTCTTTAACCTATGAGTTAGACACTGGATTAAATCAACAGTATTTGAATCTGTAGCAATCCATTTAATGTCCACTAACATTGTGTGCATACATGTCTAAATAATTTAATAAAATGCAAATAAAAAAGATAAACTTGACTTACGATAACTTTTTAAGTTTACACTGGGGTTTCCTGAGTCCATGGCAGAGTTTCTTGACTCCTTTGTCTTGTATGGAGTTATTGGAAAGGTCAACCTCACTGACATGGCACTCATATGTTGACAGTTCAATTGCAAGCTCAGTACAACATTCATGAGTGAGGCTGCATTCACTCAGGCTGAAATTATACAAAGCATTATTACAAAATGCAATTAACAAAAAAATTAAAAATCAGCCTGAAAATGGTTAATAGTTAACCATTTACTTGAGCGTTCTGAGGTTGCTGTAAGGATTCCTGAGCCCAGCTGCAATGTCTCTGACTCCTTCATCGGCGAGGCAGTTCATGCTTAGATTAAGTTCTCTCAGTTCAGTTGCTTGCCAGTCAGATTTTAGACTTTCTTTGGAGTACAACTGGGAGATGCAAGACAAGACCTTTGAGACATAGGGACAACCAATCTTGGTTATTCCGCATCTTGAAAGGCTGTTGACACAAAAGAGAACAAAATGTAAGCTAAAGTAAACATTTCTCAGAAAATGGTCATTTAAACCAAGTAAACTCTATATTCTTACTTGAGTTTTTCCACTCTAGACCACGCATACATGCCGTCACAGACCCACTCAATTCCTGCATCTGTCAAGTTGTTGTTGCTCAAATTAAATTCAACCAGATTGCTGCAATCAATCTTAAGAGCTTCCCCAATTCTTTCACAGCTTTGTGCTGTGAGGCCACAGTGGTACATTCTGCAACATCAAGAATGACAATATTAAATCCAAACATTTGATTTAGACAGCTAATGACTTTTTATGCATTACTTACTCCAGTTTTGTTAGCTTTGAAATATCAAACTCTCTAAACAGCTCATTGGCTGCCATGTCCCCAATCATGTTGATGCTCAGATCCAACCACTTTAGGTAATTGGGGTTTTTCTTCAGAGCTGAGGCCAGATGTGAGCAGCCCTCCCTCTTAATGTTACATTGTGAAAGCCTACAAAGACAAAAATCAATGAAATTTTTGCTAAAAGTGCATGTATTTATTTAGTTATTATTTTATAAATTAATAATGTTAAATAGTTTTCAGTTATAAATAAATACATATAAATGTACAGTAAGCAATTGAGATAAACGTGGTGTATTCAAGTTACACATACCTAAGTGTTTCCAAATGGCATTCAGGAGATCCCAAACCACAAGCAAGATGTCGCATCCCAACATCTCCTATTTCATTGCTGCTAAGATCAAGCTCCTTCAGTTTTGGGGACTCTTTCAGGGCTGTAGCCAGGTGTTCGCAGGCAAAAGAAGTCAACTCACAGCCCTGCAATCTCAGTGTTTTCAGTCGACAATCTTCGTCATTCAGCCCCTCGACCAGCTTCTTTACACCACTGTCACTGATGCAGTTGTATCCCAGGTCGAGCTCTCGCAGGTACGACCCTCTTGTTCTCAGGACTGTAGCTAGTGCGGGACAACACTTGTCTGTCAAGTTTGAGAATCGCAGCCTAAAAAGAAGCATGAAAAACCACGGTGAATTTAAATAAATATAATAAAGCACTTAAATGTAACTGAGTGCCACAGTGGCGAGTGGTTAGCACTACTGCCATTAGGTGTGAGGTTTGTTTTAGATATTCCCACTCTCTCTCGTCATAGATATTGATTGATATTTTGTTTTGTTTTTTTAATCACGGTTAAAGTTATATACTTACATAGCTTTTGTGGATTTTAAAATGGCAGGGAGAGAGCTGAGGAGATTTTCGTCACATCTTGTGGACAGTGCCATCACAAAATTTTCCATCATTCCTTCAAAGTTAGTGGTCCTCTGCATTACAAATTGCCAGAGCAGTGGCGTTATGCCTTGGATGGGAGAGTGGCCTTTCTTTTTAAAATACTTGACCTCATTCAGTAAAGCCTGGCTGTCAAACTCCCTTAGACAGTGAAACAATGTCACAGCTTTGTAGTTTAGAATGTTCTCCAGCATTATTTTTCTGGTGTAGGCAAAGAAAGGATCCGAGGCCTTGATTGCGCCACGTTCCTTGAGGTGGCCAAAAAAGAAGCGAAGACACACATCATATTTTCCTTCTGTAAACAGCAGAGCTTCATTCACCAAATACTGACAATAATCAGATAGACAACCAGGCGGACTATTTTCATTCTCATCCAGTTTGGCCGATGCAGCCAAGAACTCCATGATGCTGCAGTGAGCAAAGCGAAACACTGTGACATTATGCAGCCCCCTCTCTTCTCTAAACACAAGTGGGCTTTGCCTGGAAAAAGCAGACGCCTCAGCAATACTTATGTCAAAATCCTCAAGATCCTGTTCATACATACATGATCTGGTTAGGTCTTCCATTTCCCAGGCTTGACACAGGGCATATCTTTTTAGTTTTGGGATAATATCAGAGTTAGAAGCTTTGATTAGATCAGTGTAAATCTGGGTTAGACTAAGGGGACGGATTTTAAAATAATTCGCTTTTACATGTTCCTTCAAAACAGTTGCCATTATGGAGCATATTGGTGGTATCTGGCATAAGTAATGAAGACTCCTTGATATTTTTATATGGTCAATGACCCTCTCAGCAAGTTCTTCATCACAGACAAGATTCCTGATGTGGAGTTCCTTCTGGTCATTACTAAAGCCTAGCACTTCAGTTTCCTTCAGTAAATATTGATGAGGGATTTGTTCTGTTGCAGCGTATCGGGACGTTATCCAGATATGAGCACTAGGGAGCAAGTCCCCCCTTATTAGATTTGTCACCAAAACATCCACAGTAGTTAATCTGGTTACATCACTCACTTTTGGACAAGAAAAGTCAAGTATTCTATTGTACTCATCCAGCCCATCAAGGATAATCCAAACTTTCTTTTCTGTCAGGCTACAGGCGTCAACTTCTTTCAGTTCTGGGTAAAACTCCTGGATCAGTTCAATTAAATTTAGCTCACGTTTTATAAAATTTAACTCCCAGAATGAGAGAGGAAACAGCAGCTCGATGTCATGATGTGCTTTCTCTTCAGCCCAGTTCAGAGCACAATGTTGCACTGCTGTGGTTTTCCCGACTCCACACACTCCTACTGAGAGGACGTTCTTTTTCCTGCTTCCATGCTCACAGTCACATGACAGCAGGTCTTCAATTGGAAAGGGTGGAAATACAACAATACTATGAAGGTCAGAATGGTCAATATGTCTGAACTCATGATGGAGAAGATTAGGAAACGTGTCGACTTTAAGACTTCGCTCGCACACATTTATAGGAAGGAAGTTTTCAGCTTCACTCAGCTTCTGGTATTTGTTTTTCAGAGATGTCCTGAGAAAAGTTTGGAGATCCATCTATAAAACAGATAAACATAATTCATGTAAGGTATGGTCTAAACAATAGAGTTGAAAGAAAATGTTTCCTCTTCTAATGAAAGCGTAAACATGCCCTACCCTGTCAAGGCAACACATACAAAATAAATTCCTAAAAACCTGCCCAGTCACCAACCATGTAACTTAATTTATACTGCACTGTCCAATTTCAATCCAAACACACTGTAATCTCACTAGTATCAAGTGTTAAAATAATTACTCAGTTTGGATCACAAACGAGATGACGGAGACCGTACATGGTAAATTTAGAAATGGAAGATGGGTTTAATTCTTGCAAGAATGAAAAAAATCAGACAACATGCAACAATGGTACAAGGTGATTTGCTTAACATGTTTACTGTACATGAAGCTTTTATTGGTGTACATTATGACACCGCTCAGCTCCAGGGTCATTGTTGGACGTGTATTGAGCTGACGTGTCAGTGACATGTGAATAAGTTCAAGTATATATGTCACTAAGTGTTCAGGACAGAGTGTCCCTGAACAGTGATCAGATGTAGTGCAAAGTGATGCCTTTGTCTTGTTTGGATTAGCCTGGCGCCAATAGGAGATACTGCTAAAGACATTAAGTCATACTTGTATTAGATAAGCATATAAACTGGAGCAGGAGTGAGAGCATAATATATAATATACAATCAGTATGACATCAAGTCTGTTGTAATAATCTTCTTTTCCCAAAGATAGGCCCCTCAGTGCCTCCTGTGTCCAAGTTTTATCTGAATACCTAAGCATCCAGCACATTTGTAAGTTAGATCTTTTACATAACTGTATTTGACTTATTATCCTACTGTTGCTAGAGCTAAAAAAAAAAAATCTATTTTCCTATTTAGGCCAAAGCTGTTCCTTATCTTGTTGTGTGTATGCTTTAAAAAGAGTTTGGTTTGTAAAGTTTTATGATTACCCTAAAAACAACAAATATGAGAGCACAACATTCCCTTAAAGCTCTTCACTGCAGCGAATCTTGTGATCAAAAACGCGTTTATTTCATCACAACCAAACTATGAGTGAAAGTGAAAACGAAAGTAAACCCACAATTTCTCATATATCTAGAACAAACAACACAAATACCATATGTCAAGCAGCTAAACTACGTAGCCTACATTGCATAAACTGATATTTAAGTTATTTTTTATATCAGTATACTTTACAGTGATGTTGCTGCACTGGACTGTTAGTCTCAAAACTTACCCCAAAAACGACATGCCCCGTGGGCAGCAACACGTATACAACTTTCAGCAGGCTTAAAAAGAAGCGTGGACCGGATAAAAAGACTTTCCCGCAGTCAGAATCTACTAAACAAAGTGTAGCACTGAGAAGCACGATGGAAGAGTTCTTCTTTCAAGGCAAATATGAAGAGTGAGGGGGCGTGGCCACAAGAACGCACTTCCGCCAATGAAATTGGAAAAAAAAGATCACGTGGAAGGAAATAAAATAAAGTGAAAATATGAAACAATTATCGTCTGCGCAAATACATTTCTGCTCAGTATTCATAATTTAGCTTTCTAACTACACCATATCGGTGGATTTGAACCATGTACATGACATACCTGATTATCTCGTTACCATGCCACCAGTCAGCGGATGGGATGCTGCAAAAGTAAAAGTTAATGTATTTGATGTACTAAAATGGTTAGGTGAAATGACTAAGGTAAGATTGTGCTGGACAAAAGAAAGCCCTCTTAGTCAGAAAATGATTAATGAAGGTGAAGGTGGCGTAATAAATACTGGTCGGCTGCTGCAGACAAAATATGTGAAGGACAAAACCTAGATAAGAGAGCTGACTGTAGGCCTACTAATATTTTAAAGTTATCAGTGTTAGATCTGAGTTTAGCTCACATTTTACTGATCCGGGCAAAAAGACAGGGATTTGAGGAAAGGCCAACACTACAAAAATTCCTCCAGACAACAAGAATTGTAACAGTGTAATACAAAAAACAAAAAACAAAAACCTCATCTCTTTGTTTATTGGATTTTAAAAGTAAAATCCAGGAGAAAACACAGCCTGGGTACATTCGGGCCCTCACAGAAGGTAGCCATAGATTTAGTTAAAATTTAAATGCATGTGAATTTAGCAAATTTAGGTACACATTTGGTGCAGATTATAATTTAAACATAAAATATAAAATTGTTATGCCGTGAACAGTTTGAAATACCTTTAAAGTACTGTGTGTGAAAAACAACATTTTGTTTTCAGCATGTGGCCTCGTTTATTGAGGCTCAGTCACATTTCCTTTACAAAAACTGTGCTTTTTTTACTTTAACTCTTAAAAAACGTCTCAAAACAAAGTCCAGTATTGGTTTCACAGAAAATGAACACCACATCTCAAACATTTCAGTATAAAAATATTGCTACATAGAAATAGATTACAATTGGCCAGCAATTGCAACAACATAATAGACATAACAGTCAAACAATAAATCATTTACACTAGTTACAATTAAATTCAAGATGATCTCATTTAGTCCTGGGTTATTTTACATGAAATGCATACAGTAGCATGTTTAGTTTGTTTAAAGATGGAATAACAGCAGTTAATAGGTAAGTATGATTGGCTGATGTTTAAATGGCATCCGCCTCCGTCTAAAGCTACTCAAATGCTAAACATCTGTCAAACCAACCAATTTTTCCAACATACCTATATTACATATATTATACACATCATTAAATTCCTGAATATACATAACTAGCTTTCATTTAGACATTACCAAATCCTGTCTACAAACTTACAAAATGCACCACTAAAACACTCAAGTGCTACAAACTTTTTACATTTGCTATTCAACCTGAAGGCAGTTCCTGTTCTGATTAACCGCAGGAATACAGAGATTAAGGTTGGGTATCTTCCTGTAGACAAAATGGAAGACGTGTGTGCATGGTCGACTGTGGAGCTCAGCTTTGATTTTCTGAGGGTTTGTGTCCGGGGCGAGCTGCTGGCTAGTGTCCTCAGTCACAAGAAACAGTGCATAGTTCTCAGGGTTTGAAATCTTGAACTTAAAAGCACAGAGGGAGCAAACCTCTTCTGTTGTTGCGTACGGCTGGACCATAAGGGTTTTGGATGTGCATCCTGTGTCTATTCCTTGGAAGGCCACACGGAGATAATTCTGCAATAAAAAGAAAATGTTCTTGTTTAAGCTCATGTTAAAATAATTGTTTGTGAAAGAAATTTCTAGAGAGCACTACAAAAGATCCTGGGTGTTAGCAAATTACATGCCATTGAAGTTCAACGAAAGAAAAATAGTACATGCAATTACTCAATCTTCAACTAGAGGGGGGCATTTAGCCAAATTAAAAAATGCAAACCACATGCTGGGAGGTTAGTGAAAACTTTCATTTTCCATCATTGTCAGCCAATCTTCATGCACTTTTCTGATGTCCAGTATAAGGTTGCTTTGCAGTTGATTATCAATCGGTACAAACTTCAACTCACTGACTTGTTCATGGTGGGCTCAGGTCAGGCGTGATACCTGAAAATCGTCCACAGAGGGCGCTGTGCGCTGGGCAGTGCGCCTCCGATGCCACTGGTGCAGAGTGTTCTTGGCCTCAGAGCTCAACACTCGGGCAGCCTGCTCCTCTTGGAAGTTTTTAATGAGAGACATGGCTCCATAGGCACTGGTCAGGTAGTAGCCTCCTGTAGGAAATAGAGGAAAGGGTGATAATTAGGAGAAAGTTAATATTTGTTCAGAATCAACATGCTGTTGAGAGATTTAAATGGTTAAAATGCACACTCAAAGTTTTACCCCCCTCTCACTTTGTGTCATCCTCAAATATGATGCATCCACTCTATACCTTTGTATTATCACAATTTAAAATAGTATAAAGATAAAAGCATTAAAGAATGTCTTACATACCGTAAACAAACCCAGACAGGTTGACGCTGATTGGAAATTTTTTTGGGAGGGTTTGGCCTCATTTTCTTTGAACTTGCTCCAGGCCATTCTAATCTATCACTAACTGGTATTTCCCAATGATGTACTATGTATTTCCCACCTATTGAACGTTTCTCCGGCTCATTCAATAGGATCCATAAATCTAAGATGGGGTATGCTACACTTCAGCTTAAAGGCCGGAAACTCACACCAGACTGTAATGTTTGTGAAAGGAAATATGTGTTACATAAACTGAGGTGGAGGTACGCTGAGGTAAAGGGACGTTTGAAACACTAAGTTGTGAGATTTGTATAGTTTTACCTTCTCCTTGAAGCAGAGATGGGTCCAGCAACTCCATCATGTACTGGATCTCCGTGTCGAGCTGAGGCATGTCACACTGAGCCACTACGTAGGTCAGCATGGGTAGGAAATCATCGGCCCCGTACATCCTCCCTGGAAGGAAGTAGACAGAGCAGTGGTCATCGTGAGTGATACGCCCCAGACTAAATTTAAGCTCACTTTGTTGCCATGTCTCGTACCCGAGTTGTCCTGCATGATGGTGTAGATGAGTTTACAAATTCTCAGCAGCAGTGACACTTTTTTATCAGGGGAATACAACTTCCTCATGTTTAGGAACTTATGCTGTATCTTTTCAATGGCCACAGCGTCAGGAGGTACAGCACCATCAACCCCTAACTCTTGTGGCCTTTTGGTTTTAGCTAAAGCCAGGTTTTCCTTTAGCTGCTGCAAAGCTCCACTGCTTATCTGCACAGGACAAAATGAATGTTTGTGTACAAGGTTATATGGCCTGGGAATTAACCACAACTATGTTTTACATTTTTTATATTACTAACATAAAACAATGTTCCTTTCGGTACATATGATTAAGAATCAGTTTGTGTCTTACCTGGAAGTCATGCAGAATGACCTCAATGATGCTCTTCAGAGGCTTCAACACACATTTATGCATGGCTTTCTCTAGGACCTGGTCTGTAAGAGACAGCACCATAAAATACATGAGAAAGTAGTTCAACACATTTTAAAATTAAAAAAATACAAGACACAGTATTAGAGTATAGAGACAGTGCAAAACCAGCGACTGAAATTAAATTTATTATATTACAAGGCACAACAGTCATAAACCTTCAGACATGGCCATTTTTTATAAAAATACATGTCTACAAATGATTGAATTGGTAATTGACAATGTGGCCTCGTTTTTTGGCCTGTCTGCTATTCATCAAGTGTTCAGGGGAGAGTCAAAGTTATGGACAGCAACAGTAAAATGCTGTCTGTCTTAAATGGCTTTAGTTTGTTCTTACCAGTTTTTTCTCTTATTAAAGTATCTAAAACTTATTCATTAAAAACAAAATACATAACATTTACATACTTAATTACATGTTTGGTCTTTTGATAAATTACAACTTAGATTTACTGTACTGTGACCTTTGAGCGGTTAAGGGGTTACTGTACAGCCAGTTTCATTAGAGAACTGAAATCTATCCTTTCATGTAACTCCCATTCAGCTGCCAGGCCGTAAAGTGTTATGTACAATGGCTTATTCTGTACCTCAGACCTACGTCCATATGCTTCAAATAATTTCCTGCCCACCTCAACTATGCCCAGCATGTCAAGCTCACACAATTGCATCGTATTGTTCAGAGTCAGTGGCCTGACACAGCTCTGCTTGGTGCACTCGCACATCTCCAGCCACAGGGCAGAGCAATACAAATGCAACACAGAACAAAACCACTCTTAAGCAAGAAATACAGTGTCAACAAGTGATCATGCTCAGACAAGAATCCGTGTGCAATTGTTCAGGACAAATACACCTCGAAACAATAATACAAGCTCCTTTGAGGATAAAACTCAATTAGGAATCTCGAAACCAGGTGAGTACAGGGTTACTAGAACATGAACTGCTAAGAACACAGACTATAGTTAAGTTAATATACTGCAGGCTTGTCTATACACATCCCAAATTACTCCAGAGAGGTCCTTTTCCCTTAGATTCATTGTTTGTAACAGGTTATCAGCTTTTCTGAAACAAACTACCACCACCAAATGTCTGTAACTGTTTACACAAGCCACTTTAATAAGGTTGTGGGTTTAACAATAAACATACTTTCTAGAGTAAGTTTAAAATGACGCCCCCAATCATGATGTAAGCAGACTTCTCAGTCTTTTCACAAACATATTTCCTTGTAGTAGCATGACGCAAATCAACTTGAGTTTACTTTTTGTCTTGATTTTCGGTTTGAGAGGAAGTCAACAATCTGTAAATGGGAATAGAAAGGGGAATGTAAAGAGGACAACGTAAAACAATCATATTTACGTTTCCCCATTCAAACAGGACTTTTAGGAGTGCGAGTGTGGCTTTATGTGCGTATCAGTGGTATTTGTTTGCACTCAGAATGGATCACTTCTTGTCTTGAAACAAGGCTTTGCTGTTAATGTTTACAAAGCACAAGGGTGGTGAGAAAAACATACTTACATATTCAACATATGCAACTACTTGACACTGAACTTCACAATGAACCCATTTGTATGAAATGCCCACTCCAGCTTGTGTACTGTATGTGTACTGTGACTTGACTGGTGTTTGTCTGTGACTTTCATGCTATCTAGTGAGGGAACCAAAAACCTGGAATAACCCAGTGTGGTATATTAGTAATCCAACACCAACACCAAGGAAGACTGACATGGAAACTATGAACAAGTATCTCCGATTCCCCTGTTAAAGGCAAGCCCAGACTACTTTCAAATCTGGCTTTTACTTCCTAAATTGTTTAGAAAGGAAATTTTAGTACCCACTCATACGTGCCCATGCTGGAAGTGAAAAATTGTAGACTTGCTGGTCTTACCGATCTGGTCCTCAGGGATGAGTGACTCTAGAGGTGGGTCAAGCTCAGAACACTGATGCAGGTAGGCCTTCATCTGCGTGAGGAACTGTCTGAGAGTCTGCAAAAAGTCTATCCCAGATGTGTGGCAGCCTCGGTTCTCCTGAACAAAGCTGATGTAGTCTTGAACCAGAGAGCCAAAGTAGGAGCTCTTATCGCGGGACAACTCTGAGATTCTTTTAACCGCGCGCCTCTCGGGGGTCATGAGTGAGCTCAACATACCACCTACTTTTCTGAACCGTCCCTTTAATGCTCTAGGTAATATGAAAGATCCTCCACTCAACCTCACAGCCATTCTCTGTCTGCGCGACCTGAAGGAAGGGCGTAGGCGCATTTCCAAGTCCGCCTCGAGCCCGACCCCATAATCCTCCTCTTCTTCGTCTGCTTCATCGTCATCGTCATCGGTGCTGTCCTCTGCAATGTCCTGATCTTGAGGACTAGAGGCCAGACCCTGTTCTCGTGCTATTGAAAACTTTGGAGAATATTCCAGTGAGTCGGATGATGAAGTGGACATGCTCATATCACTGAGCCGCTGGCGTCCTCTCCCATTTGGAGTGGACACGTTCTCTGAATCGTCTAATGAGACGTCAGCAGGAACAGGAGGCTGGCAGGTCGGAAGATTGGCACGGGACAATGCTTTGGCAATAGTCTCATCATCCAGAGCTATGTGGCAGCGGAGGGCTTCTAGGTCAGGATTTTTAGGCCTCGGAGGGGGTGGGTTTGAGGTGTTGGATGAGCTGCTGCTGTTCTTGCTGCCCATTACAGGTGGAGCTGGTGCGGGTCGCTTTGTGGACGGGTGGACTTTCCTTGCGGCCACATTTACAGCGGGCATGGTCTTAGGCCTGGTGGTGTTTGGAGCTGTGCGGGATCCAGGTGGAAGTGGGGCGGGACGACGGCGGGGCATTGAGCGAGGAGGAGGGGGGCGAGGAGGCGGGCAACGCGATTGGTTGTTCAGTTTTTTCTCTTCTGTTTGCTGTTCGCTCACTTGTGTTTTCATTGAGGACTTCCCAGAATTCCCTTGACCCCTGTCAGACCTTGAACACTCCTGGCTGCGGTGCCAGTGATCGGTCTGAAGAAACAGGGGGTTCACAAAACACAACGGATCACTCGAATGTCTCCTCTCGTGAAATGACGGTGAAGAGCAAGTATTTGGCGACCTTAAAGTTGGAGGTGCACTGTCACTGCAGTAAGTCTGTCTTTGTGGCGACCCCTCAGACACCCTGGACACTCGCTGAGGGCTGAGGGTTCGGCTCACAGGGCGAGAGGGACGGGGGGAGGGGTCACACTGGCCACACAGAGCAGAGTCCCAGAAGCCTGTAATACACAAGCAAACAGAAACAGTCAGAGGCAAACATTAACTAACCTTTAGTTTGACAAAGTTTCCTGAAAGAAGGCAGAGCTTCCGGAACAAGAAGATCCCCATAAAGCCACACTCACAGAGCAAACCCTAACTTAAAAACTCAAGTTAGGCATCACAGACACATTAAGCTAGCACTACGAATATCTCTCACCAACATTTAAGAAGTGTCCTCAATACATTCTTTAGTCCTTACTCCCTTTGACTGTTGTGGCTTGCTTGTGTCTTCCTTGTAAATGTGGCGTGTTGAGCCCGGCCTCTGGCTCTGATTCACTGTGTGCTGACACACACCAGAGACATGCAGAGGGAGTGTCCCATTCTAATCACAGAGAAGGAGGGGGCTAAACACACCATGTCCTGTGCAGTTTCCTCAAAACTTTCTTTCCATAAACATTTCCTGATGGTTCTTTAAAGTCTTGGTCAAATGTTAACTACATTTTTATCCGTTTTTGTTGGTTTATCATAGTACATAACCTCTTGTTTGGATCAGATTAAATAAAATTGACTCATTTTGGTAGAATAGATTAACTACATATACAGTAAGTTTAAGAGCAAGTGGCCAAGTGCAGGCAATACTCAGTGATAACAGGCCGTCTAAAAATAAAAATGGTGACAGTGAGAAGCAGGGTCCAGCTGGGGAAACAGATACTAGTCCATGTGAGGAGAGAACACCTGACACTGTAGCTCTAAATGGAGGTACATACATAGATATAAATACTGTATATAATAATGTAAGATTTACAGTTAAATATAAATGGGCACAATAAACATTCATGGTTCCAGTAAACAGTGGTCTATAAAATCTCTCTTCAAATTAAGACTCTTCAAACATTAAAACCTAAAGATGCAGACTTGTACTAGGTGACACTATGCTAACTATTACACGATTACACAAACACTTTATTTAAACAATACTTTATTTATTGAACAAATGGCAGTCGCTTACGCACTATAATTGACCATTTTTTTCTTTGGTGGAATTGATTTTGATATTGCTGACAGTGTAGCTGCATTACACTAGATTCCTCAAAACAAGCCTCTAGAAAACCCATCTACAGAACTTAATGCCCCAGTGACAGTGAGTATTTGTCACTGTGATACTCAACTATTCCAAAATGTGTTTGCAGAATATGTTTGTGTTTCACTTGTGTAGAAGCAGAGTCTGTAACATGAACAAGAACACACACGAACAGGGCACTGTGCTTAATGTCTTTAAATAGAAGCAACTAAAACCCAAAGGGAGTTTCCCTGTTTCACTCTCAGTTGCTAAGAGGCTATAAGCCCAATGAAATTTTTAGCCTCCTACTGACCGAGGGCCAGAAGAACACACCTACACACGTTTAAACGAATGTAAAAATGAAAACACAATAGATGCTTTTTATATTTGACAGAAGCTGTGACACAGTTCACATGAATGCTACATTTTTTTTATGCAAGTCTTGCGTGTTTTCAAACTTGTCGGCGCATACTGCTACGGTATGTGTGTGTTTAGACAGCACACAGCTTACTGTGGCTTTCCACTGGCTACTCCCTTCTCTCTATGTGTTACAGTATATTATATAGTTCCACTGAAGGAAGCTGACTCACAGCAGTTTCAGGGCAGATGAGCTCAAATGGATTAATTGGAAACATAGCTAAATGCCGTTGTTTTTGCCAATACTGTTCATTTGAAAATAATTTTTCCTGTTTTATTTCAAACCAATATATCCTGATATAAAATGAATGCATGTCTATAGAACTGATAAGAAACACCGAACACACATTCACACATTGAGATAAGAAAAGGTGAAAGGTTGAATTTTACAACACAAACAGTCTCCTCATGCATTATTGAAACCTGGAGAGTAACAAATCAGAGCCTACCTGCTCCGAGCTGAGCAACCTCCTCCAGCTCTTTCTGTGTCTTTGCTGACGCAATGGCCTCTGGGAGTTTGAGCATAAAGGGCAATATATCCCTGAGACAAACAGGCAATTAAAATACAAAAAATAACAATGCAAGAAATGCATTAACAAAATAAAAAAATGGAAGGATTGGGCATGAATCATTTTACAACCATAATATTTTTGTAGGTAGATAGCCTATTTTCTTAGTATCTTTATTTAATATTAATGTTAAAGGAGGCAAAAGAGAAGTGATAATCATAATAAAGCTTATGAAACTCTGAAATGCTGACACAAGTTTATAATTTTCTTTGATCAATGCAATAACAGGCGTAAGACTTCAGCATTTAACAGTGACATCCCCAGACAAAAGTGATGAGGTTATAGCTTTGAGTGGAAAAACAAAACTGTAGTTCCGTCCGTTTGCTGTGTCTGCCGTTTGAAGTCCTACATCTGTTCAAGACTCTGGGTCTGGCACGAGATAAAACAAGAAGTGAGAGCCATGGGCCCTTACTCAATGCACATCCTAAAAGTTTCCACTCCTAACAACACAAAGGCCTCTTCAGGGAATAATCGCTGGGCAGTACAGCAACACAGACTAATGTAAAAATGGTTATTTACCTGCTGATACAGTAGAAAGCCACCAAACGAAAGAGATCTGCAAAGCTAATAGCCGAGCCCTCAAGAGAAAAAGCTGTTGACAAAGAAAAAAATGTTCAAATAAAATTTATGTAGATGATGCACTGATATTAGTACTGCATAGACCTATAATATAAAAAAGACAGCTGGTGGAATGTCATCACACTTTAGCTGTGTCTTGTATTATGACCAATTCACAAAACTTCTCCATGTGACAACTTTATATACAATTATATTAATATGAGTCACATACTTTAGTATTTATACATTGCAGTGGAATCAAAAGGCTGTATATTGGCATTAAGTCTCACCTTGAGGCAGAGCAAATAAACGTGACATTGATCTACACTTTGAAAAATAAAGTTGATAGTGAAAGGAAAACAGTCCTTAACAAACTACTTCAACTAAACTGAGGCCAAACAATAAAGAAAACCTTTTGATTCAGGTTGTCAAATTATTATTATTATTATTAATATTAAGTTCATAAAGTTCATAAATCAGGTTTTAGGCATAAGGTTTATCTTCAAGCTTATACGGCTACTTATTTTTGTGGTAAGTTGCAGAAAACATTTCATAACATTTCAGCCCAACCCACTTGTACGTTGCCACACCAGTAAACACACCCTGAGGATCATAAGGGTTAGCACACCTGTAGTCTTTGCACTTTTCAACTCTGTTCTGCCGCAGAGGATGTCATAGAGCAATACAAAAAACTTTTTAGCATGCTACACTACAAAGTTTGTAAAAAAAAAGGCACCTCATAACTTGGATTTGCATTGCATTTGGATTTCAGTCACAGCTACAGATTGAAAATAAACGTGCCTGCTCAGTACTTTTAGACGTTGTGAGACTCTGTATGAACAGGACTTACTGTACTGGCTCTCTCTGACTGGAAAGTGGCTGATGGGATTTTCTGGCTGGTCCTCCCTCAAACGCACCAACAGGATCTTTCTCTGCAGAACTGGTGATTTACAGACCAGAAACACCTGCAAACCAAAGTCATGTCATCAATCATAATATGTAAATGAATATATTTTAAAATAAGTGTTGTTATGGGTGACATTTTACCCCTGGAGGTTGTTTGAGCAGTATGTGTCTGGCCTCCTCTTCACTGAGAGAGAGCTGCAGCCAAACTAAATGAGTCTGGGACAGTCTGTCTAAAACACTCATCCTCCGCCTCAACGAGTCATACCCAGAATCCATTTCTGCCCCTGTCGCATTGCAGCAATAGGGCTCCAGGTAAACGGCACTCATTGCTTTGTCCAGACTGAAACACAGGAACATAACATAATGCAAAGGAATGGGGTTGTTGTTGAACACACTAATTAAGACCAAGGCCTGAGTCACAACCCAGACTTAGACAAAAACAAGTACTTTAGGGATTAAGACCTAGTCAAGACCAAGACCAGTGCATGCTTGCCACACTTACTGCATGTTCGCAGTGATACTTGCGAACAGTTCATTCATGATAAGTCTAATCACACAGCCAGAATCAGAACGTCTTTATTGTCAATGCACTTTACAACAAATATTCAAATATATCTCTTTAAGATAAAAAAATAAATAAATGTTTAATAAAAGGGCACAGGTGTCAGTTGTCAACAATGACAAAGACACAATGGTAATATGCATATAAAAATAATAGTAAGGAACAATAGTGCACGTCCATATTGCACAACTGTTAATTTTTTCCAGCTGGGTGGATAATGGTCTTGGCCAATAGAGCCTCTAAGATGGCAGCGGTGTCAACAGTGTGTGTCCTGGGTGGGAAGAGTCCTTGAGACAGAGACAATAAGTGTATGTACAACACCAAGTCCTCCATCAAGGACATACAGCTTATTGACCCCATCTGGTGGACAATATTAGTTAAAGCCAACAGCGTTAACTAAATATTGTAGTACTAAAGAACGGTTGTAAAAGACCATAACTGAAACATTCAGCATTGATTGGATAAAAACTAAACAAATGATTCCTTACTTTCATGTACTTTAAAAGTAAAACCACAAGTTTTGTGATAAAACTGAGCTTTTGAACCATTACCTGGTTATATCTTGCTTTAAATCATACAAATGACTTGGTGAAGTGACATGACTTGTTTTTTTGTTTTTTTTAATCATATATGACTTCAGCACTATTGAAGCAGACACAGCTGTAGTTGTACATAAAAGACTCACCCCTGAATGCCCAAAGTCTCTTGATCCAATTCTGGACTTTTCTTGACCATTTCTTTCTTGAGTTCCCCGATCTCCAGCGCAAAAGTGTCAATCAGCTGGCAGAAGACAGACAGAAGCTTTAGTCGAAGAGTTAATACACATAAATAAAGAGGTGGGGGGCTTAAAAACGAATGAAACTGACAGCATTTCTTCAAACTAAAATAAAAGAGAGCAACTGGATACATGGACTTTACTGGTACACTTTTTAAACAAAAGGACAGGAAAATGATTAGTCATTTTTTTCCCCCTCTTCCTTCTCACTTCCTTTAAGCAGGAAACAGGGACACAAACCATTATCAAGAAAACAATCATTTACAAATCTACTCAAATAAACAATCCATTTTGATCCATCTCTCCAATTAGCAGTTCATTTCAAAGCACTTTTGTCTTGTATTTGGACACCATTGATATTTAAAACATGATAGTAATGATAGTTCCTGCCTTATAAAGGGTTTAATAGGGAATGAGAAATAGTAAAAAAGTATACTTGCAGTCAAACAACATGTAGCACATGTAACCAATAACAACCTCTCTGCAACAACAACGAATTACTTTAATTTATTGCGTTTTTTTTGTCATTATTTGCATTCCCTAATTCCAAATTTTACAGCACTCCTAGGGCTGCACAGATGTTGAAATGTGGATACCTTGCTCTGATTGGCTGAGACAAACATTCAGTCTTCAGCACTGAAAATAAATACATTGCCAGCTGCTGTTATCTATTTGTCCAGAGGAACTGAACTGAAAAGAAACAGAACAACAACAAAACCTACATTCTATTCAAGAAAGTAAGCCTCATACTGTCACAATTATAAATCTGTTTGCCATTACACATATCACCCACTAGGAGGACCTCTTTTTACAGACTTCTCCTCCAATTAGCTTCCAGGCCAGACCACAACACAGAGCCCCCCTTCTTTGGGACGAAGTGGAGCCAGCTTTGTGTAAAACCCCAAAGCATTCTGTCAGGCCACAGCTGTATTACTCAGCAAGCTGCAAGGTTTCTACGGATGAGAGAAATCTGGACAACTAAAACAATTTTAAACTGCACAAAAGAAATACATACAAAAGACTCTAATTAAGTGAGGCAAGATTTTAATCACACTTTTTACAGATTATTTTAAGATGTATGGTGATGTAAGATGTAAGGTATGGTGACCCAAGGTTAATATGGAAGACTAGAAAGAAGTAGTGCTATTGTTGCAACGTCTGAAGATAACATGAAGGTTGGAGAACACAGAATTGTTTAGTTACTAGCTTTTAAAGCAGCACACTCGTGACTTTAAAAATCAACAGCACAGAACATTTACACCATTAAACATCTGAATATTTACATAAAGAATTAGGAGTAATTCTGGATAAGTGGTTCAGAGAAGTTTCCTCACTATGAACCAAAACTGATAACATCATCATCTGGGAAAGCACCTAATGGCAGTAGTACAACTATTTTAAAAAGGTTGAATCAAGATTGACTCATTGCATCTCACACGTTAAAAAAACTCACAAAACATAGTGAGACACAACAACAACAATTCTATTATTATATTTCCTAATACACAATATAGTATGACGAAAGAAGAGAAAATGCCTCTATCATTGCAAAAAGTTGCATTTATATTATTTATTTATATTTTTTATTGCATTGTAGACATTCTTTTATACACTATTCCTTTTCAACTAATATAAAACAATGTCTACAATGTACAAAAAAGTGTATAGAGTCAGAACATTCCCCTCCTTTGGCACTGTCCATAGCTGTGTGTATGGACGCGGTCATTAAGTGTTTCAGTGACTGGACCGCCGCTGAACCACGCATGGTGTCAAAAGGAAACTATGTGTTTTGGTTTTAACACAGAGGCTTACACAAAGTGCTTTCACAGTGTTAGCGAGAACGGAAAAAGCTGCAAAAGGAGACGACCTGTAGCATTCATTATGGACTAAATCATGGTCATTTATTTATCATTTATTATATTGTCAAGAATTAGCCATGAACATGCATAAAATTGGGCTGAGGTTAATTAACATGCCACACATATTATACATATAGTTTTAAGCCTATATAGCCTTTAAGCAGCTGTAGAAAAGGGACACATTTGGATCAATAGTAAACCATTATGAGAATGATATGAGGCCGTTTAGCTGTGAGTGTTTGTCTGCTTGCCAACCTGCTGCTGGCATTTCTCACTTCTCAATGTATGGCACTTAAGTAAGAAAAAACCCCACTGCATCCACAGCTCAGTCGGTAGAGCACTCACAAGTACGCAAACGAGTACACACTGTGAGAACACACTATGAATTGTAATGAATGTTGAACAGTGTTACACAGGAATGAATGTAATAATATTCACATCATAAAATCCATCTCTCTTTTTGAGTCCTACCTTGAAGAAGCTGCTGCTTCGGTTCAGCAGACCACTGGGGGGGTCTTCAGGTGGCGGGCTGGATGCCATGTTCTCGTCCTCTCAGTGTTACTCGGTGTGGGTCAGTGTCTGCAGGAACATGGATCTGGGTTAAACATACATAGACCAGACTTTAACTGTGGTGCACCAGAAGAAATGCCTGCCCCATCCACAGCCAGTCATCCAGAGAAGTCTGTGCTAATACCTCACCCTCTCATTTCCCGTTGACGTAACTAAACTGTTTCAACCCTTCAACTCTTTCCAGTTCTCAATTTCTGGCCACAAGTCCTTTCTTTTCATTACCTGTCTCAGACATTTACTCCAACTCCCTTATTTTGCACTGTTTCCATCTTTGTTTTTATATAATAATCATAATTCATTTTCCATCCTGGAGAGACTGACTTCAACATCTGTCCTTCTTTTTAAAGACCACGGCAGGATTTGACTGAGAAAAAGTATCTTAGACAATGTTTTGTCTCTGCATCTTTCCTGTGCTTAATTTTGTTATCTGTGTGTGATTTCCTTGTGGCCACACCCTTTTCTCTCACACACAAACACTACATCCAGGCTGAAAGCATTAGGCTGGTCCTGCGTCCCGGCACAGGTTAAGCCCTGGGGGGGATGCACCCAAGCTCACCCAGACACTGTGCACTTTTATCTCAAAACAGGAAGGAAGCCCTAGCCCCCACACAAAAAAAATAGAGTGGGCAGACAAACACAAGGGCCATGGATAGATATGTAAGCCAAAACTTAATAATGTCCCTAAAGAACCCACATCTATGTACATTTTTAGGATCTTGTAAAGTACCTTGCATTTCTAGTGCAATGAAAAAGTATGTGAGAGTGACCTGGGCTAATCTAAGTCTAAAGTGGCTGGACGTAGAAGCAGAGTCTAGACCTTAGAGTGGTTTCATTTCCCAGATGCATCACAATGAAGAAATTGAGACCAGGAGAGTAAAAGAAGCCTCATTAACCTATATCTCTCTTACTTACACACAACAGCCAGTTAAGTATTTTTAGTTTTTTTTTGCAGGGAATTGTGAACCAGTAGTGCACAAAATTATCTTTTTACCTGCACCATTCCCTGAAAAATAAGTTCAGTTGTCATTATAAGTAAAAGTGCAGATTTTGTTCTTCTATAGAGAAAGAAGTCTTAGATCTGGGTTTGTGTTTTTTCCTTTTAGTCCTAAATGCAGCACAAACACACACAGGCCTGACATTTATAAATGATCCAAAACACCTCCCTAGTATTACTTTAACCGGTTAAATCAACAGAGGCATGCTGCTGAGGTCTGTCCAGTAAAGACTACAGCTGCAAAAACCCACTGGTAATACCAACTCCCACTGAGACAAACCAGATGATGTCCGCAACAACAGATTGAGCTGCATTTTATTTAAAAGTGAGACATAAGAATGCAAAACAGCCTCTCAAGTCTATGAAAGTTAAGAAAACCAAATGTGGGTCAGTGGTTCTTGGGGAGTTCAGCTGAACCGACTGGCCCATGTTGTCAGGGTTTTTTTTCGCTTCTGGAATGCAACCACTCAAAGTCTTTTACTCAAGGATTTTTCCACAAAACGTTTACAAAACTCCTGTCAATCAAACACCAGCCTGACCAGGACCCTAACCTCAAATCACAGCTCTACTAAGTCAATAATAGTAACTCACAAAAGCTCAAAATTACTGCCAGCTTTTTCAAAATAAACCTCTAAAACAGCCCTAAGGCATCAGGCATGGCTTGAAACTGTGCCAGACCCTATTGCTTCACTTTCCATACTATACTTTTAAATCCTGATTCATGCAGACCTTATCCGTGCAGCATACATCATTTTTAATGCACCAGCAACAGTGGGTCAACACTAGGACACTGCTTTAGATCAAAAGATGAGATGGGTATTTCCAAAGGGGCTAAAGATACAGCAGTTATCATTGTGAGTCATAGAGGAGATACGGAGGATGGGCAAAAATAAACATATGTCCAGAGGAAAGGGAACTGAAACAAAATTAAGATACCACATACTATAGTTGGTCACCAAGACTTTCCACTGGTGCAGAACAGGCTTTAGTGGCGTTTGAAAAAGGACCATTTAATTTGCCCACACCATCTGTGAAAAACAAGACCTTAAGACAGGGGTCTCAAACTCGCGGCCCGGGGGCCAACTGCGGCCCGCAAGACGATATTTTGTGGCCCGCAGGACGATATGAAAGTTTAATGTTAGTGCGCCCTGGAGTATATGGCTCCTGGGGGCGGGTCATTGGCTGGGCTTGATGCAGGCAGAGAAACATTTAACATCTATGGAGACCATGTAACATCACATAGCCGTCATAAAATTATTGCTTCTTACTGTGTTTGAAATGTTTGACCTTGAGCTGGACAAATTTAATGTTACCGACATTGAATTTTGTGGATTGTATTTTGTTTTTACATCATTTGAAATTGGTTGATTTGTTTAAAGGTTGATGGCAACTTGACCGCCACTATTCATGCTGATTTGTTTTCATGACAAGTCTGCAAATTAACGCCGATGTTGACAATATCACCGAGGGGAGTGGACATCCAATGGGGCCACTCAGCCAGCTCATTCATGTTCTTCAATATTCCATTTAAGTTCAGGATAGCTCAGGTTCAGAAGAACTCACTGAAGTTAAAGAACTGTTAGTAATGACGTTTGAGAGGATTTAACAAAGCTTTTTTTGTGGAATACGTGATCCGGCCCAGCCTCACCAAGACTCTGCCTCCTGCGGCCCCCAAGTAATTTGAGTTTGAGACCCCTGCCTTAAGACATTATCTAGGCTTTTTTAAATCAAGGACTTTAATAGTTAAGAGTAGGTAAGGGGGCTTTGTCCATTCACAGCACGTTTTCAGGAATAAAAATAAGAGATGCTTTTCAATGAAAAGTTTAATGGCTGCCGACAAAAAAGAAAGTGAATAAACAGCACTGAATATGTATTTTTACCCAGTGATGCATAAAAAAGGGAAGCAACATGAAACAGGGATAAATATTAATCATGGTGTACGTTCAAGCCAAACCAATACTATAGTTTTTCTAGAAAGTGAAGGGTATATAATCCAAAAGGTCATTGTAGCCCAAGGCCACATACTGTATGAATAACGCTTGCTTGAACCACACAAATGACCAGTAATGAACAAACCTTCTTGATGATAACAGCAGACGGTACTAGGGATTTAGTTTGGAAACTTCTATAAATATAAAGTAAAACTTTATAATTCCAGACTGAGGTTTGTGCAGCGTAACTAAACTCTGCGTTTGGTTTAACGGGCCTGCAGAAGTCCAGACGTTGGTGAAAAGACACAGTGTTACCATTGGCCACAGGGACGGTTAGTCTCACAGTGGTGGTAACCTGAGTGTGTCTGTGCTTGTCCAATAAAGATGATATCACTTTGGACCAGACTCGATGGCTCTGCTTCAATCTGGCTAGACTTTAGACAAAGGTTAGGTTAGATTGTGGTGTGATGAATAACAGTCAAGTCATGCAAAGAAATGTTACTCCTGTGAGAATAACAACACCATCTTTATTTTATTTTACCTTGAATCTCCTCATTTAAAGACACTCCTTCAAACTTACTCAAGGAAAGTCGAGTGAACGCTGGATTAAAATACCTCTCAGCTGATTCATTTAACCTAAAAGTGTGTGGAGCATAACTAGTATACACACTGAGCCAAAAACCTGGGGTTCACAGTGAAGAAAATCTCTTTAACGGATTCCAAAGCAGCTCAAAAGAGGAAATCAGCCTCTTTAATAAACTAATAAACAGTGGTTATAGGATCCATTACAAAGAAGGCCGGGGGGGGAAGTATGTACAGGTTTGAACAGGTCCTAGCTGCTGTGCAATAGTGGAAAGTACAACCTATCACGCATGTATGTTCATTTGGGTAATCTGAAAGTATTGCAGTCTCACTTAGCCTGTTACACCTATGTTCAGAGATTCTCCCAAAAAAGAAACAAATGTGACATAATAACACAACAGCATCCCCTCCCACTGAACAAAGTAATAATTTTTGTCAGAGGATAATACATTCAAGCAAACAATCATCTATACAACACGATCAGCCAAGAACAAAACTCCTGGATTTCCTTAACCCTGCACCACCAGCAGCCCTCCTACATTCCCTGAGGTATGAGGTCAGGCCCCAAATCCTGTTGAGTCCATCTTGTGAAGCGTTCAAAATCAGTGAAGCAATTTCTAACTTCCCAAAAAGAACACCCACATCAACACTAAAGAACTATAGTCGACTATAAAAGTTATGCAACACGTTATTATTCATATGGAAATATTATTACAAAGCGCTGGACTCACATTAAAGTCCTTCAGATCTCCGTCGGTCCTTTGCTTTCTTCATCGCTCTCGCACAGTGCTTCTCTTCGGTGTAATTGTCCCTGAACTCACTTCGGGAGTTACATTTAGACAAGACTCAGCTAAACACAACAGAACCGGTTTTGGCAGAAGAGAAGATGAGAAGGAGGAGGAGCTTCAAAAACAAAGCCGGGCTCTGATTGGCTGCGTTTAATTCGTGAGCAAACAGTAGAGTTTAATACTATCATAATAACGACGCAATAATAATAAATATTCTGCATTTTGAGCTTTAATTGCTCTCTAATAACTTCAAAACAGTATACTTTTTTTTACCTAAACAACCACTGTAACATATAACACAGCAAGAAGTGCATTAAGTTGAAAAAACAGAAAAGACACCGTGAGGTTATATAGGCTTATTGTATGTGCCCGCTTTATTTTTCATAGTACTTTTAAATAAAACCAATTTTAGGATGAAGTCATTAAGTCAGTCTTACAGAAAATGAAGAAAAAGAGAAAGTCTGTTCAATACAATTCGACCTTCATTGTTAAAAATGAGGATTTACAAACAATTCAAAAGACGAAAAGCAGAAAACAACATTTATAAGTTGAAAGCTAAGTGTTGTAGGGCTACATACTAAATACTGCAAATACCTCAAATGTAACAGCTCTTCAGAAGTTAGTCCAACATCTGTGTTAAATAAAAACTTACCCTTTTGATATGTACAGCACAATCAACACAATGGGTTGTTGAACTTTTACACACAAAATAATCAGAATATAAAAAGGCATGCAAACTGATCAGTTTTTTTTCTTCTCTGGATACAGCTCTACAGCGCCCTCAGGTGGCTGCAGAAGAAATACCATCTTTTAAATCCAAAACAAATAAAATAAATAAAATTAAAACACCACCTTTGTCTTGAACACATGCTGAAACAGAGTGGCAATACTGCTGACAAAGGTTTTTTTTTCTTGGCTCAAATGCAGGCAAGAGAATAGCCACAAGTTTTGGTTTTTGCCTCCTCTAATACAAAAGGATAGCACAGTCCAAGACCAAGAAACACGTTCACAGACTGCTTACTTTTTGCTTTATCAATAATTTACCATCAGCTTCAACACATCCATTAACGTCAACACCTTTTAAAAAAGTCATAAAGATTGCATCTCCATTGCAACTAAACATGGCAGAGTTAACATGCTGTGCATTACTTTGAAAATCATTAAAATATTTGTACATATACAAATGTAGCAGTATCTCATCAAACTATACAAAACTTATAAATTAGAAAGTTCTATTCTTAAATATAAACAACATCAAGTCAGTCTCCAGTAGCTATAGAAGATGATATATTACGTACAGTACATTGTACAGCTCCCTCGTGGAAGATCAGACAGTGCTCCTTTTAATACACTGTACATGGTCCAAAGGTCTGAAACTAGGGCTTAGACATGATCTTTGAATAAATTAATTCATAAATAAATCATGATTATGTCTTCCCAGTAACAGTGGTCTCCTTGGTTCCCCTCTAGATTGTGATAAAGACGCGCTCTCAGTCACACATCCACCCAAACCACAGTCAAACACATCCATACTTACACACTGTGCAGTCAAGAGGACTCTCAGGTCCAAATCTTACTTACTCCTACTCTAAAAATACTTTTGGCTTTAAGAAGTTCAATATTATACATTACTCAGAGACTACAAACTAAATATATTACAAGAGGTCTATAGATCAGTAGTTATATGATTAGATTTCTTTAAGACGCTTTGTAATGATAGTCTTATATTTAATCAATAAAGTGACAGTGCTGGGTATAACGTCTATGGAAATCCCTTTTCATGAGGGAAAAAAAACCCACATTCACGCAGATATGCATTTAAATCAACAGCCAGATGTGGACGTACATGAATAGTATGAATATCTAGATGTTCTCAGTGCAAAGCTAAAGTTGTGACAAGTATAACATGCCGAGTTGGTACCAGGGGGGACATATATCATTCAGATTGGCAGACAACATGTGACTGTACACAGGACACTTGGACCATTCAGTTTTGCAAAGACTGATCCAGTGATACATAAGAGAATCCCACATATCAACATATACTTAGTGTATATAACCCTCCAGTATAGACAAAGAAACACAGTATTTACTTAAAATAGTGTGTGCTTATTTCCAAACGTGTACAAAGAGTATGAAACGATCCAGCTGAAAAATCGCTGTTCACACAGGATTTAACTTTCTCCATCAGTCAGTCTGGTACAGTAGCAGCTCCTCACCAACAGTAGCCTAATTGTTGGTTTTGATACAGTTTAGGTTACTCCAGTTGACCTTTCCATTCATCAGCAATGACAACGGCCTGCAGCAAGCTCCACTGCTGGGACTCTCGTTCTGTGCCTTGCCTTCAGTCCTCAAAAGCAGTAATGATCCCTCTCTTGTGTGTATTGCACCAATGATAAATCATACCAACCTCTATATTCAGTAAAGAAAAAACATGGTTCTCAGGTACCAAGAGTTGTAAGCCAGGCCAGGTACCCTTAAATATGCAGTGGAAGAAGCAGGAGAAGCCCAAAAGTGAGGTCAGTGAATGTCTCGGCACATAGGAAGGTTGACAAAAATGAAGACATTGAACTCTATGAGGATGGAGAAGCACAGGAAGACGGCGTACAAAAGAAGGCACGCCAAGCCCAGTCGCTTGTCCAGGGTCCAATTGTTCAAATGCACACCAAGAACCTGCAATTAAGAAAGAGGAAGTTAGAGAAAGAAAAACAATCTGGAAATATGCAATAGTTCCTTATCTAAATAATAAACCAAAAGATAACACTTTAAGAGCTAATATTCTGTTTGATTCTTGAGACAAGAAGCAAACACTTGCAACGTCACGGCATGATACTAGCAACCAGCCAGTCACTTAAGACTTTTTTGAAATAACATATTTTAAAAAAAACGCCCGTCTATGCTGTAAAGAGTATTCCAATGTTAGTCGGTAGTCTAACAATTTGCATAGATTTACACATTGAACAGGACTAGGCTGCTATTTATAAGATAACTCCAGAAATATGAGTCTGTGTTGTTGGTTAAATGTAGCCTACCCCCAGAATAAGCACAATTGTGTGGGACTTACTGTGAAGAATACTGAAGCTAATAAGAGTCCAACAGAGAAGATGAGTCCTCTGCTGTTGAGAATAACCTGAGGAGACACACAGACAGAATTCTATTAAAGCTAGGCCTCATAATCTTTGTTATAAGTTGTCACTGAACCACTGTATCAAGTTTGATTTGTATGTAATCTGCCATATGTATTACTGTATGTACCATTATTAGAGTTATAAGCTGGATTGTATGATTATATGTTGTACTCACGTTGGAGCCGTAGTCGATGCAGAGTGTTTGCAGTGCCCATGGCAGACCCAGACCCACCAGGATGTCAAACACATTACTGCCTATGGAGTTGGAGATGGCCATGTCTCCTAGACCTAAGGCAAGGTCAAACACTGTCACACTCCAGAGAAAACTGAGTTATATTTTACACTCAGCTTCTATTAGCAGCTCCTCTATGCTTTAATCAGTATTGATTGTAATTTTCACAGTGCTTTGTGGGGTGAGTCAGTGTACCTTGCCGTGCCACTATAACACTGGCCATACAGTCTGGGACGCTGGTGCCCGCTGCGAGGAAGGTAATGCCCATGATAACATCCGGGATGCCCAGTGTAAACCCGATCACAGTCACCTGAAAGCAACCACAATTCAATGTCAACTTCTCCATATTGTACCTTTATTGCTGTTTGTGTTTACAATACAACAAAAGAAAATGTCCAGTTTTGTGTAAAATTTAATTGCAACAGAATTACAGAGTTTGTTGTGCTTTAAGAGAAAATTGATGTGTTAAACGTAAATGAACTTTTGGCAACAAAACTGTGTATTTCAAGAAATAATCACTAGTTTTACAAAGGACTTGAGCAAATGTACTGAATGAGATGATGGCCTAACTATTTATGTTTGATTGACTTAAAGGTGCAGTGTCTAGTATTTAAATGTAAGGCTACACTGGGTAAAAAAAGGAAGCCAAAGGAAACAAATATCTCACTGCAATAGATAGCCTTTCTGTTATGGTTCTTTCAGTACAATGTAAATATTACAATAAATAGTTTGTTGCAAAGACAAAATGTGAGACTAATGTTCTACAAAAACTTTAATAAAATTACCAAGAACACACATCTTTGGATAAATCTATAAATACAGATATACATATATTGAGAGGTAACAGTCCAATGTGTGTTTTAAGCTATCAAATATTTGCCGTTGTGTTGACTCACCATCCAGACCATGATGTAGGAGAGGCCAGCGATCCAGATGGTGGCGGTAAAGAAGGAGACCATGAACCATCTTTCCCAGCCCCGCTTGGAGCAGTTGGGCACAGTGAAGAACAGCAGCAGCGAGAGTGGCCACATGACTAGCCACTTCACCTTGGTACACACACCAGCTGGAGAAAGACAATAAAAAGGTTAGGCCTAGATAAAATGTTTAGTTGTGAGTAGTTGTGTAACTTTTAGTCATGTAGCTACTGTACCTGGAACTCTGAAAGGCACCAAGGGGCCCTCGTTGACGTTTTCTCCCACTCCTTCCTCGTCGTTCTCGTTGTTGTCATTGTCCTCATTTTCATTCTCTGTGTCATTCCCGGACTCCAGCCGCTGAAGTCTGCACCTCCCGTTCAGGCCTTGCTCAATGGCACTTATCCCATTCTCTAAGCCCCGCCTCCCCTGAGCTCTGGCTGCTGATTCAGAGTCGCCATTGGTGAAGCGGTTGACCCGTGTCTCTGTGGTGTTAATCAGTCTTTGCCTCTGCAAGTTGTTAAAGATCAAGCCATCTGGTGTTATAGTTTTATAAATTTGCTATTGCTATAGTTGACCAGGTCCAATGCATGACACATAAAAAATATATTATTTGAGTCATGAAACAATAAAGATTGTCCCAAAAGCCCAGAACATTTACTTTGGATTTAGACCCAGTCTGTTGAGGCAGGTGTCTGACAGAAAACACTAAAGATTATCACTTTCTACTACTCCCTGCACGTCCATGGCTGACAAACTTCATCTTTATTTTTGTTTTTATAATTTACTGTTCTTAACACTAATATCAAATGTGCATAAATATGGATTATAAACAGCACTTTCACCTCATTAATAAGCATGCGTGAAGCCATAGTGAGACGTGTTCTGGGTGAGAAATGACTGGTGATCATGATCCTCATGCCGGCTTCAGAGAAGGACAGCTGGTGAGGGTACGCAGACAGCAGCTCATCTACCATCAGCACAGACGGCTTACAGTGGAAGTTTGCTGGGAACATACAAGAAAAAACTAAATCTTCACAGCACTGCTCTGGATCATAATGTAAATGAGTTTGCATTGGTGTTTTAGGGGTTGGATGTATTGCTTTAAACCATTTATATAGCTAGGTCCTAATAGTCTAAAATATCATTAATATATAATCCATTCATTTAAAAGAGATTGATAACAGAACGGCAAAACTAAACCAGTCAACTGTACATTTAAGTAGACAGCCATTCAATAGACTAGGTCTCTGTAATGCACTAAAAGACACCCACCTGTCAGCCGAACTGTCTACTGCCCTTCACAGAAAACCCCAAGGACCTGGTTAGCAGACTTACTTTCGAAGTAGAGAGCATTAGAAGCAAACCAAACTGTCAGAGATGTACCCCGGATATTTTAAGTTTCAGCAATGTGCTGTGCTCTTATACTGCACTTCTCTTAAGTACAAAGTTGATACTTCACCATGGAGGAGAATAAAAATAGATAGCCAGTGGTGTCCCTGCTGTCTTTATATTATGCAAATTATTATGCAATCAATACACAGAGATGAGCAGATAAAACATTCAGAGCCTTTAGAGGGCCTTGAGAAACAGCAGAGGCCTCATTACCTTTCTTTAGCAAGACTGCAGTCGCGTCACAGGAGACATTATCCTCTAGATCTGTGCTCCCTGTCAGCCCATTGGTAAGGTTTACAGAGCTTTTCTTTCGACGGTCAAAGTAACGGTGTGCCCTTCCGTTAAACCTAACAATGACGAAGAGAAACACTAATGATCAGGTGAACCCATTGGCCAACAGTCAGTGACAAGGAAGTATGAGTAGATTGTAGGAATAACACCTACTTCATAATAAGGATGTAGCCTGCATACATTAGTATTAGGATAAGTGACTCCCACCTGCACACAAACACAATGTAAGAAGAAGTTATGATGAACTTTCATAAATCGATGAGATAATGCAACTTTAAATTGAGAAAATAGGGTTTACACACCAGCACACTTTCTCATCATAGATGAACTAAAGAAGCAGGAAATATAGAGACAAAGGGACAGAATCACTCATATGTCCAAAGCGTTGAAGAAAAATCAGTTAAACTATGCTATTCAGGATGTAAACCACTAGAGGGCATGATCAACCGAGCGCTTTGAGAGCAGAAAGTCAAAGCCTGGCTGAACATTTGATACATTGCAAAGCCAAGATGTGGCTAATGAAGAAAATAGTAAGATACATAAAGTCTCCAAATGCCTTTTAACTCATTGACCCTACACAAGAAATATAGGACTAAAAAATATATATGTTTTGTAGTTTTTATTTACTATATTATTTATTTTTATTTTTAAAATTGGGTGTACTGTAGCAAATAGTTGCTTTATACTACATGTTTTAAAGGCATGCACACATGTTAAATGCCCACACAACAGTTTTTCCATAATGACAATGCTAAATACAACTATAATAAAAGCACATTTTTGACATAAAGTAGTCCAATAAGACTGTAACTAATACAAATATAGTGAGTGTAACGGTGAGTGTGAGAGTGTATGCATTAGTCTTACGACAATAAGGGCCACAATAGAAAAGGTGTAGTAGATAGAATCTCGGAGAAGAGCCCAATGAGAGAGCTTCACTGCCTGCAGAGGGAAAAAAAGGAAAAAAAATAAGTCTACAGCACCTTATACAGCAGTGTGATACAGAAACGCCTTTGACACCATTACCATACTGATGTAAATAGTAGAGCTCTGACCTTGCAGAGTACACTTGGTAAAAAAGACAATCGTATGGCACCATCCTACGTAGAAAAGGTGCCTGTGTGTTTATCGACTTTATGTAATGGGATCCAGCCCACGATTCAGTGACTAACAGCGGTTCATTCTCTGCCTTCTCACACAACTTTTATACTGTACACACAAGCAGCGGGTCAGAAGGACAGGCTACATCTTCAAGGTGTCACTCCCGGCTCAGGAATTGTTTCCCGCTTGGAGGCAGAGGGCAAACCTTTCAGCATCAACAAGTCTCTGAATGTAGAGTTCAAAAAAGCAGTTTTAGGGAACAGTTTTGTGCTAATTTTATTTTATTTATTCATATGTTCCAAAAAAAAAAAAATTAACACTTGCCAGCTGTGATTAAAAAAAAAGAAAATTTAAGAAGCAAAGTCAAAAGAATGCTCTAATAAAGTGTCAAGAGGTATAAATAGTATCCCTCCCTGAAAACACGACTTTGAAATCTATCATAAATCATACATTTTAGGTTCTCATGTCTGTACTTGTTTTCGATGAATACACAATTTTAAGTACTCATACTTCTTCTGGAAAAAAGTGGTTGCAGGACATATTAGCGGGTAGCAAGAAGAATTAATAGTGGAACCAAACTATTGGGTTTTAGTGACAGTAGTTGGTGCCGCAGCTGGATCTGAAGATGATTTTTACTGCACCCCTCCTCCCTGTGCTTCTCCCTCATTATCTCTTATGATTATATAATCCACAATCTGGGATTGCATCATGGTTTGGAGTCCAGCACATATATTTTTCAGAGCAGAGAGCTTATCCTTGTACTGAGCTCATTTTCATGTGTGGCCCTGCCCTCTCGCTGGCATGTCAGTATCACAGGAAAGCTGCACTATATGATGTTCTCTCTGTATCTCACAGAGAAAGTGAGAGCATGTTATGAATGTGAGACTGAAAACAGATATAAACTATGCATTGAGGTCATACTAATGTGATGCTGGCTGGTTAGGACACAGTAGAGTAGAGATCCTCCAGTCACGCAGTTAATAACTTTCTATTAAAGAAGTTAAATATCCAGTGATGGACAGATATTTACTTTTGGACATGACCACAGCTTATGAAAGGTGTAATATTTTTCATTTACTAATATTGGGTTGTTCTGTATCGCGCTCAACCCTGTTTCTACCACCAATTTAAAATAATCTCAATACCAATTTAAAATAAACTGAGGAGTAATTTGTAAGACTAAATCGAGCACAATTCCTTCTTGTTTATTTGTAAAACAGTGGCAGTGTACTATAATTGACACCAGTTGTTTTCAGAAAATAGAAAACAAAGTTTCTTTTCTTTAGTTTTTCACACTGCCAATAACAGATAGACACAACACTCAAATGTTCATGTTACTTCACACCAGCACACTCTCACACACTGCTGGGGGCAGAGATCGAATCGCCTTTGTTATAATTGTGCGCTAAAAATGTGTAGGTGCTGATACTCTGTGGGCATCTTTAGCTTAGTCTTTACACACTGAAACTTGCACACTGTTTGTTGTATTTGTGTGACCATTGTTGGCTGTTGTACGTACACTATATGTACTGTAAAAAAGTATAAACACATGCTTAGATTAAAATGTACCGCTCCGCATGAGTGTTAGTCTGAATATGTAAAGTTGACATTAGGATGTGAAAATGCCACAGGGCCAGAGGTGAGTTTGGCGGCAGAAGTGTGACGCTACAGTGACATCATACCTGGCCGGCGAAGAAGCCACACACGCCGATGATGCAGAGGATGTTGAAAACAGCTGAGCCAACGATGGTGCCCACTCCTACGTCACCTTTAGTGATGAACACACCTGAGGAGAGAGTGAGCACGTACACACACTATGACTCCACGACGTCATCAGGTCACAACAGTCAGAACACATGTGAACGATCTCATTGGTCATGGGGCTATCCCTCTTTCACGCAACATTTGGCGCAGTGGCTCAGGTGGTAGAGTGGTCGTCCTATAACCGGAAGGTTGGAAGTTTGATTCCCGCTCTTACCGGTTCATACTGTTGTTGCGTCCTTGGGTAAGACACTTGACCCACCTTGCCTCCAGTGCCACAGCTCTGGTGTATGAATGTGTGTGTTGTTTTGAGGTGAGTTTGGTGGTGGTCGGAGAAGGCTGTGAGTGCAGTGTGTGTGGCAGCCCCCCCTCTCTGTCTGCCCCAGGTGTGAATGTGTGTGAATGGAGAAAATGAAAGCATAATGTAAAGCACTTTGGGTGCCCGAGAAAAACATAAAATAGCACTTAATAAATGAACACACCATTTACAATTTACACACTATTACACAGTAACTTAATTTCATAAACAATTAAATAAAGTATCAGTCCTTCAACATTTATCTGTATTAACTTTAAACATATCTTATCTAAGTGCCTTCCTCAAACTATATATTAGTGCTTAGTGTTCATTACCATACTCAAGGACACATTAAAATAAATAATTCTCCATGTAATAAGTAAACTCCCTTCACATGTGCAAAATTAAAGCACTTAAACACAAGAGAAATACAATATTATATAATAATAAATAAATAAATACATATTACCATATACAATACGCCACACAAAATGCTATATTTTCATTATTTGCAGCTAATGCCTATTAAAAAGCAGAACTGCTGTTTTGTCAGTATTAGCTCTTAAAAATGTATTAATGCATAGGTTTTACTAACATAAACCTGAAATGACCTACTCTTAATGTAAGTAAAATTTGGCCTGAACAGTATTTGATGTAAATGTTTCATGATTTTTTATTTTTTTTAGTGGAGATCCTTTAATGTGATACTAATGTAATTCATGTTAAAATGCACTAAAGGTCTTAAAGACTCCATTAAGATTCAAACATGACCCTCTCAGACACAGCAGAAGAGATGTGGTGAATACCTATGACGGATGTAAAGAGCTCTGGAGCAGAGCTGCCAGCAGCCATGAACGTAGCCCCCGCTACGTCTTCGCTCAGATGGAGACGCTGCAGGAAAGATAACACAGTTTAACCAAGACCTGTCTGGAGTAGGGGACAGTATTCTTCTAAAATAGAATCAGTTCTTATAATGGTCAAAGACAAATCTTTTTCAAATAAATCCATGCAGTCCCTTACAGCAGAGCTTTACACTAACTCTTACACTGGTAGCATTGGTCTCAGTGGTCTTTTCATTTATTCACATCAACAAGTGATTTGGGAGAAAGGACTTAAAGCAGTAGCAGTGCTCACCCTATTTTAAATATACAGCCACTGTCTGGACAATCCCATTCAGTTTTCTCTCAAACTCCCCCCACAGTCATTGCACCATTATATACAAAACACAAACTGTTGAAGAAAGTGTCATTACATTCTGGTCTTGTCTTATCTGTTCATATTATAAGATCGACAAAGAAAATCCTGTTCAAACAGTTCAACTCAATGACAAATATAGATAAGAGATAAGAAAACTTAGCTATGTACTTGGAAAAGTCCCAAAACTGAATCTCAATTAATCACTCCATCTAAAGCACCAAAATATATAGATGATGATGTTTTATTTATAATGAGTGTGTATTAGCGTAGTTCATGTTCTTACCTCACAGATCTTCTCCAGGGACGGCACAAAGTAGTCGTCACAGACCAGAGCCAGCGCACAGAACATGTAAATGGTCTGCAAAGAGATGGAGTGATAAATATTACAGGCAGCTGTAAAACTAAGCATGAGCAAAGATATGATTTATATCCAGTATATGATGTGATGGGGTAAAAGGTTTGAGTGAGATCAAATAAGTTCATGCTCAAGAAACGGATAAATATTTATATTGGTCTATTTTACTTTGTTCACAATAAAATAAAAGTATACCTCTCAGCTTTCACCCCTACTTTAAATGTATATGTAAATTACCCTGAAAAATTCCACACTTCCTCTGGTAATTAAAAAATGCTTTGTTCAGATCTAATCTCATGCAAATGAACTGTGGTATGTTGCAGTTTAAACACTAAATATTCATAAATAACATAACTAAGAGACAAAACCCTTTTTAAAATATCACTTATATAATATACTGGCATTTTACAAAACCCTGGGGTTATTTGCATTGCATCTGCTTCATCCCGATGGAAATGAACTTTGCGAGTGAATGCAAACAGAGAAGCAACGTGACCTCTGACCTTAAATGCCATTACAGGCCCAGACGATAATTTATTACACATTTCAATGCTGTTTTATTTCAGCCAAATACGTTTTAATACGATCCATTATCCTTGACGGCACCAATGTCTAACCCATGCAACTTTTGCTTTTGAAATTACATAAGACGCAAAGGGAAGAGCTCACGCAGAGAGTATAACAGACTCACAATGTAAAAAGGGAAGGCTAAATGCGTTGATCAAGGGAGGCAGCATCACCGTGTGTCGATATAAGTGGCGTCAAAGCGAGGGCTGAATTCTCTTACACGTTATAATAAGAAGCCTTTCAGTTCTTTTTTTGCTTTGTGCCCAAGTCTGAGTCACTTTTAACTGTACAATGTGTGTCCTTCAGTGACAGCGAAGCAAAGTCAGCGAGCCAAGTTTCCCAAGGCCCAGAGCATCGTTTGCTTCATTTCGACGGAGGTGAATATTTGTTAACTGAGGGCAAGCAAAAGAGCAGAGAGGTCACATGTCATCTTAATATGTTTTTCATTGGGATCAGAGATTTAAATAAGAGATAAAACGAAAGGCGTATGACAAGTAGCTGAGTATGAGTTTTTACAGCTGAACAAAGAAAAGCAGTGGGCAGTGAAATATTGTGACATTCAAATCTGAAATTTATTGTCTTTATTCAGAAGTAAATAACACACAAAAATGGTCAATGAGTGATATTCATAATCATTTACACAATTTGTTGATTTTTGGAAGTCGTTCACATTCTGATAGAGAGGGACAAACCAAAAGTCACATTGTGAAGCCTAAAATAAAAGTAAAAGTGATTATTGATGATGTATGGAGAATAGATGTAAAGGTCAATCATTGGCAAACATTATGGAAAACCCTGCACCAATTGTTGTGACACTTCGGGGAATTGTAGGGCACCAGACAAGGACAAATGAATTACATTTTGGAGCAGATCCATAAAAAGGGACAGTGAGTGTTTTTTTTATAAGATTTTGAGAGATTAGACCAAACTGACTGTTTTTCTATTCCTAAATATAGATTCATCTAATTTTAGTGACCTTCTTAAAAAGACTCTGGGACTGTAGTCAATGAGGAGATGAAACAAACAAGGAGGATTAAAGTTCAGCTACTTCTATGATATTTTTGGACATAAAATAACCATGTTTTTGCAAGATTTAACGCTTCTATACTATTCATTATAACAGTAAGTTTAGCTGAAATGTTGTTTTTCATGTCAAGTAATGCCTGACTGTCTTTTCTGAAAATACACAGTGTGCCATTTTCTCTACAACACCCGCTGTGAGATATAACAGTATGTGGAATTAAAGGGTAAACAAAACGAGCAAATGGACTGGGATGATATATCTTTCTATTTTTACATCCAAGTATTGTTGAAAAGGTTACTTTCAGTTTCCTCTCTGCAGCAGTGAGACACAGACTCAGAGGGGGGGCCACTGTACAGTCAGAGGTGACTTTGCCTGTAATATTAGACATGTTCAGGCAAAACGCTCCACTCGGTTGTACTTTGTGTTCTGTCCATGTTGGTTCACAGGAGATGCTGCTGTGTTGGCATGAGCCTTCATTTCAGCGCTCTCCACAGAGGCCATCCGGAAAAAGTGCCACACTCCAGGGGTCATTGTGTACTGAACATTGTGCCTGCTTTATGACCGAGCGCATAGGGGCCCCATCACAGCCTTGACCCTTTAATATTGACCCCTGCTGATTCGAGCAGGGAGGACAGAGGAGCTGGGTGTGTGGATGCTCAGTAAGAGAGGAGCTGCAGTGTCATTATCTCAGCAGAAACCAGAAGAAATCATGAATGATGAACAATTCAATCTTTGGCAAATTGTTTAGCCTTGTCTTTAATGACAGTCAGCCGCCAAAAATAAATATATATATAAACATAAGAGATGCCAGTAAGTGATTACATTACAGAAACAAAAACTTCACTCATACTGTAGGCACTCTTAGACAATATCTCTATGCAAGTAAAAGGTGCTGGCACTTTACAGCAACACTATGTAACGCTATGTTTAATATGTATTTTATTTAAAAAAAAAAAAAAATTATCCGGTGTCAGTGTAAAAAGTTGTGTTTATATGGAATAGATATGAGGTCTCATGAGATGGTAACATGTGCTGTCACTCAGAAATAACACAGCAGAGTATCTGGAGAGCTGGATGCACTGTCTGTTTCATGTCAGGAACCATCAAAATAACATTTACACTATATATTTTAATCATTTGAGGCTGGCTTTTTTCTGCTAAAAAGTTACATTGTGCTACTTGATAATAAAAGAGTAAATGATAATAAAATTGATAATAAAAGAGTAAATGTCGTCATAGTAATTTAAAGCAACACTGCTTTTCAGGATGTTTAGACAATAAAAGAAAATTTATCCTACAAGAATCTTTCTTCTCCACAAATCTCCCACATATTTAAGTTTTATTTTAAATTTCTGCTATGGGGGTGTGACTTAATTAAACGATATGGTACCGTGACATGAAACTCACAATTACATAAAGGAGTATAGCGTATTTATATAAAAAACCTTCATAATAAATTAGGATTTATATTATAAGAGATGTTTAAAATTATTGCTTGTGTAAGAATAACACAGTATTTAGTTAAAATAACTTTTTGAAGGGTGCACGTGGCAGAGTGGTTAGCACTCCTGCCTTACAGCAAGAAGGTTGTGAGTTCAAAACCCGGCTGATTCAAATATTCTCGGCCGACTCCGGTCTTTCTGTGAGGAGTCTGCATGTCCTCCACGTGTTACCGTGGGTTCTCTCCGGGTACTCTGGCTTCCTCCCACCGTCCAAAGAAATGTCTCTAGTGAGTGAGAGTGAAGAGTTGTCTGTCTCTAAATGTTAGCCCTGCGACTAACTGGCCACTGTCCAGGGTGTACCCCTCCTCAGGCCCAAAGCTGCTGGGATAGGCTTCAGTCACCCACGACAAAGCGGTAGAGAATGAATGAATAACTTTTTGAATTATTTCTGTGGAGTATACATTTTCTGTTTACACTCAGCCGGGAAGAATAGGAGCAACTGTTAAGGTCATGTCAACTATTACTAAAGCTGTAAATGATGACGTTGATGGAAATTTCTCTGATGAGCGTGAAACATCCAGAAATTAAATATGATATATAAAGATAGAAATAAAAGTAACTGACTTTTATCAAATGTCACAATATCTGCTACTCTACATGAGTAAACTTGTAACTGAGTAACTCGGTGTTTGCAAACTTTGAAGAGATCAACAGACTGATCAGTAAATGACAATAATTAAAATATTAACAATGATGGACAAGTATTTCAAGACGTTGACTTTATATCTTTGTCTATTATTAATTCTGTTTTTTTTGTTAAATCTCTTATTTTCTCTGTGGACTGTGAGTGCAGGTAACTTACACACAAGACGTGCAGGGCCACAGCTCCCTCAGTTCTTTCTTTATTTGAGAACAGGTCTGTGGGGAACTCGTGCAAAGCTGGAAGGAACAGACACAAGTACACATTAGAGCATTTTCTAAACTGTTTATTTTCTATACTGTGCGTTGTTCCCTGGATAGCAATCAAGTGAGCAATAAAACCAATTGAACTGGTAGCTTTCATGCACTTGACTTTTGCCAGAGAGCATCTATCCATCTGTGCAAATGTGGAACTGTGCCCTGACAGTGACTGTGTGAGAGCAAGCTTCGGTGGACAGCAACAAGAGAGAAAAGGGTAATGGAAAATAGCACACACTAAACAAAGGCAGAAGACAGCATTGTAAAAAAAAAAAACAGAGGGATATTATTCAATGTAACAAGAGCATTCTATAACTTTGTAATACCTACAGTAGATTTCTCACTTTGGACATACAGAAACTCAGTTTAGTGCCCCCTAATTAATGACAATTATAAACGTAAAGCAAAACCTACATAAAACAGTTCTTAAGGAATAAACTTCAAATTAAATCTATGAAAAGAAAGACAATGGAGGCATAGCTTTATTTTTTTAGTATTAGGTTATAACTTTTCATGAAATATCATGGATCCAATCAATCAAAACTGAATTCTTTTTTATTCTAGCCCTGTACTTTTATATAGAGAGTATGATTCTTGATGTTCCTGTTGTTACAGAAACTCCAAAGTGTCCAGTGGGGGTATTTACAGTTGCTAGTGTACAGTAGCAACATTTTATAGCACTTTGTAATTTACTTTTACCTAATGAACAGCTTAAATAAAAAGTCATGCTAGTGCACTATAGTTTTGACTCCAGGTAGATCGCCATAAAAATGACATTAACACTAAACCAAACTCCTGCTGAGGGGGAGGATTACTTCCAACCGGCTGCATCCATGACGCAGTGGAAATCTTTTGTCAACGAGGTCTGGTAGCAATTCAACAGAGTTGGGACCAACCTGTGGCTCTGCGGGCAGTGGGTTTTGAGGGTGCCATGTTTTTTTATGGCCTGTTTGCTTTAAGTGCATGATTGTGTTGAGTAGGAAACACTGGCTGACGACATGCGACAAAAGTGCCTCCATCCACTTTCACTGTGTGTATAGCTTAAGTGTACAATGCTTCTTCCTTATTCATGAGAAAGAGAAGAGTGGGGTAATTAGTAAATAAACTATTATGTGAATAGCATTTCGACATAGTGCATTGAAGCCTTTACACCTTGGTGCCTCTACTAAAGCCTCTAATACAATGCAGAGCTGCCTGTAAAAGTCACAGAGGTTTACAAACACAAGAGCAGACAGCCATCTCACTGCGACAGCTGGATGCGTTTAATATTTACTGTTACAAGCCGGTGTTAGCGAGCTCTAACTCAATCTGGCCAAAATGCCAGCCTGGTGTGTGAGGGGAAAAGATCAGGCTGCTCTCATGACAGGATTTAAGACTGTAATGTTCTGTTGATGAGGAAAAGGCAGCCAGACAAGCAACAGTAACAAACAGACTGGGAATTGGAAAATAAGAAAAAGTCTAAAGAAATGTAATTAGCCCAACGAGCAAAAAGTTAACAGTGTGTTTCTTTAAAGATCTGTCGATGAAAAACCCATACAACTAATTACTGTTTCAAGCGGGGAGTCCAATTTCCCATGAGAGGCGCGAACAAGCGCAACTTTGATGCATAACAACACAATTGGGCAAGAAACCCATTGAACCTACATGTAAACAAGGTGTTTTATAAGCGTCAGCGCCGAATGGTTCCACTTCGCCAAACACCAAGCTCAGTCAGAAGCACTCTCACTCCACATGTACCCCCGGCGTGTGATTAAGTTAAAGAACACCCAACAAATAAAGGTTAGACTCACTGGACATAAAGCTAAGTGGAATCTACTTATTCTATTTGTGTATAATGCTTTTCCTTTAATTCATTTGTCTCAAAATTACTGGTCTTCGTTGACCAACTGTGATGTAGAAACTAATCTGATGACAGCTGCTGGGCAAAAATTGTAAATATAGCGGGACACATCCTGTTTTTGGTCCTAAATTATATTCAGAAAATGCCCAACCGAATGGAAGAAGAAAATATCACTCAGTGGAATGTCTATAAACGTAGGGGCCTGGTAGGAGACAGCGGGTTTGGGAGCTGCGTCCTCTCTAGTGGACAGACTGTGGGAGTGGACTGGCAGACAAGACACCGTTCACTGAGCCAATACTGAAGCTTTAGGCACCAGGTGGAGATAAAGACAGCAGATGTACTCACGGCTGTGGTCATGTCTGTGGTACTCTAACAAAGATGAGCCGAGAGGCAATAAGCACCTGCCTCATTCAGACAGGCTCCACAGTCATATGTCATGCACTTCTCCGATTCACAACATTTTCACTCAGTCATTTGTTTTAAATGTATCGTATAATGAGCTGGCAATTTGTCCGTTTTTACAAAGTGACTTTAGGGATTTCTCTTAATGTTAAAAATTCAAGTGCCATGATATGCCTGCTCAATGGTCAGACTAAAAAAGCAGTACTGAATGTAGTCAATGTCAAATGAGATACACATTATGTTTAATTTGTCACAGCAAAGAAGAAATCCATAGAAACAAAGAAACAAATCCATACATAACAGATACAGTACATAAGTCAAGATACGTCATGTACATAGGCTATATATATATTTTTTTTATTTATAAAAGTTTGCTTCTTATCCAACTTCTGCTTGAAACAAATGACTAACATTTTACCCATTCATGTACAAAAAAGAAAAGAGAGAAAATTAAGAAAAGAGGTTTATTTAAAGATAGGCCTTTCAAGGTGAACTTACTGTGCACATGACTGTTGTAATTCCTGTCTTTGGATAGTTAGTCATTTCTTTTCTTGTTTTCAGAATTACCCGTGACAGATTTAGCATTAACAAGTTGCCAAATTTGCTTACAAAGCAGATCAAATCGACCATCCACTTTGATTTCTTTCATTAATGTCAGCCCTCCTGCCTGGTTCTTGACTTTATTCGCCTGAACAACAACGCCATAGCAACAGAACAAGAGTCTCCTCAAAGTTTAAGTGGCACAAGGGAGAGGTGGGCTCAAATAATAGACTGCTGGCTTCAACCTGAAGAGAGTCACTCCACAGAGCACTAGCCATTTACGCTGACGTTTGAAATACTACATGCCGAGCACAGGCTGAGGTGAGCTGTGTGCTCAGTGCATTATGCATGATGTTTGGAGATTAGAACAGAGGAAACAGAGAGAGGAGAGAGTGATATTACTTTTGACTTAAGTCTTAAAAATGTTTTGTTGATGCATATTTATTTTATACGGTTTACAACCTTGTGTTGGAGCGATGAGGTTACATGGGTCTGTAGCAGAGTCTTTAATGTTATGTTTATGTTGTTGTTTTTTCCATGTGATGTGTGTGTGTATTTGTCTATGACAATACAATTTCCCTCTAGAGGGATCAATAAAGCTATAAATAAATCTATCTGACTCCTGTTCCAGCTCCTGTTACCACAGAGTTGTGGATTGCAGGTTGTATCTAAAAGAATGACATCTCTGATACACAAAGCCATAAGATTCCTGAACAGAGTTTGCTCCCTTAGCGATAGTCGCTCAGAGTACAGGTGTTCATCCACATCAAGAGTGTTCAAAGGATAACCAGAAAAAAATCTTACAATGTAGGGGCGCAGTGGCTCAAGTGGAAGAGTGGTCATCCTTCAACTGGAAGGTAGGTAGTTCGATTCCCACTCTCCCCACAGTTCATATTGTCGTTGTGTCCTTGGGCAAGACACTTAGCCCACCTTGTCTCCAGTGGCTGTAACACTGGTAATTAGAAGCTCAATGTAAGTCGCTTGGATAAAATCGTCAGCTAAATGAATAAATGTAAATGTAAATGTAGACTAATTGGAGACAGTCCCTTTCTAAACTTCTTTTTGGATATTCATAATAATTAGCATTTTGAATTTGAACCAATATCTTATTTGTCTGTTACGTGTGCACATAAGGGACTAGAATGCACAATAAAAGACTTAATGTGAATAAATTATAGACAGATTGGCAGCCTCAAAAAAAGAGTAAAGTTTATCCAATTGTTAGCCTAATAGTATAATTGCCTAAGTCCTATTTTAAGGTTTTTGGGAATAAAGTAAAAAAAAAAAAAGATTTTCAGCAAATACATAAGATGACTAAAGCAGATAGTGCTTTTTTGATGTAACAAGCTCTCTGATAGGCTGAGGACATAGTCAATGATACACAGTGAAGCAACAGTGTTAGGAGAGCAGAGTGAGGCAGATAACTCAACTAGACTATTACACTATTGGCTAACAAAATGCAAATGTGGACATTTTGAAATAAAGACAAAAAGTTAACACTAATGTATGCTGATTCTCTTTTTAGACATTGGCACAAGTGGAGTGTGTAGAAACAAAATGAATCTATAAAGCTAAAGCCCATAAAGATAAATGCAATACAAAAACTTGGAGAGAACAGGGGCTGAGTCATTGACCTGGTAAGTAGTGCAGTTGTAGTGAGAAAACCTGGATGAACCCTTAAACAGCTGCCTCCATGGCCCCAGCTGACCCCACTGACTCTAGAGCAGATCCACTACACCCGGATGGAGCGGGAAACTGAACTGAAGAGACACACACAGAGACAAACGCATGGGCCAGTGACGTTTCCATTGTTTCCCATTCTGCAATCATCTGGGCTCCCTGTTCTTCTTCACGGAGCACAATCAGCTGTGTTCAGTGTATCAATCTGTAATCAGGCTTCAGCCTCTGGGGGAGACATGCTCCACCTCGGTCGGCTTCGCCCTGCCGCCCGCCTGCATCATCCCGCTCTGATTTACACACCAATTTGGAAGGACTCCACTGTGAGCCACTGAGGGACTCTGAGCTGAGGTGTAGCATGACTTCTGCTTGCCTTGTTTTTTTTCCCCTTGAGCCTGAGCTTGCCTCTTCCTTTAAGCTCCATTTAAAACAGGACAATGCACAGCCGCTTCACGCTAACTGCTTACACAACCTCCTTCCAATGTGTGACTCCTCTTCATGTGGAAATCATATTAACTAGTTAATTCGTTTTTAGCTGTGGTTACTAATGACGATTGAATACATAAGACTTCTGGGGCGGCAGTGGCTCACCGGTAGAGTGGCCGTCCTTCAACTGGAAGGTAGTAGGTTCGATTCCCGCTCTCCTCACAGTTCATACTGTTATGTGTCCTTGGGCAAGACACTTAACCCACCTTGCCTTGTATGATTGTGTAAGAATGTGAATGTATGTGGTGATGGTCGGAGAGGCCGTAGGTGCAGAATGGCTGCCACATCTCTGTCAGTCTGTCCCAGGGCATCTATGGCTACAGATGTAGCTTACCATCACTAGTGTGACTGTGTATGAACAAATAATTGATATGTAAAGTGTCTTTGCGTCCCCAGAAAAGCACTATATAAAATTGATATTATAATAAGCCCACAGTGTTCATGTTTTTACAGGCATTTTAAAATTATAAAATGTGAAACCAGGAATAATTATAGAACTGGTTGTAATATTCATTGCTAAATATTTTTAAGACTTAGATTAGACTTTATTAATCCCATGGGATAGCAGTTCACATAAGGAACAAAAATATTGTTGAAAAATGTATAAAGAGAGAGCATACAGTAAAAAAAGCTATAAGTTATAAGCTATAGCATAGTAATGGAGGAGCTCCCATAATTGGACATCTAGTCTAACAAAACCATCATATCCACAGTAAAACTACAAATTGTTTTTCAGAGAGAGTGCTTAATGTTTGCTTTACTGCATGTGTATTCTCACCTGCTGAAGGTTAAGCCCTTTGTTTATCTTTACAAATTTAAAAGTAAATTTATGAACCACGTCTAAGGCCCAAAGTTGCTGGGATAGGCTCCAGTCACCTGCAACCCATAAATGGCTAAAATGTGCCCTATAGTCATCTACTGTACATCCCGCTGGAGCACCACTCTCTTCATCTTCACACTTCATGCCTCAGTGTTTATTTAAAAGCATCAGGGAGCCGGGGATGAAAGGGCAAGAGAAATACCTCTGACTCTTAAGGGATCACCTGCAATATTTTCTGCTCAAATAATAAACATAAACAGGTTCAGCCACTGTCCCAGGACTTGCTACTGCTTATCCGCCTCAATGTTATCTCAGCATGCAGAGCAGGAAGAGTATAACAACAACTCGATGCATATTTCAGTTTGTGACTAAATTTAGTACTTTTTATGTTTAATAGTCTTGAAGAAAGAATGCACTTAAAGCACAATTAAACCCAGTGAAAGTGTACATAAGTTCCTGTTTCTAGTTTGCCCAGAGACAAACTCTCACAAGGGCTTGTCACAAATAATACATAGATTTTGTTTGGACATTTTTCAAAGTGAACTCATCAACAGAGCTGGTTTTGCCTTGGACAATAGCTTGTCCCTGCAGGGCTTCTGTAGTTTTTACATGTTTTTTTATATGATATGAGTATAAGAAGATCCTTTTTTTTTTACTTGATTGATAAAGAATATGCTGTTTGAGCAGAAATATTCTACATCTGACCACTTGCCATCCTCACCCTGTTTCCTTCTGTGGAAGTCACTTCTGGGAGAGCAAGAGTGTGGCCTTTGTTACATAACTCAGGCTGAGGCTGTGTCTGCTTCAAAAGGAGGTCTTAGAGAAGCCGGTTGTGTGTTTGTGGCGATGTGTGTGACGTAGCAAGAGAGACACTCAGGAAATGTTTGCATTTGTACAAAATGCTGTGGCTCTCTCCACAGTCACAGTGATGATATAATACCTTCAAGCCGTTGTCATGGAGATGACAACGGCTTGAAGGTATTGTCATGGAGATGAATGGGCACCGCTCGTTGGATTTGGCATCAGGGGGTAAGAAGATGACGAAGGGGGATGTCGGAGTGCATTTGGATGTTTGGACTGCACCGAGTGTTTGTGCTGGTCTGATGAGTCAGCAGATTGTGTTACAGTTTGTTTGTCTCTGTGTGAAAAGACTAAACAGGCAGAAAGTCAGGAAGCAATAAACTCACCAAAAAATGAAAATGAATTTGCTAATAAAACAAGATGATAAACCAGACAGTGTCAGTCTGTGTCAAGGTGTGTCCACACACAGTAGTCCGCTTTTAATTTGTTTTTGCTCCAAAACAGAAAACAATCTATTTAGTTGGATCTACAAGCAAAAAGCCTAGGTACACCATCACTAGAAGAGCAATTATCAAATGAAGGTTTACCAAGGCCTATTTGATTGATAGTCTTCTGTCACATACTTTACTACATACGCTCTATTTCCAAAACTGGTGAAAAACATACAGAAGGCAGTAGGTTTACAGATACATTTATTTCAAATTGTTCTAATAGACTAAATGTGTTAAACAAAGGGGATTTTCAATGTCTGTGTGGATTTATTTAATCTTTCAGAAATGTCCTGAATATTATACTATTACTTTAGCTCACTTATGGTACACAAACCTCAATGAATATACTCCACAGTTCTACAAACAATACAAGTGTGTTCTGGTTGTGCTGTCATAAATGTCCCAAGAAGCCAACTTCAACTTCCTAACCTTAAAAAACACATAACTTCCTCTTTGTTTGTATTATAAAACAAAAAACACAGAACTTCATCTTTGTTTGTATTGGAAAACAAAAAACACAAACAAACCTCTTTCATGATATTTTTTATACTTGTTTAGCTGAGTTGTTGGTGAGAAAGTACTGGTATTATTTTCTAGCATTTTTATGTCACAAAATTTGATGAGAAAGGGCAGAGTTGTTTTTAAACATATCCTAAATGTTCTTCTACAGCAGCAAAAGTATGCAAAGCTATTCAAGAACCAAACTTGCCACACACCCCCAAAAGCAACAGGAGACTGATCGCATTAACTAAACAATAAAGCGCAATATGTTTCCCTCGCTTTTCAAGTGTACGCACAGGATGCATCAGTTAAACGGGCATCATGACCAACAACGTTTTAGCATTTGTCCCTTTGAGGCATTTAGGGAGGCACACACTGAGACTAATATTTCTTATGATTAGATTAATTATGCTGTTATGTAACAACAACAAAATGTGCAAACATGAATGGTGGAAAAAATATTACTGCATTTTTTTATAAAATAAAATCAACATGAACAAAAACATTTACTTTTAAACCTGTGGATCCCCACAGTTAGAAAGATAAACAAGAAGACAAATGACTGCACTAAAACGCCACAGTGGAAATGCACTGTACTTGTTTTTGCCTCGCTGCTGATAATAAATTATAGTTAAAGATGCCGTTAATGAATTCCCTGCTAACTGTTCTCACACAGGGGTGTAAAGCACTATGGATTAACAATACGCCTCCCTCTGCTCTGGCTTGTCAAACCAGCAGCAGTTGGACGTTATCCAGACCATTATGAACGCAATGATTCGGCATCTTACACCTTTGGCTAATTATGCACAGTGGGAAATCATTTGTGTGTTTGTGTGTGTGTGTGTAGTTCCTGAGCATATTCAAAATGAAAAACAACAGAAAACTCCTAAATGATAAGGATGGCCACTTTACTTTATTAGTGTCCAACTGTAATTGCACAGAGCTGTCGGGTGATAGGGATAAACAATGTTTGAAGACTGTTTTGACAGATGGACTGCTGTGAGCTTATTATATTCAAAGTTGAAAAGAAAAACAAAAAAAACATCACAATAAAGGGTAGACTTCAGATAATGCTGGATCTATTTATCTTTTTTTTTTTTTTTTTTACGAGTCTTCACGGGTTTAACTTTGAAGAATCTGGCAGAATGTATTTTGTCAAAGTCTCGGGTAAAATCTTGAGAAAGTAAAGTAAAAGTGCCACAGCAGGCTCATACTTATAGTTTATATTCAGTAAAACCATTATGTTTGTTGAAGCGTAGCACAATTGCCCCAGGAAATAGTGCCTTTACTTGTGTAATATTGATTTCCCACAAGTTAGATATAAAGCTTAGCTATGAACATTATACACATTATGGCTGTAAATCCACTGAGCTGCTTCTGGGAGACATTAAGGGTCAACAATTAAAGCTGCAGTAAGCATCTTCTGAGTTATTAACCTTTACCTTCATAAGTTATATACCATTTCTGTTGATTAAGAAATTCTACTTAGTTCCAAAGATGCAGCGTGTTTCTCCTCTAGACTTTTTGTGAGGCTACAAATTAGAACCACAACATCAAGAGCACACTATGCTCAGGGAAGGGGTGTCTTTATGGGCAAATATTAAATAACAATTGTTTGTCAAAGCAAATGTTCCAAAAAAGGTTAAAGGTACAATGCAAATGTTTGACACATACCAGAAAACCAACACAGCAGCTGAGCTTGAGCCGTTGCCCCTGATAGTGATGCATTTGGGGAACTGGACATAAATGGTATAGAGAGTGTAATGACAGTCCGGTGCTGATGTCATAAGAACATAAGACTGTCCCTGAGACGAGCAGTGAGCCGTCCATGCTTTATGGAGCTGGGAAAACAACAACAGAACAACCAAAGCGATGATGGCACCCAGCAAAACAGGAAAAGGAAAAAAGGTGATTAAAGTTGCATTTTCCATCCTCAGGGTTTTGTAGGAGCTGATCCTCGTCTTGATCTCGTGCATACTGGAGCACATGTGCAGAGCTGGGGGCCTGTTCTGCACATGCTCAGCAGCCGATGATGATGCGGCCTGACACATTGCATGTTGAGAGCATAGTTACCGTGCTAAGTAATGCGACATTTAAGGACTCTTGCTTTTTTCACTTCTTCTCTTGTTTGTAGAGTGCACATAGTGATTCTGAACAGACTTACAGCTGTGCTCACATTCACACATCCACATGTATCATGAGTCCAAGACCCTGGAGCCAAGAAGATGCTCCTTTTGCACCATTTGAAGGTGACATGCCACTCAAAAGTTCATGACTCTAACAGATATCAATCTGTTTATTTACAAAGCACAGCCACAAACCACCTTTTTTATGTTTCTGAACCAACTCACAATCAGTTATATTGCTGCAATACTAGCAATATTTTTGAAAAAATAATGCCAGTAATAGAAAATAATAAAATGGTTAATTGAACAAATAAAAACTACTTGGATAAGAAGTGAAAAAGTCCCTATACATATATTAATCAAAAAGTGTGTACACTTGATACAGTGTCTCTACCTTATTAACAATGTAACACACTGTGTAACAAACTGTAATTACATGTAACTACATCGTGCATACATCCCCTAACCCTAACCTACAGTAAGTAAGTACACATAATTCCGTTAATGTAACATAATGCGTTATTACAGTGTGTTTGTAACCATGACGACATGTCACTCTCATGATACACAACAGATCTCAATCCCACTGCCACAGCTCCACACTCTCACACAGATTTTTTCTTAAAGTCCACTTCCTGTTTCTGTTCCCATTTCATTGTCACCAATCAAACCATTTCCATTTCCCAGTACGTATTCATCCCAAACCATCAACTCAACCCTGCCGTGTTTCAGATGTAAAAGCGTGTAGGAAAGAAAAAACAATTTACAAAATAAACCAATCTGCTGCAATTTAGTAAATGTGACATGATAAAATCCTAATGATACGCTGTTTATTGTTTATTATTTTAACACATTTTAACATGTGAACCAAAAGACATCATTTGGCTTCTTGCTATAAATAAAAAGAAAGGTTTCCATGCCAACAACATGCCACTTCAGGCGTCATGTCACAAGTACAGTCTCATGAGGCTAAGTCAGAACAGACCTCAGCTTTTTGGTAAATCAACGGTGAGTCACTTTTGAACAGTTTACATCGCCATAGTAACGCCGACTGCACTGCTGAGTCCTGAGAGCATGTTAAGTCGAGGCCATTGAATCCATGTCTAAAGCTCAGATCATGATTCATCTGTGGGGAAAAGACATTAGCGCTGCATTGAGATCAGGAATGAGAGGTGCTAAAGGAATGTAAGCTATTACACGATATGAACGGGTCTGCGAAATAAATCATTTGTTACAGCTTGACCTCTCTGTCTTCCATGGTCCTTTGTAGATGCTGATTCCACTGACACCAAAATGAGAACGGCAAAACTGTAGAGTCTGGAGATATTCTCAGCTGATAAAAAAGCTGTAGTAATTCTATTAGGCCAGTTAGTTAACAACGCAAATGCTAATAAAGTGATTAAACACAAAAAATACGTCTTTTCCAAAATTGACAACTTTCTCTCAGGGAACTGGAGATGGCCTTTTTATTGTAATAACAATTGCACTAACCACAACCCTGTTTGTGAGTGGGAATTTTTAAATTGTCTTCCATCTTGAGTGTGATAAATGAAAACTATTATAGTTTCTATTATAAATTCCCTTCAACAGCATACCTGTCTGAACCATAGATTACTGTGGACACCAAGTTTAGCTTTTGGCTGAGCAATGGAGGATGAAACTGGTGTAATATAATTTTTAATATACTATATCTTATCTCATAAAATCACTATGTTGTTTATCTTGCCTCCAGTTTCAATTTAATCATGATGCGTCTTTTTATGGATTTAGTGAATGCCAGCTAAGATTATCCAGACTCTGACTATGTCCATATCTACTTCTAGACTACTTTCCATCATGACCTGATTGTACAAGGGTCCACAGAGCAATGGTCGCACACCTGCACATCCACTCTCCTCTTACAAAGATTTATTATACCAGAGATGGGTATTTCAGGGCACTTGGCCTCTCTGTAAAATATTGCTTTAAGGGAATAGCAGGCACCTTTCAGTACATTATTTGAATATCAATAATGAATGAATGTCTAGTGGTGACAGTTTTCATAAGAGTGACTGAGGCCATAGATTAAATCCTGATTAGCTCAGCGTGAGAGCAGCTGAATGAAAGGAGTTCACATCTGCAGAGCACTGACGTCATGCTGTATCAAGGCTTTGTATACTGCGCTTTAATGGTAAGGACTATAATAATTAACTCTCATAATTAAAATGAAGTAATCCTGTCTCTCCTTACCAATAAATGATTATTTTAGTCTTTTTTTTTTTTTTTACAGTATGTTCCACTCTAACCCAATTTGATGAAGAAATATTTTTAGAGATCAAAGAAATTAGGGCAGCATATATTTCAGAAGTTCACAGTATATTGAACCAGTCAAACTACAGAAGCATAAAATACCTTAGAACATTAATGTTTTCAATTATGTTTTAGTGGTTTGTGAAAATTGTTCAGTAATATCCATTAGCCATGTTAAGGCAAGTACAACGCAGTTTCAGTGCCATGTTACAATCATACAATCATGTTTTTGAGACAAAAACATGATTGTATGTATTTATATATAGCTATAAGAATGTGGGTATTTACTGTCAGCTTTCAGGGCACATGCCTTTTTTCTCAAAAAAAATTTTTTTTTATTGCACAAAGGGACATTTCATTTAGCATCTGTGTTAGTACTGCCCCATAGAAATTCAACTTCACAGAAATCAACCTAATTGTTTGTATTACACTCTTTAATCCGGCCCACCAAGCATGTACTAAAATTTCATTGATAATTAAACACTGCATCTATTTTTTCTTTTCCTTCAATATTCTGCAGTAATCTGTTGATTCCACTACAACATGCTCCAAACGATAACAACCGTTCCTAAAGCTAGAATCTCTACTTACTGCTTTTATAACAAACGGTAAAGAGTGGATCTGAAACTGAGGAGGCGCCGCTGTGACTGTGGTGTTGAATATAAAGTGTTTATTGCACATATTTGAACAACTTTAAACTATAGGCAAACAAAATGTGTTATTATTGAGCATAAGTGAGTTCAATGTGTTGGCCCCGCCCTCCACCAGAGTCCCTTGTTCTAATGTGGCCCTCGGGGAAAAATAATTGCCCTTCCCTGCCTTATACCATACATTATACAGTAGGCCATCTAGAAGGTATAATGAGGATAGTTAATCACATCTAGATTATCTTCAGGCGTCAGAAAATCAGCTCTTTATAGTTAGTTTAGAATCAACACAGAAAAATAGCAACAAGCAACACAAAGCTTTTCAGAAAAACAAACCTTGGGTGAGCAATGTATAAACAGAAGAAAAAAACTGCCTGAAGAAAAAGCAGGAGCCTATATCAAATACATTTTAATATTCATCTCTGTGTAGTGTGTGCAGTCAAATAGTGTGTCCAGTGTTCTCAGTCTAATTAGTGTGACAAATATTCTTTCTGCATGGCTGTCAACATGTCCCGTATTTGTCCCAGAGTGGCACAGTGTCTGCCTGCCGCACCATTAGGGAGCTGCGGAGCTGTCAGTCATCATCAAAGGCACCTCGTCACTCTTGTGAGGAGATTATGATGAAAAAATGGCAGGTAATCTGACAGAATAAAATGTTGTTTGTGAAGCGCATCACACTCACGTCTGCCGTGGAACATGTGACGGTGGTTTGGCTCTGCTGCTTTTAAATAAACCTGAACAAAAAAACATTCATTATTTGATTTAGTGTCTAGAAATATGTGATTGCTGTACTTTCAAGCTTTTAATGTCATGGTTAATTGTCAATTAATTCTCAGCAATGGAGTTTGTTTGAGCAATAACAGCAATCATTTTAGGGTTTACTTTAAGGTTTGTGTGTATAAAACTGTACTGTAAACTACGCCTTGATCATGGCAGTTTTGATATTTGATAATAGTTTTTTTTGATTACCACCCACACATGGACATTTTTCCAGTGCTGTGCTGCTATGCACACAACACTGTTGCAGCAGACCTTTACACAATCCCAGACAATATCACTCAAAAAAGCAATGAGCCCGTTTACATGGCCATAATAATCCGATTACTGGGACTAATCCGATGATTGTAATAATCGACAGTCGTGTTTACATACACTTCTGAAATGAAACAATTAAAATATTCTGCTTTACACGTTTCAGTCAATTAAATGGGTGTGGGCGGCAGTAGCTCACTGGGTAGAGCAGTCGTCCTTTAACCGGAAAGTAGGCGGTTCGATTCTCACTCTCCCCACAGTTCATACTGTTGTTGTGTCCTTGGGCAAGACACTTAACCCACCTTGCCTCCAGTGGCTGTAACACTGGTAATTACTGTAGAACAATGTAAGTCGCTTTGGATAAAAGCGTCTGCTGAATGAATAAATGTAAATTATTGGATTACTTTTGGAGTACCTGTCCTAATGTAGGAGCTTAAAGGTCTGCAAAATAGGTTACACATTTACTGTATATTACATGAGGCTGGCTGGCATGCAACTTTCCATTTTCCATTTGTTGTGGTTTGTCTAAATGGGTTTTTCTTCAAAGTTCTAAAGTTGTGACACAAAAAAAAATTCAGATTTTTTTTTTGTTTGTTTCTTTATTACACATGCGCAGATGTAAAAGAGCAAATTAAATCAGATTAACGGGTATACATGCACAAAGAAATCAGAGAATTGGGTAGAAATCTAGGTGTGTGATTTATTATAATCAGATAAAATAAATGAGATTATACTGTTTAGATGATCACTTCAGAAATTAGATAATGATTAGATTTTTAGCGTAGATGTAAACGTGCTCAATGATTTTATTAAATTAAATTAGAATGGCTGTTTTTTTGGGAGGCGGTGTGGCAGTAGTAATTGAAATAAAAAATAAAAAATTAAATAATGTGAAAAAATGCCTTTTCCTGGTAAAGTATTTCTTCTCTAAAACGTAAAACAGCCACACAAAATAATGGTAAGATCATTGAAATCCCTATCTACATAATGCTCCATAAATCATCTTAGCTGAAAGTTTTCTAGCTCTGGTAAGATTATCTAAAACCAACAGTTTGAGAGAGTTACACAAAAATGTTATACCCTAACTTTATTTAAGACTACTGTCGTATACTACTCCAACTCAACAGTTCTATGAGCTTATTACTTATACACAATGTGACAACAGCACTAATGAAAACAGAAGTATTTACCCATGCATTATCAAGACACTTTCTATGCACTAAGGTGGTCACCCCATGTCAGTATTCTAATATGGACTCATGCTCTACCTTTATGTTGGCTGTTGTTGACAATTAGCAGATGGAGTAAGAATGCTGAAAAGCTATAGTCTTCCCAGAGCTTTAGCAATCTCATCAGGCAGATCTCAGTTTAACAGTCTGATGAGTAAGCCCAGGTCTTAAAACCATTCATATAAACCTCTGGGTATTTGAGTTTCTGGTGTTTTTTGTTACGCTCTAGAAGTCCAGGATAGCATAGTCCTAAACATCCAGTTACTTGTAGACTGTCTATAGCTGGTAAAGCCAAAAAGCTAATGAAAAATAAAGCAACAAAAAAAAAAAAACAAGCAACCTGCTACTGTTCTATAACATTCAATGACAACAAAGACAACCATCTTGTTTTTTTTTTTGGCATTGGCATTTTGTTGGTGGTTAATGAAAATGAATCGTAGGGCTCAACTTCTCAACGTGAGTGGAGCTACATTTTCTGCTGGTAAAGAACCTGCCTGTAATTCAGGAGAACTACGGAGCATTTCTTTTGTCTGTGAAAATAAACATGACTATCATCAAGCTACCAAATGAAAGTCAACTGTAAAAAAGATGAAATACAGGAGAAGAAATATTGTTGTTGATAAATGTTGAGAGAGGAGTGGAGCTGATGTGGAGAGGAAGCCTGGACTGAGCTAATTGTAGTGATGGATCGGCCCTATTCCCTCAAGCACAACACTCCTGCTCCAGCAAAAAACACAGCCAGATGACTTTGCCGATGTGCACGTTAGGCAGTTCTGAAAAAACTTTGCTACCATCTGCAACTGTGAACACAGTTCCTGTCATTGTGTTTGGACGATGCAGCCCACTCACAGCTAATATTGTCACTTGGCACGATTGATTTCTCAAAGGAAATCATTGCAGGTGCTTCCTGGGTCGGTTTTGCATTTGATTAATGGTATGAGCCTAGTGTTGAGGGATTAAAGAAGTGATCATTTATTCTTATTTAATTAATCTGTCAACAGCGTGATGCAAGGTGAGGAAGCCAGCAAAACACACAAGTACACATGTTTAACAGCACACACATACAAACCTACGCTGTGCCAAAACAAAGCTAGCTCTGAGCATTAATCAATACTGGGCTTACAAGGCTCCGTACTCGCCGCATGCGCACTCCACACTCACATTTCTCACAGGAAAGCCCTGATTAAGTCATATCAGCCTCTGTTCCTAAAATGGAGTGTTGCGTCGAAGCTGGGCAGAGCTGAGCGGAGCCGGGTGGATGGTTAATAGCGGAGGGAAGGCCCCTAGAGAGAGCAGTCACGTGGACCGGGGGGTACCCACACGCAGCCCACGCTACTGTACACAGCGCTGCTCAGGGGGCTGCGTCGTCCCACAGAGAGGTACGCTTTAGGACTGTGTGGTTTGTGAGCATCTTGTACTGGTGCCAAGTGAAACGAGATCTGCGGGAGCGAGTTTAAAAGTACCTCTCAGCTCCAGTTTAAGGAGCAGATAGGTTAGATAGAGCCTATATGAAATCCTTTTTGTCATCATAAACCTGCACCAAGTGATTCTCAAAACACTGCAGTTGTGTATATTTGGAAGGCATGAACCTATTTGGCGAGTGAAATGAGCAATATACTGTTAAGAACTAAACACACCAACCTGTAAATATTTTATCATGGATTTGTACTGTAATATAATATTGTACCAATCTAAATCTATAGTGTGCATATTTTTGTATTTTTTATGGATCGTGTTTGGTTGCACCGTGAAGGTGTGAAGCATATTAATTCAAGCTACATTAACACAGATCTATTTTAGTGGCTTAATGACTTTTGTTTCAACAAGTTATCCACAATAATTGTTAGTCGTGTTTAAGTAAGTAGTGATGTGTTACTAGAGACTCAAGACTATTTTGTAAAGCTCTTGGTCTTGTCATGTGTCAATCTCGAAAGGTATTGGTGTTGCCCTGGTCTTATTTACTCTGTCTTGAACGGTGAAGACCAATCAAGACCATGAAACCTGGCATATTTGGCTGTTCTTGGGGTTGAATAAAAACTTTAATCATTTTATATTTAAATGTCAGGAAGGTTAGGTATAAAATATAATTAAATCTGAAAACTGTTATCTTTTGGAATACACTAGATAGTTACTGTTATTGTTACTATACGTTATATATATATACGCATTATACGCTATAGTTATTTTACGGCAACTAGAGATTATAATGAGGATACAATAATGCACCTCAGAAAAGGATTCAACAAAGTCATTAAACCTATGTCTAGATGCCTTTGTTGAAACCTATTATTCAAGAAGAATAATAGACCTATGTTTTTAAAGATCATTTTGCGAATTGTATTGTATTGTTTGAGGTGCTTTATTTATTATTTTTTACTATTTCCAAACAAAAATCCAATCCAAGTTAACATTTAAACCTATAAATGCACTTTAATAATCATCTTTATGTAGTGTTTGTCCAGTGTTTTTTTGTCAAACTAGTGCAATAAATATGTCTTATGTTTTTGTTTTGTCCATGCATGGATTTTAGAATCCCTAAAACTGAGGGATTTTCTTTTCTGGCAGTAAAACCTCATATTTCCATCTAAATATTTACCAATAATATCAGGTAAAAATTTTTTCTAATATACAGCTCAACTTCCATACATTGCACATTGCATAAGCATTGTTACAAGCATTGTTTTTGTTTTCCCACCAGAATTACGGCACATCAAAGGCTGCTGCCCCGTGCGCATAGTCATCATTATAAACATTTCATATCGTCAATGATAAAAGAGGAGCCGACAGTCAGAGGAGTGATGCACCTGCAGTCGGTCCCTGAACACTAACGGGCACTCAAACCTGAACTCTGGTGAACTCCACTCGAACAGCCTCACGTCTCTGACATTTCCAGCAGCTTGTACAACTCATGGGCAGAGAGGACAGTGACAAAAGGTAAGCCAGGTAAAAGGTAACCAATCACGAACGGTTAATGACGAATAAAAGACATTGCCAGACTCAACAACTGTGTGAAGTTAACAGAAACAGCATGAGAGCAAGGGTTTATTACTTCTTTTGTCTAAGAGAGGAAAAGGAAAAACAATTGCAAATTGGGGTCTTTTCTCTTTCCCCCTTTGTCTTCCTGAGTCTCATCCGTCTTGTCTTCAGTCAGCAAGCTCCTGATTTCAGACAACATCCTCAAGAACAGAGCTCACATCGGGATACTTCCTCATCAGACAGCTTTGTGTTGGTTTTGAGGAGACGCGTCATATGCTTTGTTTCTATAAGCCACAACATCGGAGCTGATTATTAGATTAGCCAATCAACACATAATTAGTCAACAATGTTCTCTTCATTAATTAATAGCTTCCACCAAAGGGGATGTATTATTTCAGTCACTAATCATTTGTTTTAGGGGTGCAGCCTGTATTTTTCTCAGTTCATTTTTGAACACAAAACACACATTGGAAGATGCACCGAGAAGAAAGTGGTTTGCAACTGTTTATCCATTAAATATGACTCATACGGTTTTTACTGTATGATTCATACTACTACTCACTAATTCACTTGTTGCTTTCATTAGCCAGCTGCCAGCTCTTTAAAGATGACTAAAACAAAGCCTTCACAAAAAATATACTTCCAGTTCTGCAGAAGTAAAATGTGCTTAATGAGTAGTTGTGAGTCTAATTGATTATTCATAGTGGGTGCTCACAGCATCTGATTTTAGAGTCCCATATTTTATTTACTCTTGTTAATTGCCTTTACATAACAAGTTCTTGGGCTGTTTTTGTAGATACTGCACCAGTGCCACAGCTCTGGTGTACAAATGTGTATGAATGTGTGAGAATGTTTGGAGCTTGGAGAGTCTGTAGGCGCAAAATGGCTGCCACGTCTTCACCACCAGTGTGTGTCTGTGGAGTGAATGAATAATGGACTCTGTAAAGTGCTTTGAGAGCCTTGAAAATGCGCTATATAAAACCAATCCATTATTATTATTATTATTAACATTGTGCCAAACACTGAGTCGTCTCGCAGGAAAACCATAAAAGAGTGAGAGCAAGAACAATGTAAAGCTGGTGTCATTATGGACAAGTGTTTCCACACGGCTCCTTTCAGCAAAGGCTTTAACAGACATAATCCAGTCCCAGACACAATTAGCACATTCCTGAGGCTAACATTAGCACAGGCTGAAGGTATAGCACATACATGTGGCTACATGATTTGTTTACATTACAGACACGGTGCACGTAAAGAAATAATAGATGAATAAAAATCCATCTGACTAAAAATGTCAATGAGAGAATACTGCTATAATTTCAGAATTTTACACAACAATCAGAATAACAATATAAACAGCTCCAAACACTAAGAGCCGTTCTGTCCGTTCATTAAATCATGTAATGGTTTAAGAAGGGTATATTAGGGTGACCATATTTTCAAACCAAAAAATTGGGATTCAATTTACAATTTTTACTGCAAATCCAACCTTAACAAATGAAAAAATCAATACAACACCAATAAACAAAAAAAAAAAAAACTTTTATTAGCGTTAACAGTTATTAAAATATTTTACTTCAAAGAAATACAGCTTTTCTACTGTGTTGGAAAATTCACACTTGTACACAAACGCAGCATATTCAATAATACTTATTCTTCATGACTTTTTTTTTGGCTGATGACTGGTCAAACTGTAAACGCTGAAGAACCTTAGCAATAGCCTTGCGCTTAAGAACCAATCGTTATTGATCTACAGACCCGAGAACACTGTTGATCTTTTTCAATTGCTTAATACTGCTATCACCATGGTAACTCTGTGACTCATGAATATCTGTTTAAAACATTTTTCAGTATATTAAACCTCACGTTTGTTTTGTTTCTTGTAAGTGCCTGCCCAATATTAGGAACATATGTGACATAAAATAATAATGTTAAATATTGCAGATAATTTAAGTGACTGAGGAGTCTAAAGGCTTTTGACAGATTGTTTACCCTTATTCCAGACACAGGAGCATTGTGAAAACTTGTGGTAGCTTCTTTCTATCTGTAAATAGGCCAGAAAACAGATTGGACTAAACTTAGATGCAGCCGATGTAACCCGCAGCACAGATGTACTACCGCCGCATTGCTCCCTTCACTCTCACACCTTATTAAAACACTCTTCACAAAGGTCAGCTGAAGCGTGAGTCACAAACTCCCCACAAGGGTACTTTTACATGTCTCATACCAGGGCCAGGCACAATCACCAGCTCAGGCAACGCTTTTTTCACCAAAAAGAGGTTATTTGCACAAGTCTTTCAGCCTCATGAGACGGTGAGCGGGGGCTAAAGCCAGAGAGGTACTGATTTAAATTTAGCAGGAGACGAAAGGGGGGCAGCTACTGTATAATAAGCAGCAGAAAAGAATGAGTTGAACTTTGAACTCAGCTCCTTTTATAGATGACAACAGCGGACTTTGGAGGGTAGCAAAGGAGATTGATGATAGTCATTTTGCTTAATGAGCTCACAAGAGAACGGACCCTCCCATTTTTATTTTTGGTTTTCTGAAGGATCCGATCATCTGCAGCCTCAGGTACAAAAGACAAGCGTGATCTTCAGTGGAGTCACCTCAAAGTCTTCAATTATAGTAACATCTACAGCCCTTCCTCCAGCTTGGACTAAAAATAGATATGTGTGAAAGCTAGCAACAAAGAGAAAGAGTTTTTAATAGTAGTTTGATTTTTTTTTAAGACTCAACATAATGACTCTACACTTAACACAACAACCCATTTCTTCACAAAAAGCCCGTGGACAAAATGTCTTCAAGCATTTTCAAACTGAAATCGCTCGGTTTATTACTAGATAAATATGTCGCCATGGAAACTGAGACGTGGCCATTGAAAACATGAGATAAAATCATAAGAACGGGAAAATTAGTTGAAATGAGAAGGAAAACTGCAAGATCCTACAAACTGTGAGACTTGCTGAGGCGGCCAGAATGTCACAGCCTACTGTTGCATCCTGGGAAATCACCTGACCTCGCACAATCTGGGTTACCCTACATTAGACATGAACCGGAGGACTGTAAAGGGTAGGAACTTGTGGGATGTTCATTTGTGTTTCCCAGTTTTGTCCTGTTTTTTTCATGTCTGCTCAGTGAAGCGTGGGATGGGGAACAACGACAGAGGTGGAAGGAGCAGGTTGTCCTGTTTCTTTGGTCCGGACTTACCTGGAGCGGTGCAGTTTTTAGATTCTTCACTCTCCAGAGGCTCCTGGGTGCTGTTGTCCACCTCCTGCAGAAGCCTCCTCCCGCCCCATTGCTTCTCGTACTCTGCACTGGGCCCGGAGACAGACAACCCTAAAAAAAGACATTTGGACTTTTGAATTTAGCACCAGATAAAATTTGAATGAAGGCTGTGGAAACAACATTAGAAGTACCAGGACTGGGTGATGAATCGTATTAATCTGACCTTTCATGGCATGTACACACTAGCCTCATCTTTTGGAGTTAATTCTAAATCACCACATATGTCAGATGCCTACGGTGGCCCAGTAGTGCACAACACAATGGCATTGAACAAGCAAACATAAGCTAACGATACAACAACATTAAGCCGATACACAACGGAAATGCTCCCGACCACTAGGGGGCAGTGTGTCTGCTGCAGAAACGAGGGTTAACATGACAGCCTAAGAAGGCAATGATTGAAATGATAATAACCCAGCTCAGTGGGCGTTCATTTAATCCTAAAATGTGATCTGATCTTCGTCAAGACCATTGACAAACATAATGTGTCAAAAAATAATTACACAAAAAAATCTTGAAATGTTTTTCAAGTCAATCCATAGCCTCTCTATTGGATTGAGGTCTGGGCTCTGACTTGGCCACTTCAAAAGTCAAATTTTGTTTTTCTGAAGCCATTCAGTTGTGGACTTGCTCCAGTGTTTTGAATTGTTTTCCCGCATCACCCACCTTCTACACAGTTTCAGCTGACGTACAGACATCATTACATTATCTTGAAGAATTGTCTGATATACTTAGGAATTCATCTTCCCCTCAATGAGTGCAAACTGTCCAGGCCCTGATACAGTAAAGCAGGCCCAAATCATCATGTTTCTTCCACATTTAAGATGATGTTTTAATGATGATATGCCGTGCCCTTTCTATGCCAGATGTAGCGATGTGTGTTTTTTCCAAATAGTTCAATCTTAGTTTCAAAAACATTTTGACATTACCGCTTTGGAGTGTCAATGTGCTCTTTTGGAAACTTCAGGCGTGCACAATGTTCTTTTTAGTAAAGAAAACAATGCCTTCCTTCATGGTGTCCTGCTGTTGATATCCTGCTTGTTCAGTGTTTTATTGTAAACTCATGAACAGAGATGTTAGCAAGTTCCAATGATGCCTTCAAATCTTCGTCTTTGTTGTGCTCTTGGTGTCATTTTGAATGGGCGCCCACTTCTTGTTAGAGTAGCAACTGTCCTAAAGACATTTGTAGATGGTTTGCCTAACTGATGACTGGTGAATTTCTAAAGGCTTTGAAATATCTTTGTAACAGCTTTATGTAAAGCAACAATTGATTGATTGTAGCTCCATTGAAAGCTCTTTTTGGCGAGGCATGGCTCACATAAGAATGTTCTTCTTGTGCAGAGCAAACTCCAAAAGTTTGAGGTTTACAAGTAGCTGTAGTCTGCACCTGCAAAAGTATTATCTCAACGAGACTCCAGGTGTGCTAAACCTGACTCCAATTAGCTTTTTTGAGGTCATTAACTCAAGTAATCACATACATTTCATACATTATACATTATATTTGTCAATACCCTTGACTTAGAAAAGATCAGATCACATTTTAAGACAATTTATTCAGAAAACATTCAAATTTCAAAAGGTTCACATATTTTTTCTTGCCACTGTATATGGGCTCAAAGTGCATTACTTTTAGACCCATTCCCAGGCACCAAACTAAAAGACAATAAACTTGAACTGCTTAAGATTTTAAGAAACAACCACAACTGCTTTAATGGTACACAACATTATTGTAAACTGGCATCTCTTCCCATGAATCAAGCACTGGTCTTGATAGGCTCTCCCAGTCTTGATCTTATTTTGATCTAAGTTCATGTAAGTCTCAGTTAGTGTCCTCTTGGCAAAACTGAATCTAAAACAGAACATATTTTCTTTGTCATAACCTTTAGGAACTGACACCAAATCTCTCATAACTAATAAGAAAACTAATAACTTATTATTATTATTGTATAACTTATAAATAACTTTTGCCTAAACCACAAATTAATGTATTTATGGAACATGGAAACAGATTCATTTAGTTTAACACATTTACAGGCAACAAAGCTTGAAAGGTATGTATCTGATCATCAATCTTAAATGAGCATTTACCCGTGCAGCCTGAAGTGTCAGTGCATATTAAGATTGGAAATGTGGACATCGAAGTGTTCACAAATGTCTGAAGTGAGTACTCATATAATCCTTTTAATGCTTTTTTTAAATTTCTGAATAGCAGTAGTAGGGATTTTTGCTTGGTCATATCTTTTTAGGTAACCATAGTGAGTTCAGCATTTTCATTGTAATGTTATTCTGAAGTGAAATACTTATGTTTTTTTGTTTGTTTGTTTATTATGCAACTGGGTCTGAACTTTGTTGCAGGTAACGAGGTCTGTGTCACTGTCAAACGATGTTCCACTTCGGGACATTGAGGGTTGTCCCAGTGTTGCATAAAAGTGTGATTCCTTATGTAACAAAAGAGTAGAGAGCAGCTGCAGGAGTGCACCACAGATGTGTTAGTCCTAGGCACACCTCTTATTATTCATACATTAAAGGGAACTTCATGATTTTTCCAAAACAAAATCCTCTCTGGGGTGGTGCCACGACACGGGGCTCCCACTGGGGCTACATCTGAGCATTCTTTAAGAAAGCTGGAGCTTGGCCGACGAATTCATTTCATACTTTGCAGAGCCCAGCGGGATCCCACTGCCCTTTCCTCTCTGCCAACCACAAGTTTGGCCTAAGAGAGGGATTCGGAGCAAATTAAAAACTCTGGTTATTTAACAGTCCTCGGGGCACGGCTGAACTCCTCACCTGGGCTCACCTCACTATACTCCACACACAGCAGCTCCAATGGGATTTGCCTGCTTCTGCTTCTATCTTTTCGCTGCTTTACGCAAGGAAACCAAGAGGAGTGTGCTGATGATTAATGTCCTGCTGCGAGGAGGCGTTGAGTGCTCGGCTTCCAGCTTCACAACATCAAGCTCCATTTAGCACAACTTCATTAGGCACGTCATAAATTATGAACTTTAATTGATATTCCAGCGTGCTGATTAAGAGTTAACAAGAACACAAAAGGGACAAGAGAAACGCATTAAGGAACCCAGTGTTGTCTCCTGTTCAGCTCTAATTTGCAGCGCACGCAGAGAGCAGCGCTGTTACGTTGTTTCTGTGTAACCAGGATACGCAGTGGGGAGGAAAAAGCCGAGTCCCACTGATGATGCACAAATCATGGCTAGTATGAATATTCATGCGGACCTTCTGTCCATGGAAAGTGATAAATACATCTCACTTTAGCTGATGCTGACTCAGTGACAGAGTTGTGTGAGCAGGATTCAGTGAAAGACAGCACGAATAAAGAAATGAGGGATATGTAAACATAAGGTCAAGTGCTGCAGATGTTTGCTGTTTGTAAGTGACATTTCCAAGAGTTTTATTTAATTTAGATGAAGGGTATAATTTTAATTTTACTTTGGGAAACACATCTCACCGGGACTGTTTAAAGTGTCACCCCAAAATGCAAACTCAGAGATATGTGACAAATGATCTGACCAAAATGAACAGCCCGGATTATAACTAATAATAAATGTTTATATTATAATCTCACTATTTTGTAACTTCAGTAAACCAAAACTAATATATGACTAAACAAAGGGATAAAGCATCACTGAATTTAGAACTAAATCAAGAATAAATCAGGGCTAAACACAGGGACAAACAGGGAATATAAAACCTGGGTGAAACCAAGCCTGAAGAAGAAGAAACCTCTGACAGAACCAGGACTAAACTTAAAATAAATAAAGCCTAAACTAAGACTAACTCAAGCTTAAATCACAACAAAAACCAAGACCACCCAAGACAAAAAACAGCACTGAAGTGAGGCTTATCCAAACAATAAAAATTACTAAACTAAACTAAAATGAATAAACTCATAAAAAATAGATACCTTCGAATAAATCTGACCTTAACCAAGACTAAACTCTGGTCTATATTGAGGACAAATGTGGGACACAACCAAGACCAAAAAGAGAACAAAATCCAGCATTACACCAACCTCAAGTTCTTAGGTAATGAAACATAGTGACTTTAGAAATGACATGGCCTTCATTGATGCACAGTGTGAGCCAATACCCTGGAGCTCATTGCCCTGGTTTCACTGTGGGACAGCTCAAACACCTGATCAAGAGGAGCCCCTGCATCCTTTAGCCCAGAATAGCACTAGTTAAAGCTCAGATGAATTGCCCTCATAGGCTATAGTGTACCTGTCTGGCAGTGCCCATGAAAGTTTTTCAGGTCAGTAAGTTAAGTTACCCCATGTTCAGTGCAAATGCCGCCACACATAAGAAGTTAGGGGTGCACCAAACTCCAAATCTAGACTCTAAATTAACAGGACATGTTGTACATTGGCTACACTGTAAGAAGCTTGACATATAAGAGGGACATTCAGCAAAAGAGCAAGACAAGAACATCGCAACTGCAACACAACTCCTCGTAGCAGTGTTAATGCGTCTTAGTAGCCCGAGTACGTTTTTACGCAATGTTTTAGTGACGACATACTAGACTATGAGTGGTCTTTTAACAGGAATTGCAGGAACGGAGAACAGTGCTGCAGTCTGAAACAGTTGAAACCCACCTGAATTGCCTGCTAAGAAGGAAAACCCCTTCACGACTAGAATCAAGCCGCCGAACAAGCAGATCTGGATTAAAACCAACTCCTTTCGCCGTTTCCGCCTCGCTTTCACCTTCTTCTGATTGAGCATCACTAGAGTCGGCTCACTCCTAAGTCCCGACAGAGACATCTGACATCCCGCGGCCACATCCATGCGGATCCCCGGACAGGAAAAAAAAAACAACAACCTTTAATTCCCAATGAGCTGACTTCTTTCCGGATGAAATAGTCAAAGGGGAGGGGACTGGGGAACTGGGGAACTAGGGGAAGTTAAAAGGTTAGGAAACACTACGATACGGGTTGTGTGGCAAGAGCGGGAAGGTACGGTCTCCGTGCGTCATGTTAAAGTGCGCGCCTCAAAGTGGCAGGACACAGGACTACCGCTGCTGCGCGAGCTCTCCATGGCCACGAGCTGAGTGAGGGAGAGAGCGCGAGGGAATGAGAGGGCGCATGAGGGCACGCACGCGCACACACAGTGACGACTTAAAAAAGGCAAATGACGAATTAACTGCAAGCGGGCACATCCTGGGAACGAGTTGCGTTATCGTGCGTTAGTGATGTTAACAGTGGTTTAAAGAAGCTACATGTCATAGGTCCTGGTTTAGCTTTGGTAATCACTCATGTTTAGTTTAGTCCTTGTAGTCCAGGTTCTGCCTTAAACAAGATTTAGTCCTAATTTGATTTTGTAGACCTTCCTTGTCGCCTATTGGTGAGTCTTTGGTGTAATGCTTGTTTAATCTTGGGTTTAGCTCTAGTAGCTTAGCTCATAGTTCAAAGTTAAACTTGTGACTTGGGATTAGTTTAGGTTAAGTTCCTAAATTCCTCAAGGCTCATAAACTAAACAGTGCAGCCTTACCTTCATCCTTACATTAAAAGCACCATGTTCTGTTGTGATATGCTCTACCATTTATTTGACACAATGTACAAAAAAACTGAAATCCAATAAAAGGAGCGCAGGATAAATCAATACTGTTGGTTAAGCTGAAGTGCTTTCCACTGCCCTCTTCTGGGAATGTCTCTTGTCTTGTACCCACAAACAGTCTGACACTGACCGGCAGGAACAGTCATGTGATTCTTTTTGTTTGTAGGTCTGCAATAAAGCATCAGTAGTAACAGATTTGTTCTAAAATGAATAAAGGAAGCACTTTTAATATAAATTGTTAGTAACTATGTTAGTTATCAGTTTGCTGCTAAATGAATGTCCCGCCTTTTATATACATAGATAGTCAAAAACAAGAATTTCAACATACACATCTGAAGGCCCAGATAGTATTTCCTCATGTTTCACAATAGTTAGGTCATACAGCTTTATTTTATTGATAATGGCCTCTGCCTGTTTGTGCTTGTTCCCCATCACTCACTACGTATGTGTGTCCTCATAGCACAGATGCATCACAGATTTCACTGTGTGCCATGTCTGCAGTTATTCGTTGGTCTGTATGAGTGAAGCAGGACTTTCAGATAATGAATAATACAAGCTAAGCGGTTTTCTTGATTGTTAGGCCTGAGGTTTTATTTAAATAGCACTGGAAACTTTCCAACAAGAGTGGAAAAAGTGGTCAGAGCTCTAGGCAACTGGTTTCATTGTGCTGCATTAACCCTTTCATGTCAAGAGCACAGAGGGAATGATGCTGGAGAAACTAATTGAAATGCATTAACATAGTTTGTATAATGTTCAACAACTAAATGTTCTCAAAAATGGACAACCCAGTTTTAAGAAAAGCAGACACAAAGCAGACAGGTTTAGTTACGACTTGAGGCCCTGTGTGTAGTGAGACCAGGCCTGTGTGAGGAAGCTTGGACTGGGCATAAAGTAACTAAACAAAATGCATTCCCAACCTCTCAAAAAGGCACACAAAAGAAAAAAAATCCAAGAGGGAAGAGGAAGGAGGGGGCAACAAATTAAATCCAGCTAAATTGTTTTTCCATAGCCAGTGGGCTTGGCAAGAGACTCTCTCACACACAAGATGTAAGATAAGTTGTAGAGAAGACAGACCAGAAACCTTCTGGCCTCTGATGAAGGGAATGCCAGGAATTTAACCCATTTTCCCATGTTCGAGTGACACCGCACCCACTGCCCCCCGCTCTGAAGGACCCTTCACTGACCACTGCGCTGTGAATAGGTGTTAGAAAAACTGTAACTATCTGCTTTGTTAAGCAATATATTTATAAAACCGGAGGGTTTGTCCTTTTGGTTGTGACACAAAGCTCATGACCATAACTGAGAGTAGGAACGTCGATATCGACCGGCTCAGCTCCTTATTTACCACAACAGAACGCTACATATTGCTTGAGAACCTGTGCCAATCCATCTATTAATGTCCCATTCCATCCTTACCCTCACTCATGTACAAGAGTGATACTTGAAATCCTCCACTTGAAGCAGAAACTCTCCGGCAAGCTTTAGTTTCACATTTTTAAAATGAAATCACCATTAGGTGCAGGCCGACATGGTTGCTCTGCCTCACAGCAAGAAGGTCATGGTGTTTGGGCAACTGCCATTGTGTGTTGTGTCTGCCCTTCCTGTGTTACTGTACGTTCTCTCCCGGCACTCCGGCTTCCTCCCACTATCTAAAGACTGTACAGGTAAACTGGTAAATCCACATTGCCCATGGTGAATGAGGCTCAGTCTCAGTCGGCCCCAGGGCAGCTGTGGCTACTAACGTAGCTTACCACTACCAGTGTGTGACTGTGGAGTGAATAGATAATAGGTCCATTGGGAGAAAAGCGCAATAAAAATCGAATCCATTATTATTTTTATTATTATTATTATGATGGGATAAGCAGCAGAAAATTAATGAACGGATGGATTAAATCAGACCCATTTCTATGGGTTTATTCATCGACAAATTCAGTTCTTTTCACTGTCTCATATAAAGCTTTATATTGCTATTTGTATGGTGTTCTCTGCAGACAAATACATTTCACACAATGCACCATTAAAAATGAACATTATTGTGTAAGTCATTTGTGTCAGTTCTCTATGGTCTACCGTGGTCTTCTGTCTTTCCCGGGAATTGTACTAATTCTGATCCAAACACCTTAAAGGGATGTTTGTGCTGCTGACCAGTCTGCTGCAGTACAAAACCTTTCCAAATTTATTCCCTTAGATTTGTTATACTATTTACAATTTCAGCTTTATGTAGAGGATAACTTTGTAGAGGATAACTCTAAAAATCATTTAGATTCTTTAAATCACACAGTCACAGTGTAAATGCTCATATCTGGGTCTTTTGACAGGAAACAACAGACACATTTTACACAGACTTTTTATTCTAGCATGTTGTGTTACAGCAATTTCAGTTATGCGTTGCCAGTGTGGGATGGAAACATGGCTGCAGTGTCCAATAGCTTATTGTCATTTTTTTGTAATTGTCTGCAGAATTAGTGCAATATAAAGTTGAGGTATTATGTTTTAAGTGAAATCAAATGTTTTGATTTTAGACCTGCATCCACCACATTAATACACTGTACTGTTTTTTTTATTGCTTTGTATATATTGTAAATTTTCTCTAACTTTACTTTTACATTTTAATTTCATTTAGATTCTTGTTGTTTGCAAATATGCAAATCTTGTTTATTCTATATTTATCTATTTCATTCTATCTAGTCATATTGTATTGCTTTATACAATAGGTATTGTATAGCTATCTTTATGATTTTGATAGTGTTTTTTTTTTGGTGCAACTGAGTTTCTGGACCAAGCACTTTCTTGTGGATCAATAAAGTCTGTCTAAGTCTAAGTTATCGCTGTATGAAGTCTACTTGGAGGAAAAGTAGTAACTATTTATATGGAAGATTTCTGTGTATTTTCTGGTTTTATAAACCAATAGACACTGGCCAGTGTGAATCTGCAGGGTTATATTCTGAATGTATTTTGTGATGTAAAACTGGGGTGCTTGGCCTTATTTCTTCTTTCAGCATTACCACCTGGCCCATCTATACTGTCCCAACTTTAACTCTGGCTTTTTTTTAGTTCATGAAGCTATTCTGGGCCGACCATGCCGTAGACTCACGCTGTTTTCTCTCTCCCGGTGATGGTGCTGAGCTGAGGTTTCTCCACTTTCTGGTGGTGAGGGAGAGAAGATGCTCTAAAACCCAGACTTGGGAGCTCTCACAAAAGCAAGACATGACCCAAATATGTCTTTTGGCTGGCCTTAGTACTGATTCAAAATGGGCTAAAGCTGCATGGTCCCACTGCATTGACTGCAATGCGAGGAGTGAGAGAGGAAGAAGTGAAGTAAAATGTAGTGGATTATTGATGCTCTGTATCAAACTTTGGAGAAAAGCACCATTGATCACAGTTAAGGTTTAAGACCATTGAGACAAAGTTGGATAGAAATGCAAAAAAGGGGCTAAAGCAATAGTAGTGTAAAATATCAGTATTTTAATTTGAAGGAAGTTGCTTGAGTAAGTGGTATTAATGCAATGTTAAGTTCCAATACTTCCTGAATTGTGACCATCAGTAGAGAAGATATTGATATAGTGTCTACCTATAAATACTCGGGAGTGCATCTGGACAACAGGCTGGACTGGTCTGTATTTTTACAGTGGTATACTTTACAGGAATCGTTTTTATTCTCTAAAAAAGAGAAGGTCTTTAATGTAAACCATAAACTGCTGCAGATGGTTTATCATACAATATAAGTTATTATTCATGTTTTTTTATGCAGCAGTCTGTTGGGTGGGTGGTTTCAGGGAAGTTAGAAGGTGCCTTATAAAATGAATAGAGAGGGCTAGTTTAATTATAGGTGTTAGTTTAGAGACTTTGGTTGAGGTGGTGGAGCAACAGATACACATATGCTTTACTGAACAACATGAACATCCCCTGCATTGGGCTTTTGAACAACAGAGAGCAGCCAGTGGACTTCTGAGATCAGTGAACTTCAGGACAGAACGCCACAAGAACTCTTTTTTTCCAACTGCAATAAGACTATTACAATCAATCAGTCTGTGGCTGTCTCAATCCATTCATTTGATTCTTACTTTATTTGAAGCCATCTAACAATTGAATTTGGCAAAGTTGAATTGAATTTGAAGAGACTCTTTCATTTTTCTTCTTGAACACATATTCTTGCATGAGGGCTTTATCTGTTCATGAACTATACTGATTTAGTTTTAGGTTTATTAATGACATGTCCTTACACAGTCACCGTAGATGCTCACAGGTTGCAGAAAGGAGGGTTGTTTAGTGTGGCATTGCTGTCTGCAATCTCACTTTTGAAACACGCTGGACATTAAACTCAAAGCAAACTTAGAACAAAGATAGGACTGACAACACAGCTTCACGATATGGCGACAGCACATTATTTTCAAACATTTTGTTAGTCTATAACCAAAATCTCGTCCCACAGACATTCTTCTTCTTTGGTAGTGTGGCCCTTTATCACATTAGGTTGACCCGAGTGCACTAGAGGCCCCCTGCTGCATGAGAAGTACCAGAGACTTAGGGGGATGGGGGAGAGGAGCCAGCAGCAAGGACATGCTGGGAGCTGACTCACTGCCTTTCTGTCTCCCAGAACACAACAGATTTTTTACACAAGCAAACAAATACTGAAGGCAAAAGAAACCCCTCACCCCTCAAACCCGTCTTCCTCTTCTCCTCACCTCGTCCCCTGCAACAAGAGCCACAGGAGGAGAAACAAACAGGTCGGTCGCTTGAGAGCGTTGCCGAGTTTCACCACAGTGTCAACAATAACAAAACACAGACAGTGGAAAAACCGGGGTGCTGACCAGTGATTGTTGACTATTTGAAATGCTGCATTTCTCTCACGGTATATATTTTGGGCTGCCATATTGCAGATGACTCAGTGCTCTAACGTAATTACTGGGACACAAATCTTTTTTTGGGGGGATATCTGTATTTGTGCCTCTTGTAAGTTTATGCAAGAGGCACAGCTGTATGCTTCATAAATGCTCTTGTTTTTCTAAGTAGTTTATAGGACGAGGCTCATGCACGGGTGCTTCTATATAATGTAATTCTGAGCATTTATACATCATATAAAGCATAGTGTGATGTTTTCTGTTCGTCTGCAGCAAATCCTGTTCAACTGCTCATGAGCAATCACATGAAGCAGAAACATTTTCCCATCTGTTATTTCTGTCTCCTAATTTGCTTGCTCACTTAAAACATATTCATTAAAGCAAACATTAAGAGCAAATTGTTAAGAACATAGAAAATAAGACAATAGCCTAAAATTAAAACGCTACAGTATATTCATGTAATACTCAATGGGTCCCGCAAAACATGCTAATCCTAAAAAAGAGGTTATAAATAATAAAGTAATAAACTCACATATACGGAATACTATTTGATACGTGTTAATTATGCTCCACTTTGCAAATGTATGCATGAGCAAGTAATCCAAAAGTAATCACACTATATACCCTACACCCTTGTTTCCAATCAGAAGACACAACTCACTATAAACTGTACAGTGACACCTAGCAGCAGGTGTGTTAGACTTTAGCACAGCCTTGGTTAACTCACTAGGCTTTGTTATCGCTTATAGGTCTGAGGTTAAGGAGCTACTGGTCTCTATTATTGCTTTGGCTGCTTAGCAGAATTGAAAAGGTGAGCCAAAATGAGTCACAAAGTACTGAACCTAATCTGAGGTTAGTCTTTATATAATAAGAACTTTAACTCAGATTTATAACAAATGAGTGAAACCTAGTGTGTTTCTGAGCATTGATTGATTTGATTATACATAAAGAAGAAGTTCTACTGGTGTGGGTTTGCCTGGGGTACCTCATTAAAGAAGTACAACATCTATGCTGCTTTGTTCAGTGTAGTTATACAAAACGTTTATGTAATGGTGGACTGACTGACAAAAGCACAGACGTACAGACAGCTATTTGGTTGAATGAGTAGCTGGACAGATAATAATAATAATAATTCTGTCTTTAATATTAAAATATACAAGAACAAAGTCCCATCAGTGTGACTCACTAATCTAAAGGTGCTCTTCGTGAGCAGCGATGACTTGCAGATAATGACCTTTACATTGTGTTCAGTGTTCACCCAAAGGTCTCAAAATTCATAAGATTAATATGAATACTTAAGCAGCGCCAAGGGCCAGCTCTCTACATCATCGTCGTTTGTCAAAACACTTCTATTTTCTCCTCATTTGGAGCTATTCTGAGCCGTCACATGATCACTTGAAAGAATCTATTGTTGTGACTGCATTCGCCAGCTCTCACACTTCCCATCCCATTGCCACTCAGCACGACGAGTTACCGCACCAATCAAACCGACTTCGGCCTCATTGCATTCTTCACGGCTCATGAAACGCAGAGTGTATCTGAAGCAGGCATGCTACCATCATCTGAAAAAGGCCCGTAAACACACAGGCTAAAACTTTAATGGCTGCAGGGGAAATATTTATGAACTAAATGCCATGTTAAAAATCCAACGCATTACATAAGACATTACATTATTCAAACAGCAGGAAGTCAAGTGAAGGGGAACAAGCTAAAAAGCTGGCCTTATGGTCAAACATAACATAATATGCTGCATATGTTAGGATTTCACTCAGCTCTAAACACCCAAATGTACAAACAGTCAGGTGAATAGTCATTTGTTTGGCGTGGCAAAGGGAACATCCACACAGGATCACTTTCATTGCTTTGGATAACACCATTGTTTGCTGTCCGCTTGACCCCACAATGGGCTAAATCCCTGATTCATGGAAAGAAAGGAACAGTGTCTGTTGGCTATTGCTTCATTTCCCCAGTGCCAAGCTTAGCCCATTGGCTGGCCTTTTATCCCTCATGTTCAGCCTTGGCTTTGGCTCCTCAGTCCCCACAGCAAAACATCCCAAACAGACAAGATTAAAATTCTGAGGACTGCTTAATATCCCTCGCATTGGGCTCGCGAGCGGAGCCAAACAGAGGGACAGCAGCCAACGCATTGGGACATTGGTGTGTGTCCAGAGAAGTGACCGGAGACACTGAGGCAGAAAAAGACATGTGGCTGGAATAAGAGATTGAAAGATGCATGTCTCAGGGTCTCGGGACTATTTAAATATGGTGCATAATGCTTTATTACTATTATTTTAAGTATTTCAGAAAGTTACAGCATCATAAATAAACTGGATAGATTGATAAACTGGAATGAAAAAAATGGATATACTGATGACAAAGTAAGCATAAATGTATTGTAAATATACAGTATTTAGCATTTTAATGAAGAGTCACCTACAACACACAAAGAATTAGGTTCTTGGTACTTCTGCCATTAAGAATAATGTCACACAATAAAGCTGATATTACCCCCTAGTGGTACAACATGAGATGAAAAATGACTCTATGTGCTGCATTTTCATAAAGGTACAGTACACATCAGACAGTTTGATGTAATCACTGTTATTATAGCGCACCTTCTTGCTCTGATGGAATACTGAAGGACCAATAAAAGAACAAACTAAATGGAAAGCCTGTCTCTTGTCTAGGAATCTTTATATGTAGAGAAAAAAGGTCAAAGGATCTAAAATGTACATAACAGTAATTAGGGGCTAAAGATTTGAAAGAGAAAGTTTTGATCTAGAAGGACATGAAGTTTGGACTTAAGTATTTCATCTTCCAGTGAGATTAATGACACCATCTGCTCTAAGAAGCCACTGGACTCACTAAATAAAAAAAACAGCTGCGTCATCATATTTCCTCTCTGGAGGGTGGGGGACTAATTAGAAAGCCTTATGTCTCTCTCAGTGGGACAAGGTGTTCTCCGCACCTGCTCCCTGTTGGGGTGACCCAATTTACTGCCTCTGTCACTGCTATGGCGTCACAGCCCTGATCATCCACACCTCCCCCTCTCCAAACTGCCCTAACCTTACACTGAGAGGAAATACAGCCAATTAAAACACAGAAGTTCTGGGCACAGAGCCACGATCAAACAAAACTGATCCCCCTCAACGCTTTAAATCATTCCTCTTTCTGCATTGTTTAGCTCTCAGGAAAATAGGCATTTTTAATTCCCCTAAATATGAATGAGCTCACATAACCTTCCTGTTTGGTAAAAAGATAATTTTCTTAACATTTTATTAGGTTTAAGAATAAAATCATTATTGCATATTCCCAGGTTTTCTTTGTCTTTATGTAAATTGTATAAATGTTAGTATATTACTCTGGTATATTACCTGGTATTTTATTTTATTTTTTTAATAAAGAACATACATTTTAAGGATTTCAAGCACCAGTGAGAATCCTGATGCCTGCAAACATACAGAGTATTACTTGGAGCCTCTCTGTCAGTTGATTACTTACATTAAAGGAGCTACGTTTATAGCAGTAGCCTCTGTGGGTGGTTGAGGACGCCTTCCGGCAGCATATGTTTGCAGCTGTCGGGTGGAGGTGAGGAGAACAGAGCATGAGGCTGGGGTTAATGGTAGGCAGCCGGCCGGTGCTAAAAGCAGTGTACATTAGAGTCCCTCAGGTGAGTGACCTGTTGGTATTTGGAGAAATGGGACTGTGGTGAATGATGGACAAATGTCCTTTGGCTGGCTTGAGACTGGATTGGCACGTGACTTTGAAGATGACTGAGGCTGACATGGAAAAAAAAACCTGAAACATGGATAAAATTATTGAAATATTACCACAGGACACAATGTGGATGTTTTTGTATGACATCTTTATAAAGTAACCACAAAATATACAATCAGATCTGTCAAGTCCAAACAAGACAGCGTGATTTAAAAAAGCAAACAAGTTTTAATTTCTTCACAGTGCCAAAGTCTGCTCTTCTGTGACACTAAAGCACAACTAGGCTTGGTCCACAAGGATAAGATATAGGGATCTGGAGACTTTTTATCCTTGCTAATGGAGCTCATTATTGGCACTAAATTAGATTAGTTATTTACCAATAGGGCACATTGCTTAACTAAGCCCACTACTTTTTCCAAATCATTAATATATGTGCCTGAGACTGAGGTGTATATGGTAAAACAACACGTTAAGGTTGTTGTTGTTGTGGTGTTATGTTTAGTTATGCTTCAGCATCACCAAAATGTTTTTAAGAAAAGTCTGTGAAAGAGACAGGGAACACTCAACCCATAAAGAAAGACTGAGAGAGTGGTAGAAACAATAGGAAGTGAAAAGAACAGACTGGTACGCAGTGATTTGCAGCCAGATCTCATATTGTCCATTGCAGAATCACGCTTTGTCCACACAAATCCGGTCCTATTCGACGCAGGGTTACAGAGGACACCAGGGAATAATGTCAGGCTGACAGAGTCCTGCAGATTTCCTTGATGGAGGACCATAACAGGTGTTAACATCATGGAAGTAAAAGGCCTTCCTGAAAAACCTAGAACAAAGAAAATGGACGCAGAGCTCATACTTAAACTGAATTAAACAATATACATTTGTCATTGTCATTCCTCACACACCTGATGCAGTGCCGTGTTTTTATGTTCCTCTTTCAACCAAACTACGGCTCTCGCTCTGATGAGACATCTCCCTCTGCCCCACTACTGGCGTTGGCATCTGGTCTGGAACGCAGTGATCCCTTGTCCCTGCCTGACTCTGAAGGACCCTTGGAGCGTGTTTTTTCTTTCCTCTGTTGCTGCTTCTCCTGTTTTGACAGCTGCAAAAACGCAAGAATACAAATGCATACATTACAATCTGTTACTTAATTGTAAAGGGTAAGCTGGCACCCAAAAGCAATTGTCACCATCTAGTGGTTCATAAAAGCCAATTGCATTTGTAAAGCTGTGCAAGTAGTCTTTAAAGCAGAATACAGACAAAAGAGGTTTTTGAAGTCACAAACTGAGAAATTATCCACGTTAATTGGGTGTTCTTAACTTTGTAATAAAACAATAATGTTACACACCACCAACAATGGCTCAAAGTTACAGTCTCATATGCTCTATCTCAGTGGTCTCCAACATTTTTTTCTCAGAGAGCTACTTTTACAAAATATAAATGGCAGAGAGCTACTCATGATGGTGTTCACACCTTACATTTTACAATAAGCCTTAACAAAAAAAACATTTAGTTCATCTGCATGTGCATTTTGAATATGCATAGATTTCATTTGTGTATCTCACACTATTAAATAAAAATAAATAAATGCTGTCAAAACTAAAACCAAATGCACAGATACTTTGGATTCAGTGAGATGACTGGCACCAATGGAGTCAACAAGAGAGCTGTATTGTGCAGAGTCAGATTTACTCTTATGAAGTAATTTAAATGTTCATCTGTCAGTCTGCTTCTGAACTTACTTGAACTTAAGGTCCCTGAATAAAGTTTCAACCATTTCAGTCATAGTCTCTTTTACAATCCTGCCTATTTTCTAATATTAATAAATTGCTCGATATTACGCCTTATTCTTGCAAATTCTACACTCTGCCTTTGTGTTTTCACAGTAATTAAAATGCTTTGAATGGGCTCGTTATCGACCCATCACTAATTCATTAAGTCTTTGCGATCTACTTGAAAAGCGACGTGTTAAAGACCCCTGCTCTGTTTTCAAGATAATAACATACTAAAGCATTTTAATAATTAACAATGTCTAAAATAACTTTTAAATTAGGTCAGAATTTTTATGGCTCATATAAAAAGATACAATAAACATAAAGGAACAATTATTGTGCCGGCTGTGATTTCCAAACATACTTGTGTTGAAATAACTTTGATTAAAGCTTCAATCTGTGTTCTGTAGTCAGAAAAGACAAGTGTGAAGGCAGTATGGCTCGTTGGTACCTGTCGGGGGTCTGTGGGTCCAGACGGTGAGGTCAGTTCAATGGTAACAGGTCCGTCATTTTGAATGTGAACTTGCATGTAGGCCCCAAACTCCCCAACTATCAACAGACCAAAAGAGAATGTATTAAAGTTAAGTATGTGACTTTTGCGTCATATGAGTAACCATTGTCTCAAATGTATTTGTAGAAAGACTGGTAGCTTTAACTTAAGTGTTGTAGTCAGTGAGTGAGAATAATAGCACCATCTGTGCACAAAAGCTTTTGACTGCAATGAAAAAGAGCTGCATCATCATATTTTCTTTCTGTAGGGGCGGTTTAGGCCAATTAGACTAGAACAAGGTGTTCAGTGCACCTCCTCTCTGGTGGCCTGACCCAATTCATTGCCTCTGTGACAGCATTGTACCCCACACCTCCCACTCTCCAAACTGCCCTAACCTTACACTGAAATGTGAAAAGAGGCAATTAAATTGCTGAGGAAAACACTATGATTTAAAAATAAGTGGGCAGGACAGTGACCTTCTACACCTTTGTTTTTTAATTATTTTTTATATAATAACATTGTCGACAGTCCACACAATACGACCACTGTGCTATGCAGCCTCATGGGAATAAACCCACCTTTAATGAGCTCTGGCTTGTAGGTGCTCCTCATGTTCTCCAAGATGCTGTTGTAGAAAGGCTGTGCCAACTCTGCAGGCATGGCCGAGTGGAAGTCTGGCTTGTTTCCCTTTAATATGCACTGCAGAGTGAACTGGCTCACACAGAGCACCTCAAAGTCCCGGTCCATGACACTTTTAGTCCACGCTTTGCCATTCTCATCTTCAAAAAGACGCAGATTGAGGATCTTACGAACACTGAAAGATAAAAATACAAAAAGAAAAATAAAAAAAGCTAAATTAAGATCAGATAAAACAATTGTCATCATTAAACCAGACACATGACACTAGCAGGAATATATTTCTGAACTGGGTAGAAATAAAAAATAGATCAACCGAAGCCAAAAATAAAACAAAACCACCAAGTCATCATCTTCAAAAATGTTTTATAAATAGCTCTGGACAATGCATGTTGTATTTGTGTGCAAGGTAAAAGGCATACTTAAATAATTTCCATGACAATTATAAGTGTCATAAATTAAAACTTATACTCTATTGTTACAAAAATACCCCTGATTATATATGCTTATCAAACTTTGCCAACATTTGGGGCAAGAACTAAAATGCAAAAAGTGCAGATACTCACATGTATTCAGCATCCTTTTGTGTGTCCTCTATAGATATGCCCAGCAGTACACAAAGCCCTCGTCCTATTGAACTTATCTGCTCTTCTCCCACTGTAGGAAAAATAAGTTAAGGTGACTGAGTGAGTTAACTTGACAGGATTGACAGGTGACACACTGAATGGCAATACTGTAGTGAAAGTGAAAGTATCCTGGAGTCACACTTATATCAACTCTGATCATTTTAAAAGGACACTTATGCTGAATGGTGTCGTCCTTTGTCTTTTTTTTAAAGCAAAGGAATAACCAGTGTTAACTGTTCTATAGACGCTTGCTCTAAGATTTCAATGAGGGCTAATGCTAACCAAGCTAGGTTAGTTAGCCAACATACACAGTCGGGATATAACGTTATTCGTTTTAATTACTATTGTAAGCACTGAAAACAAGTGATGAGGGTTATTACAAAGTAACCACTCACCTGTCACAGTAGCCTTGGTAACCCTCTGAATAATGGCTTTCATTTTTGTGTTGTGTTGTTGTGGGAAGCACGCTTTTGCAACTGAACTCCCGTCCCGTGAACGCGCAGCACGATGCCGGCCCCTAGTGGACAAAACTGGCAGTGCATCAGTGCCGCTTTGAAAAGACGGGTTCATCACTCGGAATCTAAAAATGTTATTATTCTTTCAAAAAGGTGTATTATTTTTGGTCACACAAACTGTATTTGGCCAGAATTTCCGCTCTAATTTATAACATTACTATTTTTAATAACTAGCTCAGTTAATAAGCATGGTTGTCCTGCATTAACAATCAGAAAAAAAATGTTTCTTCATTGCAACCATTAACTGCAGCACCTGAATGTGTGTAGAAAGTATATTTAAACTAAATTGAAGTACATTTGAAGTAGACTTTGGACAAAACAAGCACAACCCATGGGATTAAGATACTGGATTTTTATTCATATACCCTTCACATACCATTACTTACAGTAACTTTAGGATGTATTTAGTTTTAACATAATTTCTGAATCAAAAATGTATAAAACATACTTATAGAAAGCCTTATGTCTCTCTCTGTGGGACAAGGTGTTCTCCACACCTGCACCCTGTTGGGGTGACCCAATTTACAGCCTCTGTCACGGTTATGGCATCACAGCCCTGATCATCCACACCTCCAACTCTCTGCTTTTTGATATAATACACTTCAGTTTTCTCAATTCAATGGAAATGTTTTTACTTGCTGATAAAGAAAGGGCTCCGAGCATATTACAGTTAATATTATTGTGTTTTATTACAGTGGTGTGCATTCAGAAATTATATTTATTGTTTGTGTGCCTTCTCACAGACACATGTTTTTGTCAAAAAAGGAATAGTTTACTTTAGAAACAATATTAATAATTTTACACAAATCCAAAAATGTATAGTGAATTCAAACAAAACAATCATGTCTATTGTCCAATTGCGCTGCTGGAGTTATTTCCCACTGTCTGCTCTTCCAGGTTCACCATTGAAAGAGTTAATGAAGTTGAGGAAACGTGTGCTGTACGGGACAAAGTCTTTCTTGTAGATGATGACTGTTTTGGAGTGAGCCGTCTGAAAAACCTCTTTGTTCACATCCTCTGCTTTTTCTTCTGTGTTTCCTTTTTGTGCTGTAAGAGAAAAAGAAAGCAGTGTATGGAGTGTTGTAATGTCATCAATATGCTTTTGTTAAACAATTAGGTTTCCGTCATGCAATACCTAAAACAGCCTAAAATTAAAAAAGAACACTGTAAAAACTTAGAGAAACACAATGTAACTCTTAATTAAACAGAGGCTAAAAATCACTTTGGCGGTTCCTAGTTGGTCTTTGTCTCTCTTTTCAAAACTAAGGGCACATGCTGCTTCCATCTCATTAGAAGTCTTATCTTCTCAGAACCCATCCTAACAACAGAAATGTACACTGTATCCTTGACATTTTATACATTTATTCTTGTGTTGATTTAACTGCCCCGCCCATAATATTCAAAAGAATCAATAAAGACAAGTCCTTTAAATTATAAACCAATGCTAATATAAAGAAATTGTAACATATTTGTTCTTGAAAAACAAGTGCTCATTCCTTTCATGAGGTACAATTAATTAAATTATGGGGAGTCTTTTTTTTTCTACAAGTTAAGATAACGTTACAAGTATTTATTGCAGCAAAGAGCCTACTAGCCCCGAAATCAACATTCAAAGCTAACATGATAGGCATGTTATTTCAGGTTTGGCCACCTTTACTAGAGTGGACAAACCAAAAGTGTAATTAATTGTAAGGTGTCTCTCAGAGATGAGAAACGCTTACCTGAATAAGACCTAAGAATAACCATACTCTACTATGTCACGTCGAGTCAGCGAGTGTCCTCACCTGAGAAGTCGTCATATTTGCCCGTGTATCTGAAATAAAAATAAGAGCCGATCATGGTCCACACTCCTATAGCGTAGACAACGGACAACTTGTTGTTCCACTTCATCAGCTTTTTCGGATCCATCTCTCCCCGTCTGTTTTTTGAATTTGTTAATGCTGTACGAAAGTGAATACGGCAGCAATTACACTCAGGACGCCGCCATGACAGTTTAAACGGAAGTACTTGTAATACAAAATAAAACATCCGGCTAGCCTATAATATGATTACGCAATCTCCCATAAAAAAAAGATAACAATGTAAAACAATCAGTGAAAATTAGTGTATTAAAAACAAAATTAATGAAAAAGCTGATTTTGGGGGGGGGAATGAATAACTCAGTATGGACAATGTTATAAATGTTTACCTAAGACACTTGTCCCCTCTTGGATTTGAACTGGATTAATGGATCAGACTTTAACTCATATATTCTTGCACTTGTATTTCCAGATTATGACAATGTAATATAGACACTGGCATACAATTGTATCAAGTGTGTGAACTTGAACACTAGCAACTTACAATTAATATGGACTCAAAAATTATATTTGATATATATATATATATATATATATATATATATATATATATATATATATATATATATATATATATATATATAAAATATAGGTTTAGTTAAATTTATATAGGCCTAGATGAAATTAGAAGTTCCAAATGATCAGTAAAAACTTTCAAAACTGTTGCTAGGGGCCAATTCTTTTGATAGAAATAAAAATAATCCCCCTTTCTTTACATATATCACTCCCTCCCCATATGATCCGTTTTGTACATATATCATTAAATTATGTATCTTTTGCAACAATCAAGTTATGCTTCTCAGGTGCAGATTAAGACAGATAACAGTTTTTAGCCCAGTGCAAGACCCTCTGATAAAAGTCAGAGCTGACAGCTGATGTGCCTCGGAGGCACTTTTTCTTCTAAAAAACAACCAGTTTAAATCTATCGTCTTATCTCAATTTTTTTATTAAATAATGTGTCACATTTAGCCAATCAAAACTCACACATAAAACAACATTGGGGGAAAAATAATGGCAAATGAAGGCTGTAAAGAGCAATATCAACCAAAATATAGATTTTATCCACTGAGTAGTGGTAAGTGTTAACCAACACTCCCCTGACAAGAGTGCATACAGTGCTTTTAACTATAATCACACAACACTGCAGCTGGGCTATATATGCAGTTTAAGTAAGTAGTTATTCGGTAATTGATTATATAAAATAAGTGTCTCAAATTCTCAATGCTGGCTAAAATATGAGTTGTCTTTAAAATAGCTTTGCTTTAAATACATAAGTTCAATATTTGCTCTCGTAATGGAAATTATGAGCAGAATTATACAAGATGTTTTAAACAAAAATATATTTTGTTACAAATGTAATTTGCCTTAATTCTTATAATTATATACTGTATTCAAGTGAAGGTACAGTATCCAGTTTATTTCAAAAGCTACTAAAGTAAATTTACCCTCTAAATGACTTATATATAACCCTAAACCCTCAGCTCAGAAAAATGTGCTTCTAGCTTGTGTAAGAACAGACGCCATGAGTCACACATTTATCTCTAAAAAATATATCATAAAGAAAGTTCAAAAAGTGTTCAGATAGGCTAAAGCTGCTGTCTGCACAAGATGAAGCTGTGACTCACACAAAAAGTATCTTTAATTAGAAATCTTACAATTTATTGCGACACTAATGTTTTTAGAAGACACTGCTGAGGCAGAGCACCTTTTCAGGTCTCATAGCCTGCACCCACTAAAATCTCAGAAGTATGAAATACATATGCAGTATAATTGGTCTAAAGCCGCTGGGCACATGTTGCTCATATCTCCCTCAGCTAGAAAGTTTAGGAACAGTTAAAACAGACTCGTAAATGCTGTAGGTCTGACCTGAGGGGCACAAGTGACAACTGTGTCAGTCAACGAGGCCCAAACAAGAACTCCCAATGCAGTTTTTTTAAGACTGCACTGTAAAAACATTGAATACACATTTTAGATATAAATATTTTCAAAGCAACATACATACTGTACATATGTGCAATAAAAAACACACAAAAAAGATGCACTAAGCCCTGACCAAGATAATTGTTAATTTTTTTAGCGAGTTTGTTGTCAGCATTGTGTCTACATTATACACAAACATTTGAAAAAAAAGCAGGACTTTTGGGGTAAAATGTCAATAGTTACAGCACAGAAATATTGGCTATACCTACTTATAGTTAGTGATATACACTGGATACTTAATCTAAATCTGCAAGCTGTGCTTATTGAGGTTCAAGTTTACATTTCTTAAATTGTTTCTAGAGCTTGTCTCTGTGTGTGTCCCACCACAAACAGGTATGTAATTACTGAAAATAATAAGTCATAAAATGAGTGCAAGACAATGTACAATGTACACATCACTTTTACAGTCTGCCATAGCAGTGGTTTATTGTTTCACACGACGAGCCTGGGGGGCTTTTTTTTACGTGTGCTCTACTGTATAGCTATCACAGGCCTCGGTAGTGTTGTTTGGACTTGTCGGTCAAAGCTATGAGTCAGAAAAAAGCTAATACATAAAGCAAGCAGGAGCATTGCACTGCACAAGCTCAGAGGATGCAGACACTTTCACTCAGATAGACTCTTCCTCAGGGACTTAAGTGGGAGGGATTCTTTTCTACAAATGAATTAAAAGGTAAATTAAAAGGTAAGCACACCTCACACTCTTTGTCTGAAATTGTGCTTGTTTTTTGGAGTAGTTATAAGTTGGTAATTGGTTGGTTAAGTGGTTAATTCATCTACTATAATAAGCCTAACCCTAACCCTACCTATGCCTATATGTTATGAGCCTAAGTGCTTCGCTGCAGTTAGTCACAGTGTCTGTGAGGAGGAACACAAACAAGTGAAAATATGGCACAGTAAAACATGACTGACATTGTATATTTGTCTTTTCTTGGTGTTTACCAAAACAATGAGAAATGAATATGAAAATACAATAACATTTTATACATGATAGAAAAATTGCTTGCGTTTACAACTTACATTATAATATATTGTGTAGAAAATAAATTCTGTACAAAACTATATAATTAGTGAACACACATCTTGCCTTCAAAAACCAACAATAAATAATAAAGAAAGTGTAAGACAGATTTGTTGAGAATGTATAGTTGCAGTTAGGATCATAATGAATCTATAATGTATGGAAGTGTCCTGCCTCTCTCCTGAATACCCTCGCTCACACAACAGATAAAGATAAATAAAAAAAGTTCAGGCACCTCAAGTGACGCAATGCTTTAAAAACACCTGTCTTCATCTTCCTGTTCTATAGTTGGCTATTTTTCTTGTTATTATATGTTGTAAATCCATTTAGTGTCCACAGAATATCAGTTTTATCTCTCTCTCTATATATATATACATATATATATATATATATATATATATATATATATATATATATATATATATATATATATATATATATATATATATATTTACTTCTGACTGAAAACATTTGTTTTGCCTAAACCCATTCATTTGTATTTCCAGATTATGACAATGTAATATATATATATATATAATATATATATATATATATATATATATATATAACATTTAAAGCAAAACTCAGTAGGCTATTGTTGAAGATTTACAGTAAGTTCAGGAAAAATGAGTGCTCCATCGACCACAATTACATGGTTAAATTCAGTATGGCCTACAAATAGTAAATAGTTTTACATTCAAGTTAAAATACTGTAAAAAAAATTAGACATGTACAAATAGTGTAGACATGTAGGCTCACAGACATTTACATTCAATAGTGTTCTGCTCTTATGGTTTAAGCGAGGTATCAGCCATGGCCTTAAGTCTACTCTGTACCATCTTTGTTCACACCTTCCACTTTTCTGTAACTCTATCTCTACGATCCACTGTGCTGTGTCCCAGAGACACATCAGAAAATTTGAAGGTGCATTTTTATGCTCATTTGCTTTATATTATGGACTGTGGTCTGTCAAAGAGAAAAGGTCACATTCTTCAGCTGAAGCAGACTACGCCTTTTCTATACAGCTTCAGTCAAGGCTTTAAATCAATGGGATCTAGACTTCTAAAGAGGCATAGACACACACAAAAGAAAGGAAACATGATCACACAAACTGAAAAAAAGGGATTCAGAGGCCTTGAGGTGTAACGATGTTTCACTACAATGGCCATGTGTTGTTTTTGTGCAACAGGTGGCATTGGATGGACAATACAGTCAAAACCAAGACCGTCAGCTCCAGTGGAGGAGGAGGAACCAAAGGTCAGGCCTGGATATGATCTGTCTATAAAAGTCATCAAAGTTGAATATTGACTGGATAAATGACTGAATACATATATACATATATATATATATATATATATATATATATATATATATATATATATATATATATATATATATATATATATATATATATTATCTTTACAGTGGTCAAAACAACCAAAGTGGTATCACAAAGTAAGTTGAGCCATTCTTGTTTATAAACCACAACTGTTGCCTAAAGTAGAAAGATATCAACATAAAATTATGTATATTTGAAAAGTAAGTCAGGAAATGCTGCAGAAAGAAAAAAAATACCCTGCAGTTAAATAGCTTGTATCTTAAATGCTGTCAGAGCATCTTTTTGTGAAATAAAACATTCAAAAAGTAGGTTCATTTAAAGTTGCTAACTGTATTGTATAATAAACCTACTGTTCTAGTTACCACAGCTAGTTAGTAACCTAATGTAGGCTTTTTTTGCTCATAATGTAAAGTAAAGTTGAATTATAATGTTTAAGTGTGTTCCAAATGTGACAAAAATAAAAAAAAGTCTTTGATGTTATTAGTTCATTGTTAGAAACTAGCTTAGCCTTCCCTCATGGTTTGGTCTAGGTGTTAAGTAATAGCCTACAACGTATTAAAAAGCAAAACAAAAATTGTGGCTATTGAAAATGCCTAGTGGCTAACCTTTGAAAACCACTTGCCACAGCAGCAAGTGAACTAACTTAAGCCCTGAATTAGTAAAACAGCGGACACCTCACTGGATGGAGATAATCTATGAGATCACGAGAGCATGTATAAGCAAAATAACATAATATTTGACACCACAAACTGTGCTACAAGTTAGAATAAGAGATTTGTCAATATAACCATGTGCTCTATGTGCCTATCCAGAGGTGTAACTACATGTAGGCTGTCAGCTAAAAACATAGGTTGTGGACTTTCTTTTGTGAAAATAAAATATGCACAGAAACTCTTTTCACGTCGTTTCATTTTACCACAAGCTAGCATATCTTCCCGCCAGAAGACGAGATATTAGCTTTCTAGTTTTAAACTTAGTAAAGGCCAGACTGGCACAAATTTGACCTATAAGCTCCATTAAAATTTTTTACCAACAAAAATGTCAGTCTCTGTCTGAGCATGTTTTGTGGTGCATTCACCATTTACTGGAATATTACAGCCTCATATACAGCCCCTAATGATTTTACTATCTAAGAAAGCCTCTAGCTGTCTATAGACAAAAATAAATTGGATTGCCAGTAAACGCATGTTGAAGCAGGGCCTTACTGGAAGAATGTGCATTTGATAAAAAGTGAATGTACCAGTGTGGTCTTGTAATAAAAAAAATGACTTTAGGCACTTTTTACTGTCAGCTCTATCTAAAAACTTTTTTCTTCCCGTTAGCTGAGTTTTCTTCAGGGGCAGGAGGCTCAGGCGGAGGAGCTTTATCCGGAGGCTCTAGTAGTAGCACGAGCAGTTCTTTTCTGACCTCCTCCAGCAGCAGCGGGTCTGGAGGGGCAGGAGGGACCAAGGCCAGTGGTGGAGTGGTCAGCATCTCTTCTGTAGGGTCCTCCTCAGCTGCGTCCTCAGGAGGAGGGGCTTCAGCAGCTTCAGGAGGCGTAGCAGCTGCATTAAGGACTGCAGGAGCGTCCTCCAGTTTTGTGAGCAGTGGTGGGGGAGAAGGGAGGAAGGAGGGAGGTGGCCTTGGTGCTGTGACAGTGTCCTCAGTGACCAAGAGCAGCTACAGCTCTGGAGGATCTGGGAAGCCCAGGAAGCTGTTCTCGTCTGGAGGCACTTACTCTGCTTCAACAAAAGAGAGCAACAGCATGAGCGCTATGTCAGCTGCTGTGTCAGAGGTGTTTGATGGTTAGTGAGAAGTTGAAGTCTATTCAGTACGATGTACAGCATGTGAGCAACATTACCTGACAAAACATTGTTTTCTGAGGAAATTATGTATACATGTAAATGTACTGCACTGTATGGCATCTGTCATATATTGTACCCTTGAATATAAGCCTATATCCAATCATATGATAAATAATCATGCATTGAGTAATATATTGCATATGTCATACATAATATGCTGTGATAACCACTTTTAAGGTGCAGCTACTAGAGCTACTACAATCAAAGTATATTAATAGATTGAGGACAAACCTTTAAAAATCATTCATCATTAAAAAACAAATCTGGCTTTGAATGCAAGATATTTTGTTTCTGTTATGTTGTTCGCCTATTGGATAAGAGTTACGCACTCCCAAAAGTCCTTCACAATGAGTCAAAGAAGGAAGCACAAGCAGAGTGAGGTTGGTTGGACCATAAAGGCGTAATTCCCTGTGTTAGGATTAATATATTGTTTTATGAAAATTCTGCATATTTTATTTTATAGTCTGTAAAGATAGACCTTACAGTGTTTAAAATTATGCTTTTTTTAATCACAGAAGGTTCAAGTACCAGCTCGTCTCCAGAATACAACAGAAAAGACTACAGTAAGTGTAACCACAGACTACAGTATATAAAAAAAGAAAGGCTCCTCAAATAAAGTGCACTTCTCTTTCTCGCAGAAATGGCCAGTGCAACCTCAACTTCTGCCACTAGAGGGAGGACCCAGAGCAGAGGTACTGAAGATAAACAGTGTCATTAATAAAAATGACATATTCCCACAAACTAAATCTTTACTGTCATGATGTGTGACTTATTTTGACAACTTTTCTGTTTTTAGAGAGTGAGATAAGAACAAGACTTCAAAGTGCGTCTCCACCTGCAAGCTGTGAGTACAACCAGCCTCGTAGTTCTCTCTTTTGAAACGTTTACACCCAGCTCTGACTCAATTTTACTTCTCGGTCTTGAGCAGTAGAGGACTAATAATCTATTATAAACTTTGACAGTAGTCTGATTTTGCAGGGACAGAGTTGGACGATGTGAAACGTCTGCTGAGAGGAAATCGCTCCACCAGCACCAGTCCCCCTCGCTCTCCTAACAACACACTGCCCATACCCAAAAAGGCCAGTGTGGAGACCAAGACCGTGTCTGAGAGCGTCGGTGGAGGTTTTATCAAAACCATTAAACAAATGTATTTACAGAATATTATCCCAGAAGACATTTGTAGTAAGAGTTTTGTTTTTTTTTGGTCCCATTTAGAGCAGTATGGCAGCATTTGGACCAGTGGAGCCGGCAGTAACTATGGTTACAATGCCAACATGACCAATAACAACCTGTCAGCTACCTCCACCCTTTACCAGTCAGGTCTGAAAATATGATACTCAAAGACATTGACTTTTCAAACAAACAATGGATTTTGTTTAGTCATGTCAATAATAGCACTTAAATTGATAATAACAAGAAACATAAACTATTCCAATATTGTTGCTTAAAATAGCAAAGTATAGTAATAGATCCTCAGATCATGCTGATATGATTAATGATTTCATATTGGTATTGTTTGAAATAAAAAAAATCATCAGAGCACTTCCTAGTTCAATTTCTGTCGAAGTTTATTCAAATACCATAAAATCTAGTTTGTAGTTTTATGTTGTGTCCTACAGGGGTCCAGAACAACATGGCACACGGAGCCCCCTCAGTCGGCGGCGGACTCTCTCTGAGCAGCACCGGTGAGCCTCCTCCTGTCACCTCCCAATCCACACAAGTTTCACATACACACACTGAGAATAGGATATAACTATATATTTCCTATTTTTAATTACTGTATGTGTGCCTCTAAATAGGACCAGTGTATGGCGTTCAGAATAATCTGTCCACCACCAGTGCCCCCTTCATCCCTCACACCAGCACCAATGCACCAATAGGTAAATAAAATGACACACACAAAAACTGAAGACTTGATTTGGCCCAAAACTAGAAATGCAATTTTAAGTAATGTTTTTTGCCTATATCTAGAATGAACAATAAAGAATTACAATCGTTACCATTAATCATATCACAAATAATGCATTTATGAATACATGAATAACATTTTTAGATTAACATTTGAAAATGAGACACATCATTTATTTTGATTTTATAAATAGCTGCACTCAACAAAATGAAAATTTGTCTTTTGACAGTTTATGGTATGCAAAAAAAAGTCTCAAGCAGCGGCCTGAGTCCAACTACAGGCAAAGACTTTATGCTTGTGTTTATGGAAAAGGAAAATGCTCCTGTGAAGAAGGAAACTGAGGGGCTGACAATGGCCAAAGACACCGGGAAGATGTTCACGTCTGATGCACCTTCAAGTCCCAGGAGTACTCACCATCATTATTATTACGTAACTGCATTTGCATTATTGTTCACTGCCAATCATGCTTTGTTTTTGTGTTTTAGATGGTTACTATAAGGACTCACTGAAACAAGAAAAACAGAAGATGTCAGCCAGCACAATCGAGGAAAGAACACAGACTAAACGTACAGCAATTATTCAATTCTTTAGCATTTTCTTAAGAGATGGGATAAAAGGGTTTAAAATGAATAAACAAATGTGTTACTTTAAGTTCATTTATATTTTTATATATGTTTTCAAAGTTGGAGGCCTAAAGATATCAACAAAAGACAAAGCCACTTATGCAGGTAAAGTCAGACCCAATTGTTTTGGAAAATGTTTTATTAAAGGCTTAGTAATAGAAAAATCAATCATCTATAATCACTATTAAAAGATAAAGCAGCAGTCCCTTAAAGCACAAAAGGACAATTTGTGTGAATTAAACTTGCAATTACTAAATGTATTTTTTTATATCCCATTTAAATTTTACAGCGATACATAAAGATAAGTCAGGCCTTGCTTTCTGCTCGTGCTGCAGCTGGTGGAAGTGGCTGCTGGGCCTCCTGCTCAGTCTGTTGCTGCTCCTCGGACTTCTCATTGGACTTATTTCTTTGGGTAGTTCAAGATTGATATAATCATAAATTTCAGCTTAATTTGGCAATAATGAACTCCAGCATCTTTCATCTCATGCAGATAAAGAGGTCAAGCGTTTGAGGAGTCGCGTGGACACTCTAGAGACTGCCACAAAAAAGTTGACAGGTGACATCAGCTTCCTGTTCAATGCAGGGAAGAACATCAGCGACCATCTGGAGGCGTCATTTCAAAAGAGGACCTCCGATGGAAACACCGCCGTCCTGCGACAAACCATCCTGCAGCTGCTCAGAGATGAACTTAGCTCAGACGTAGTAAGAGGTACAGAGTAAACACAAAGTTAAACTACTTTTGGAGAAATCTGATAAGCAGATCATCACTGCAGATAGCTGATTCCAATAATAAATCTACAATTTTATTTTTTAGAAACACTGAGAGGAGCTAAAGGTGAACCTGGTTCTAAAGGTATGTTGTTGAAGACATAGTCTGTTACCGTATTGTGCAGGACAGTCATCAGACGTTTTTCTTTACAGGTGATTCAGGAGCAGCTGGACAGAAAGGTAAGATGTCTTTCCTTTATTAAACTTTCTGAACAAATCAGAATTGTTGATTGTTTAATCCATCTCTATTTTTTAAGGTGACAATGGCTTTCCAGGCCTGCTAGGTAAGACTTAGGGCAGACAGTCCTCTTCAGATCTGATCTTTTTGTCTCACAAGATAAAAAAGTGTTTACTCTTCCTTCCATTCCTTGTCAGGTCCTCCAGGACAGATGGGACACCCAGGACTGGAGGGACCAAGAGGGGCTAAAGGCAGTGCAGGTAAAGAAACAATTATTGGATGATCTTAAGAACTAAACATGAGCTGAAACTTTTTTTGGACAGGTGAACCTGGTCCTGAGGGACCTCCTGGGCAGAGGGGCCGTGAGGGTCCGATGGGCCCCCGAGGAGAGGCTGGAACACCTGGCTTTGGAGGGAAAGGAGAAAAAGGTATATAAATGCATAGCTGTTGCACACAATTTAGTGTTCAGCTTTCAAGACGTTTGGATTTGACAGGATCTGCCGGAGAGCCCGGTCGTCCTGGTGCTGCTGGTGTTCCTGGACCTGTGGGGCCAAAAGGTGAGGTCAACAAATCAAAATGATATAGTTTTGTTTAATTACTAACGCTCAACTTTTCTTTGTACCAATGAATGCTATGTTTTCTTGTGGGTTACAGGTGCAGTGGGAGAGCATGGAGCTCCAGGAAGCACTGGTAACAATATTAAATACAGATATGGAATCATTAAAAAAATCTGTCCTCTTCCTGTTTTTGTTGCATTTTAGCATCAGTAAACTAAATCTGTCGTCACTCACTGCAGGTGCTCCTGGTCCAAAGGGTTTCTCAGGTGAAGCAGGGGCTCCAGGAGCCAAAGGTAAAGAGTAGGCTGCCTCTTTGGTTCATGAACCAGTACAAATGGACCTGTTGTTTTACAATATTTGTCCTGCAGGTGACCGAGGATTTCCTGGGCTGCCAGGAACCAAAGGAGACCTCGGAGAAAGGGGCTCACGTGGGCAATCAGGTGTGTATGATTATTTATGTGTGTATTAGCTAATCTTCCTGGAGTTTATTAGAAAATAGGTTTACAGTTAATGATAGTATATTTTAAGAATTCATTACATTACAATATATTAAGATTAAATACCATATTGAGAGTGCATTCCAAAAACCTGTATGATATAGAAAAGTTTGAGAACAAGTAACACATTTGAATAATTCAATTAACACAATAATACGCTCAATTAAGCAAAAACTGTTTCTTCTTAGAAATAGATCATGTCAGATATTATTTTATGGTTCATGGTGTCTTTCACTACAAAATACAAAATACAACTGTTTCTTTTTGCAAAGGTGAACCAGGACAGCCAGGACCACCGGGCCCAATGGGACCAATGGGATCTAAAGGCTCTGCAGGTGAATATAGAGCTCTTAAATACCACACATACATTAAGATACATGTGGGTACCGGCGGACCTTTGATAATGTATTTTTGTCTCAGGTGAACCAGGCCCAACAGGACCTACTGGTGCAAGCGGACCCCCGGGTACCACCCTCGTTCTTGTGTCATCATTAACTGTTTTGGCTTAAAGTGTGTTGTTCTACAATAATTATTGACTGACTCACAAATATTGGTTATTTTAGGTATTTCTGGTATTCCTGGTCCCCCAGGTAGGACTTAAACCAAAGCTGCATGACACTTATTCTTCTTTCAGTTAATAAAGTTATACATTTGTTATTGGACTCAACAGGTATCGCTGGAAGTCCTGGACAACCTGGTGCTAAAGGTAAAGCTCTCCTAAGTAAAAGTGACAGCACTACAGAGTGGAGAAGGGGTTCAAATAAAAGTCGGACAATGCATATTTAAACTTTTCATTCATTCATTCATCATTCATGAACATATTTTAACTTGATGAATAAAAACAAAATGGTTCTTTGTTCCATCACTGGAGTGTCGGGCACGTATTTGAACATACCACACTTGTGAAGTACTCCAATACTGTACGCTTTTTTGTAACAGAGGTGTACAAATGTTTATTATTATTTATTTTAGGAGAACCAGGCTCACCGGGCAAAGTTATCTCTCCAGGTAGGAGTCTTCATAAAGGGACTTTATCGCTCAAATTCCAAATGTACAAGTAAACCAAGAACATTGGCTTTGTGTCTTGTGTTCAAGCAGTTGGCTCTGAAACGGTGGCTATCCCAGGTCCCCCAGGCCCAGCTGGGTACCCAGGTCCAGCGGGTTCTCCAGGTCTGTCTGGTCCCACTGGTCCTGCTGGTGTCCCAGGAACACCTGGTAAATACTGTGGAATCTCAGGAATCATCCAACGTACATTAAAACTGGATAACAAAAGCTGAACATTATATTAATATTATTTTCTAGGTCCTAAGGGAGAACCAGGACAAAAAGGAGAAAAAGGAGAGAAGGGAGAGCCCGGTGTCAGCACGAGTTCAGAGTCTGTCAGTGTCTCGGAGTCCAGCAGTAAGTTGTCTTTGAGCAGAGTCTGTAGTAAACTTTAGAATGAACTGGTTATAATTCAAAATGTATTGATCATCCACAGAACTTGCCAGTGTGGCTGGACCACCTGGTCCACCCGGACCACCTGGTCCCCCTGGAGAACCCGGTCCACAGGGTAACGACAAATATTGTCCTCACATCAACTGTGATGTTAACATGTGCACGTTACAGAGTGGTTAGCACTCCTGCCTCACAGCAGGAAGGTTGTGAGTTCAAAACCTGGCCGACTCAAACATTCTCGGCTGACTCCGGTCTTTCTGTGAGGAGTCTGCATGTCCTGCACGTGTTACTGTGGGTTCTCTCCGGGTACTCCGGCTTCCTCCCACCGTCCAAAGACATGCATGTACAGGTTAACTGGCAACTCTAAAGTGTCCCTATAATGAATGTGAGAGGGACTGGTTGCCTGTCACTGTCTGTCTCTAAATGTTAGCCCTACGACTAACTGGCCACTGTCCAGGGTGTACCCCGCCTCAGACCCAATGCTGCTGGGATAGGCTCTAGTCACCCGCGACCCCTAACGGGACAAAGCGGTAGAGAATGAATGAATATAATATAAACATAAATCTGAATAAATATAATAGTATATGTTTCAGGTGAAGGTAAACAAGGTCCCCCGGGACGCAAAGGACCACCTGGAGAGCCAGGTAGAATCCAAGCAAATGAAAAGATACAAACTTTAGTTCATAATATAATATGAATATAACTGTCTTCAGGTGTGGGCTCCCCAGGACCTAAAGGGGACAAAGGAGAGCCAGGCAGCTTCATCCCTACTTCAGGTGAAAGACAATAGCAAATACACGTCCATGTATTTCAAGATCCTATATTTGACAAATTTCTTTCTTTTATGCAGATACCTTCTTTGCTGGACCTCCAGGGCCTCCAGGACCACCAGGTCCCAAGGGTCCAGCAGGTGGGCAACAACATGTTAGATGTGTTTTTAATTTAACTTGAAACTGATTGTTGTTAAAGGAGTTTTTTTTGTAAATAAATGTAATGTTTCAGGTGAACCAGGTCAGCCAGGACTCCCAGGAAACCAGGGAGAACCTGGTCATGGTGTGTAAATATACTACAAGAGTTTTATTATGAATTAGGTTCATTCAAATTTGAAGATATCACAGCTGAATTACAGAATGTCAGCTTGAATATTATTCCCACACCAGTGCTTTTTAATAAGCAGGTTTTAAAGGGTTTATTTTGCTTTATTTTTACGATACACCTCTACATTCAATTTTCTTATGTCAGGTTTCCCAGGTCTGCCTGGACCTCAGGGGCCCCCTGGACCAGAGGGACTGCCAGGACTACCAGGTCAAAATATTTATATTTAAATAGCAAATATTAATATAATATAATTCTCCTCTCACATGTTCATGTGTGGTATGCAGGTGAGCCAGGTGTACTAGGAGCACAGTATCAGCACAGTATCATCTAAAATATGAGCCGTCCTGCTCAGACTGTTCTGTTCAGACTTCAGTGCCAGGACTATGACTTACTTTAGCTCAAATGTAAACAGTGAAGCATTGTTTCTTGGCTCTGGTACTTTACATTGTTGAACCATTTTTACCTGAAGAGACTGAAAAGAAGAAATAAAATCAAGAAAAGCTAATATATAATAAATAACTCTATCTAAGTATGTCTTTTGACTTCAGCCGGTGCACACCAACCCGGCCCCCCAGGCTCACCTGGACCTCCTGGTCCACCGGGACAAGATGGCAGTAGTTCTAGTGATGTGGGCCAGTACATGGCAGAGTACCTTCAGAGTGAGTTCATTAATGACAGTGGGTCAGTATATCTCTTCTGGGCTTTGCTGTGGGATTTTACAGGAGTACATTGTGCTGTTGTGTAGGTGACAGCATAAGGCAATACTTGTCTGGGCCCCCAGGACCTCCAGGGCCACCTGGGGCACCAGGGCCTGCAGGAGATGCTCTCGTTGATGACCTGGCCGGCAGAGTCCTCAGCTACATCCAGAGTATGATATTATTGCTCTCTGATCTTTTATTCTCTTCATTATGTGTGCATTGTTACCTTTGTGAGCTGAATATTTCAGGTTCAGGACGAGGATATGATAGTAGCCCTCCGGGACCTCCCCTGGGGCCCCTGGGGCCACAGGACAGGGGTTGGTTGATGATGTGACCAATAGGGTCCTCAGCTACATCCAATGTAATCCTCGGCTGCTGTCTCAATGTGTTCTGTTCAAGAGTGTCAAAATCCTGTCTGATAACCTTAATATTTAGGTCGAGGACATGAGAGTGGTGCAGGCCCCCCCGGCCCCCCAGGACCACCAGGCTCAGTCTCTGTCAACGACATCATTTCAGTTTTACAAAGTAAGATTCAATAAAAGATCGATTTCTGACGGTTTTAAATAAACCTCCTTTTACCTGAAAGTAATGCAAGAGGAGAGTATATAAATATTAAGACACTGATATTCTCTGTTATTATCTTTGACCAGGAGACGATGTGAGGAGATTCATTGGGGGTCCCCCTGGTCCACCAGGACCACCTGGAGCTGTTGGAAGTTTCTCTTTTTACCCCCTGGAGGTGACAGAAAGAGTCCTGGCCCTTATGAACGGTCAGTGTAAGTTTGACTTGATCTGATACAAAAAGACCATATTCTGACTGAGTATGGTCTCGTCCATCACCAGAACGAGGGCTGACAGCTGTCCCGGGCCCTCCAGGACCTCCGGGACCCCCTGGTCTCCCTGGCAGCTTTAATGGTAATTTACATTTGATGTCATTGTGTGAAAGTCTTGATAATATTTATCACTGATTTTTTTCTCATTTTATCTGAAGCACTTGTGGGCCCCCAGGGGCCTCCTGGTATTCCTGGGCCAATGGGACCACCTGGACCAGTGGGACCACCTGGAGCTCCAGGACTGGCCAACTACATCACCAGTGACATCCATGACTACCTGCACAGTGAGCTTTACAGAGTACACCATTTTTAAGTGTGATAACAAAAAACAATTTTGTCTTTTTTATATAAAGGTGTTGCCTTCAGAGGTGTTCCAGGTCCTCCAGGCCCACCAGGACCTCCTGGACCAGAGGGTCCCCCTGGATCAGACGGTGGACTGGTTACATATGCAGAGCATACCAACAGAGGGGTCATCAGAGCTGAAGTACAGGACCACAGAAAGAGTAGGTCTACATTTGATTGTTGTTAAGGCTGGGGTTGAAGAATTATGATAATGCTGTTTTTTATTCAACTTTGACAACAACATTCATATTTGTTTATTAGAATTTGCCTATTTATTACAAACACCACCCAAGTGTTTATAGGGGATGGTTTTATAATAAATGACAAAGTGTTCCCAGATCCCAGCTCTACCCAAACCTTTGTGGAGGTTGGCTCTAAATGTGTTGCTCATTTGTTAACTATCCTCCTTTTTTCTCCAGTCGATGTCGATGATTCAAGGGCGGCCATGTTTGGACTTCCTGGTCTACCAGGCCCTCCTGGACCTCCAGGACACAAAGGAGAACCAGGTGACACTGGAGACTACTCTAATATGGCCATCAGAGTAACGGACTACATTAAATGTAAGAGCCACAAACTCTTTGAGAAGCTGAGCACATCTGATAATGTACAGTACATACTGTAGGTCTAATGTTTACATCTTTCACATTCAGCCCATGGTCTTCTGCGAGATGTTCTCAAAGACTCACAGTCTGTTGTACAAGGACCTCCAGGACCACCTGGACCTCCAGGAAGCTCCAAATGGTTCAGCCCCCAGGGAGATGTTGTAGACGTAGTGGAGCATCTTAAATGTAAGTGGACGAAAGCTTAATCCTTTTACTCCGTTTTTAGAGACACAGATCATATGTGTGTACGACTTAACTGATCTGCTCCATTATGTCTTGTTTTAACTTCACAGCTCAGGGTTTGATACAACCCCCCGGCCCTGCAGGTCCCCCAGGGTTCACCCGATGTTTTTCTTCTGGAAATGGAACAGAACTGCTGGACTATATCAGATGTAAGACTTTCTTTGTGACTCAGTATATAATGTTTATGCGTATAGCCGTACACTTGGCTGAAACCGTTTTCTTTTGCAGCTAATGGTGTTTTCAAAGATCTTTTAAAGGAATACAACAGCCACTTCAACCAAGGACCCCCAGGCCCTGCTGGCCCCCCAGGACCCCCAGGCCACAGCCGACTGTTTGGTTCTGAGACAAATGTGACAGATTTGGTGGAGTACATCAAAAGTAAATCCCTGTTGTTTATTGTTTTGTCTGTTTGGCTTTAATGAGTTGAGTGAGATATTTGTACAGAATCTATCACAGCAGGTGAATTTGTTCTTTACAGCATTTGGAGCTATTGTGGGTGCCCCGGGGAGACCAGGACTGAAAGGAGACATGGGTCACCCAGGGCCAAAAGGAGAGAGAGGTACAAAATAAATTGTTTAAAATCAGCCACATTCAACTAATTTATTTCAGAGAAGCTGCATTAAAGCCTTACAGGTTTTCTGTTAGCCCACAGGTGTCTATAAAAAGTGTTTTTCTTTTTGTCTAAACAGGCTTTCCTGGACCTCAAGGACCCAAGGGACAAAAAGGTAAGTTTTTTTTGTTACATAAAAGCTTTTAGCATGTTATATGTCCAAGGACACAGCATTTTTTTTCCAATTATTGACCAAATAGAAATGTTTGACCTTTGATGATGTTTCAGGGGAGTTCTCACTGACAACCAAAAAGAAGAGGAGTATCAGAGGTGTTCTAAATGGACTGTAAAGGCCTCCGGTCTAAAATTAATGTACAGTGTTAAGTTTATTGTTTGGCTTGTGAGGATTATGATTTAGAGTTTTTTTGAAAGTTTGCAATGTGTATTTTTATGTACCGAGTAATTTGAGTAATAGAGTTATTGTGATGATGTGTCAGGGACTTCAGGGACATGTAGAACTTCACATGGGATTATTTTTGTAGCACTTAAAGAGTATTTGTGTAATTTCTTCTGTATTTTTTATGATGGAAAATAGCTTCCAAACTATTCAAAAACAAGTTTTTGAAAAGGGACACAGCTGTACACAAGGAACAGTTTATTTACATCAAAATGAAACTCTAACTTACACAGATCTAAAAACTATACATTTATACCTTGAAATGAATCATTTTGATATGAATATTGTGCATTCTTCATTTGATGTGACAGTTTAGTATTTCAACAGTGCAGGAGAAGCTTTTATTTCAGATTTAGATAAGCTATAGCACAGATGCCGCACAGTGGGTCACTTCAGATAAATAGCCACTGAAAAGGATCATTCTGTAAAAGGTGCACAGCACTCCTTCACTTGACCGACTTTTGTACAAAACAGATATTAAATTACACTTGTTACTCTCTCAAGCCAATTACAGAGAGACTGAGATGATTAAACATGGCCTAAACCAGTCGGGCCCATGTTGTTCAACTACTTTTGACAGATTTATAAATTTGCCTAAATAAACTCTACTTTTGGTCAAATTTGAGGTTTAGTTTCTTGTCAAACCTTAATTTAGTTTGTTCTTCAACATGCCTGTAAACAGTGGAGCTAAGCAGCATTCAGTTCAGTAATCTAAAGAGCCTTTCTAAATTATTAAAGGCTATTAACTATTACACATCCCAAAGGTTAAACAGTAATATTATCCTGTAGAGCAGAAACCAAAGCCATGCAGGCCTAGTATTTAAAACATTGTTGCAAAATTGTTCATGAAAAGGCATTTGAAAACCAAAGCAAAACCCAAAAGAGTGGAAATGTAGCTGTGGTGTTTTGCTGTTCTTTTGATATTAACATCAGTTTTTCATTCTGTCATCCTCCCAGAAACATTTCTACAGAAATAAGGTCATGAGATCCAATTATATAAAATTAAAATACGCACATAAATGCTTGCTTGTTGCTTAAATGCTATGGCAGTGTTTGTTTTGTCTCCACAGTGATTTCCTCTGAGTCTAATTAACAGTGATCCTTCATGTCTTCATGTAAACACCGTCTTCAAGCTTCACTTACCGTATGCAGCAAAGAAACAAATGATTTTAACTATTTACTGCTTGTTGTAAAAGGAGATTCTCATGCAAATATAAAGGCAGTCTCAAGAAAAAGCCCTGACGGAAGGATAAAAGTTATGTTGCATTGAAGTCATGCATTTAGTCTCCAGCCTTTACACTCAGATGTGCACTTTTGCACAAAAAAAAAAAAAAAATTCAGCATTCTTTCATTTAAAGTTAAACATGTTTCTTCTAGAAATACATTCTACTTAACAATCAACTATTCATTCATTTTCTACCACTTAGTCTCAATAGGGGTCGCGGGTGACTGGAGCCTATCCCAGCAACTTTCGGACTTAGACGGGGTACACCCTGGACTCTGGCCAGTTAGTCGCAGGGCTAACACTGACAGACGTTATACATGTGTGTGCAGTGGGAGGAAGCCAGAGTACCCGGAGAGAACCCACGGTAACACGGGAAAGACGAGCAGACTCCTCACAGAAAGGCCGGATTTGGCATAAGATGTTCGAGTCTTCTAACGTGCACCCCAATCAACCATAAAAAAAAAAAAAAAAACATTAAATGATTTTTTTAAAATTTGCCATAAACCAATTTCAAGTGGTATAAAAAATGTTTTAGTGCAAAAGTCTAAAGAAATTGAGCAGGACACAATCCTAAAATGGTTCAGTTCAATTCAAAGTATCAAATTCAGTAGGCACTGGATTTTTAGTTACAAATCTAAAGAGTTTGAAGGAGTGGGTTTCAGCTTTAGTGGTTGATGAAATCTTCTAAACATCTTAGAAATCTAATAAGAGTAAAAATGAGCAGAGAAGTCCGGAGAAACAAGATCATCTTCATCCTGTGATACGTGTCGAGGACAAAGGCAAGGCAGCGCAGGCACAGTCTTTACAATCCTTCTGTGAGTGTATTTAGGCTTGACCTAGAAACCCGTGGAGTTGACGCTGGGAATCGGGTAGAACTTGGAAATGCGGCTCTGGGTCGAGGGGTTAAGGCACTCTGACTCTCCGGTCATTTTGAAGAACACTTCCTGTTCCTTCAGCTTCCTGGCAAACTCTTCCTCAAGGGCCTGCAGACAAACATTTAATATGTTCAATGTTTCTGCTCACCGTTTTCCAAGAAATATTGTGAAATACATTTTTAATTAAAGAAAATGTACTGCTTGAACTATACTGAATGTATAAAATCTGTCTATTTTGTATCTTTTCTCATCCACGTTTAACCGTTTCTACCTTCTTCCTTGGCCTTAGTTTCTCTCTCCACTCCTTGAGCTCAAGACTGTGTTCCTCGTCCAACTCCTTCAGCTTCTGCGTCTCATGCTCGATCAGCAGGTGGCACTTCTCATTCTGAAACACACACACACAGAAACGAAATGTAGGACAACTGCAGCGTTCCCTGGTTACTCCTACAATTTTTTCATTCTTATTTGAGATCAGGTCTATTCTTTTTTTTTTTTTTTACAAAAAAATAGCTGCTCTAAATTAGACTCTGAATATATCACATACATAGGTTTTAATTAATAGCAGTAGGTTCAGTTAATACAGTATATATACATAATATACACTTATATACAGTACTCACCTGCAGCTGCTGGAGCTCTCTGATGTTTACGTCACACTGCAGTTGGAGGTCTCTCATCTGGTTTTCATGTTTCTGATGCTGGTGCAGTCTTTCATTCTTCTGCCTCTTCTCTTCCTGTACTGCAAACTGAGAGAAAGAGAGAGAAAGAGATTCATCAATTAGCATTACCTTTATCTTTTAGACTGACTAAAAGGCTTGCAGTAAACCATTAGTACAAACAATGCATTTAAATCTACCAGTTTGATTTTCTCCCGCTCCTGCTCAGGGGTAATGGTCGCTGAAGTGATGCGCAGGCTTTTCTTGAACATGGCCATGCGTGTTTTAGCCTCGCTGCGCTGAATCTTCGGGAGTCTGGTTCTTTCCTGCGTCTGCTTGTTCTTCATCTCCTCGATCAAACGCTGGTTGTAGCGCTGCATCTGCTCCATCTCCTGCATGGGTCAAATCAAAAACAGATAAAATGGTTGTATGGATCACAGATATCAACACTTAATTTTATGAATACAGCAAAAAAAGATATATATATAAAAAAAATGTTAGCACCTTCTCGTGTCTCTTGAGCAGCTGGTGTCTCTGCATGAAGTACTGGTCTTTGAGCTGCTGTTTGAATAGCTGGTGTTTCTCCTGCAGGTGGCGCTCTTCCAGTTCCCACATTGCAGCCTCTCTTGCTAAAATCCAAAAATGTAGCAGTTCAAGTCAGGATTTACACAAACAAATGAAATCTGCAGTAAGCTTATTTTGTTGTACAATATCCCAGAAACATGTAGTGGACTCAGTGACCTCTTTAGAAACATATAGAAACTCACAAGATACTTAACCAACCTCAACTTTTCTAATGAGATCTTTCAACTATCTGAGTATTTTAGTCAGTGAAAGCTTTTTATTAGATCCCTCAGTCACCGACTCTCGTGACTGGGTTCAGAGAGCATTTCTGAGAAGTGTTGTTTGTGCAGCTCCAGGCATCAAGTCTATGATTAAGTCCCAGGCACAAAAGTATTCTCCAGAGTCTATAAACAACACCTTTAGTAAAAATCCAAAATACTTTCCATCTTTCTTTTCCCATTTCCTCTCTAAATACTGTCTCAATGCACTTAAATATATATAAAAAACTAAGTTTACATAATGTTTTTGTATTGCATTATTGCAAGTATTGCATTTTTATGTAAAAAAAAAAAACAACTCAACTATGTTTTAAGCTAGTTACTGAACAGATGTTCTGATAAAATAACGCACAAAAAGATGAGCTGGAGTGCCACATCCTCTCATTCAGTGTTTATGTCATTCAAGTTTAATCTGACTTTTCTTTGATATAAATTTGGTATTTTGATCATTATTGTCTGAGCTGAGAATAGCATCCCTCCTATATAAAAAAAGAGGAATAGAATACAATATTGTGTAATAAATGTGGCTTTTACTGTGTGAAGAATAAAGTCTCCAGCCCCTCCCCAGTGGCTGTTGTGTGTCCGTACCTCTGAGGAGCTGCTGCTTGTGGTTGAGGCAGTCTCTCTCGACGGTGGCCAGCTCGTGCTTATGCTGCTGAATGATTTTCTTCAGAGCGCTGTCCAGGTCCTGCTGCTGCTTCTGGAGAAACTCTTGCTCCTGAAATAGATGCAGGTGTTGAAATTCTATCCACAAGAATTGCATGATACAATGAAACTACTGTTGTCCTTTAAATCAATTCAAACAAGAGCATAAATCAGTCTATTTAAGAAAGCACTTAAGATCAACCTAATTATAATCTCATTTATTCTTTATCTGCAGATAGAGTTTCATTAGGGCTTTAAGGCCAGTTGAGTGTGTGCACAGACTTGAAAAGATGTTTGCTGGCCAGCAGGCTTTGTGCCAGGTGTATCTAGGGCTAAGCTGGCTGATAAACCAGACGGTTACAACAAAAGACTGTTTCACCTGCTGCCGGCTTCATTAATGTGTCCTACTTGGCAAGGAACAAACCAGACTCTATACAATTCACACTAATAGAGCACTTGGTATACTATTTACTGTTAATGTGGGATGTATAATACTTTTTATGTGTATTGTTGTTAATCAGCCATGACATTCAATATTTAAAACGGCACAAACATGCTTTTTAGATGTTTACTACATTAAATGTTTCTGCCTCTAAACACATTAAACATTCCGGAGAAGCTCTGTTTTAGTTTGTTTTTTGCCTGCATCATAACACTCTGGTGCTGTCACTTACATCCTGAATAGGAGCGTTGCAAAGCGTGCACGAGGACAACTGAAAGGACTGAATCATAACATGGGCCACTCCCTGTGGATCACAATACATTACCTTCTAGAAATTACACAACTCCACAGACACACGCTGACACTATCATAATCAAAACAATGCCACGGAGACAATAGGGAGAAATATTTTTTTGCAAAAATGTTGGTGCTTAAAAGTATTTATAAAATGTTCAAGGACAAGAACAAGTAGGAAAAGAGTTGTGAATCCACTGCAAACAGGAGCTGCTGTTACCTCTTCTGGTAGGGCTTGGATAATGTCCTCTTTAATATGTTTCATGATCACATTTGTCACAAGCGTTGGAGAAAGTTGGATTTCCTGTTTGCCCAGCGTCTGAGCCATAGGCAATAGATGTAAATAAAAGGAGACATAAGCTGTAGATGGATTAGTGCTATGCAAGAATAGTAATGCGCTGTAGCAAGTGACTGTTTTAGCCCCCACTTGTCCAAACACTGCTTGTATAAACCCAAACAAAAACTGAGCTGAGAGACGCATATCTGTCCAACAATCAAACAAACAACTATAAATAGCACCTCTTGGGCTAAAACAGCACGCCTAAACCCACTGCTTTTTCCCAAACAATCAGGGAAGGCCAAATGTGGAGTGTGATGTGGTCCGCAGACCAGACTAACCTCTTTCTTGCGGTTTTTCAGCATGTTCTGGTACTTTGACAACTCTTTGTCCTGCTCAGCCTTGATGCGCTTGGCCTCGTCCCGGAGCCGGTTGGTGTGTTCCTGCTCCAGCCTCTCGATGGTCTGCTTCTGCTGCCGCTCCAGGTTCTCCACCTCCTGGTCGTACTGACGCTTCTTACCCTGCGGTGACAAAACAGTGCCTTATCAAATGTGTGTTATGAGCCTACTGCCTTTACCTGAAATCGGACATTACATTAATCTCTCAGCAGTTTCATATAAAAAGACAAGGGACAAATATTCCTTTAACAGCTTTTTCACACAAGTTTACACCTGCAAGTGACAAACTAACACATTCAAATGAGTCTTCCTTTTTTTTCCCCCAATACATCTGGATGAAATACATTTTTTTTGACAGGAACAGCTATAGCCCATTGTGTACCCACTGCACCTGATGACAGTGATATATTGCCTGTTTAAGCTGCTTTTAAGAAACTCAGTAGTACATTTCAGCAAGGTCAAGGCTGCTGATATGACAAGAAATGACAAGGGGTGTATTTATGTAACTTGTCAAATAAAATCAGATTGTGTTAATGAGCAGTTTGAAACTCACACTTTTAAATAGTCACAAGTAGTTTCATTTTGGCAGTGCTCATTTGCAACACTCACTGTAGTTTCTTGCTCAAATCGACGGTAAATCTGCTCTTTCTGCTGCTGGAGTTTGTTGCTGAGTTGCTGCTGGGCTCTTTGCTCTTCCTTCTGCAGCAGACGAAGCTCCCTCAGCTCTTGACGCCTGAAAAAAGCACCAGCAATAAAACGTAAATGATTTTGTGTGGACAACAGTGTGAGCTTTAATTAGCACTGGGAAAAGTTTCAAGACTGAAATGCACTGAGAGGAAGATTTAGCATTCAGAAAGCAAATGCCCACATTGCGGCTGTACAGTAATGTCTACAGGGAGCTCATTTTCAAAATATTTGCATAGAACCCAGGCCCAGCATGTATGCAAATGAAGACAGATGAATACCTCAGGAATCGCATTTCCTCGTTCTTTGTATCATTGTCCGTTACAATCTTTGATGTGGTCACGCTAACTTCGACTCCATCCACCATAAATTTACGTGTCTTCTTCAAAGTCTTCTTCTGACGTCTGGTGTCCTGTGACAAAAAGAAAAAAGTAAAACCTTTGGTATTTGTATGAACACAAACCACTTTGTATGATGGATTTGTTTATGTTACCTGTACTGAAACTGATCCAGGTTCCTTTGTTTTGGACAGAAAGCTTGAAATAGACAAATTGAGGTCCATGCTGCTGTTGTCTGCTGTAGAGCCACTGCCAGAATCTGAATCTCTCCTTTTCTCATCTTTAGCCTTCTCTAGCTCCTTTTCTGTTGCCTTCTCTTTGTTCTCCTCATTTGAAGTGACTTTGTCTGGAAGTGTCACAGTAACCTTCAGATGTTTGTACTGCTCTTCCTCCTCCTCTGTCGGTGACATGGGTTCCTCAACAGCCTCCATCGTTTCTTCTTGTGGTGTTTCAATTGCTTCTGAACTCTCTGTAGTGTCCTCGATGACCTCAGCTGTGTCCACCTCCTTTTCATCCTCCACAGTTACCTCCAACTGCTCCATTTCCTTTACAGGTGTCTCTGGCTCAGTCTCGGCTTCTGGCGAGGCAATGTCAACCTCTGCATCTGGAAGCTTTTCCTCCGCGGGCTTCTCTGGAACATCTGCCTCTTCAGCTGGAGTGCCTACCGTCACGTCCTCCTGCTCCTCCACCGCAGGCGAAGCTGGCTCCTCCACAAAACTGGTGCTCTCCACATGGTTGGCCACCGGCAACTCGTTAGGGGCCGGCAGGGGGGTAATAGGCTCAACCTTTTCAGGGACAGATTCCAAGCTGGTGGGCGACAGGGGGATCTTTTCATCCTCCGAACTGGCAACACTGACGTCAGATGGAGCACGTTTGTGGCCCTGCGGCAATTTTAGAGAAGGAATTTATTGACAAATCTATGTTGATTCACTCTAATTTACCTAAAGCATCATTATCTTACTTTTTATGTTAAACCTCAAAATGCTTTAAATATATTCCATTAACTTTAATCTTTAACTTGAACAAAGAAGACAAATAAACTTAATATAACATTTTAGCTAGATGCTTAAATCATTAAAACAAAATGCAGCAGATAATTTCCCAACACATTAATGAAGACTGAGATGTTTAGACAAATGCTTGTTATATATACAGTTAACATAAATAGAGCACATGTTTACTCACTAGATGTGCCTCTGTCTCCTCCTCCTCTTCCTCCTCCTTGTGCTCTTCGATCTCCTCAGTGACCTCCGCCTTGGCTTCAGCTATGAGCTCCCGCAGAGGCTTGCTGTCCGTAACACTCACTACAAACGGATGCTAAGCCAAAGAAAAAGAAAATCAGTACAAATTCAGATTTAATCTAGACTTTATTGTAAATGCCATTTAACTGCATCAGTATTATGCTTAATTTAAATAAATATAAATTGTTGGCTGACCAAATAAATCAAAGTCTCAGCCTGTGAGAAATACCAGTAATGAGTAAAACTGGCACAACAAAGATAAATACTGAATATATTACTGCGTTTAGATGCATATATTTTGGCAGATTCAGCTGTCAGTCTGAGTGAACATAAAAGAATGCAATTGGGAATGGTTACTTTTAAGACTACAATGCTACCGTCTATATTCTCAGTTCAACTCACCTTCTTTGGCTGAGATATCTGCTGCACATAATCTATTGCTGGCCTGAGAATATGCAGCTTCTTTGATATGAGGACCTTCACTGGTGGCACACTGCGGTTTTGTATTTTCAACCCCATTCCCTCTTCCTTTCCTAAGAAACTATCTTATATTGTTTTTTCTGTGTTTCCTTTGTGTGTCTTCTTCTACTTCTACTCTCTGTCTTAGAGACTAGCTGTGATTTGGCAGTGCACCTTAAACCTTATGGAAAAAGAAAAGCCTGCCCTGCTGACGTCAACTCAGGACAAGTGGATGAGCGTTAGCCCTTAGCACACATGACACAGACCTGAGACCAAACAAGTTAACAGGTGTCCTCTAAAAGGTAAGCTCTACTGATTACCAATTGAATGGCAGCTGGCAGGATATTTATTATAGGGATTATACTTGCTTTAGATAAAGGCAGATACATCAATAGGATATCAATGAATAGCCACTAAAACAAGTAGACTAGTAAATATTTGGCTTTTCACACTCTTCTGTATTACAAGTCATAGCAGAGGGCTACACACGTGTAGTCCAAGTATCCTACATACAGTATAATGCAATTACAATTCATGGTAAAATTTCTTTACTTATTCACTGTTATTCACAATAAAGTAGACTAAACAAGGAACAAACATGTTTACCATTTAAGATGATAATACAAATACAGAAAAATAGATTCCCTTATCATATTTTAATTAATCAATCCTAAAAGAATTACAGAGACTCTCTGAAACCCACTAAGGAGTTACAAATGATACTCAAACAGTTTAGTAGAAGCTTTTTCAAACCTGTAAAAGCTGTGTTGGATTCCACCTGTTGTCCACATTCTTGTCTAGACATCTCTTGAGAAAATCACTGAATTCTGGGGACCTGAAGGGTGAAGGTGGACAAATTAGTTTTAATATTAAGATGTAATTTAATGCAACTCAAAGCAGGATTGCCATTCTTTTTTAGGGATCCCTTTCTAGAACATATAATACCAAATAGCACAACCCAACCCAACCTAACAAAGAAAGCTAAATTATTATCCAAATAAATCTTAACTCTTTAAAGCACAATGTTTCAACACATTTCTTCTATCTGCCATGACTTTTCAATCATACAAAACTTGTCCACTAATATCCAGGATGCACAGGAACCCTGCAGGGGTTTATTCTTTGTTTGCGAGTAGATAACAGATCACCACACTCTTGACTCAGCACTCACCAGCGGGACGGTTGCATGAGGGTAGGAGGATCTGACTTGGCTATTTTTAGAAGGACTCTCATGGGGTTCATCTCATGATTGGGCGGCTCAATTTGTGCAAGCTCAATCAAAGTGACCCCGAGGGACCAGATATCAGCCTTGTAGTCATAAGGACGATCCTTGGATGTCTCACACATCACCACTTCTGGAGCCATCCTGAAGGAAACAAAACAGTAGACTCAATTAAAGATACCAAAGATCGATGAGCTTTATCTACTGCAAGGACAAAAACACTGACAATGTTTCTCACCAGTAGGGCGTTCCAATGAAAGAGTCTCTTCTCTGCAACGTTTTGGTGTTTTTGGCAGACACCCCAAAGTCAGCTGGAAGACATGGGATTCAAATCAGGAAAAAGAAAATATTTTTCAAACCTAGTTGTTCAAACCAAACTGGTCCAAAGCTGCTCCCTTTTGTCACACCATTGTCTGATAATGTATTGTACAAAAACCATTTGAATAGAACAAAATGGTACATCCGTCATTTACTAAAAGATTTGTTTGCATTATGAACACCCAGCTCATCAGAAAAGCAGGGTGAGTTTTGTTACTGGACAAAATGCTTGCAGTGTTTGATTTCAATAAGCGTGTTCGGTCCAGGCAGGAGTGACTCATCCTGCTCCAAGCCAGCTACACCACTGCATGGACCGTTAACAGCTACGTGTGAGGCAGACTCACTTCAGCTACAGTTTTAAATAAAGACTGCTAATTATTTTCACACTGCTTTGTGCCATTCATACCCACATAGTATTAGGCACATCTATCATGAGACGGATCATGTGAAACCGTAAGCTTCTTGTGTTAAACGGCTATAGAAGTGGGCATTTCTTTAATCTTACAGTGTGTGTGTTCATATGAACCTATTTCTAACTCACAGTGCTGGCTGAATGTAGTGTTTTATGGCGTTATGGGCTGCACTGGTTTGAAAAAATATGTTTGCATCTGCAAAACTATTTCCAGCAGTTACATCACAGACTACAACCACAGGAAAGTATAACTAAGCTGTGGCTTTTCTTTATAAAAGTGAAAATGATTTTAAAGGAACAGAAACAGGGTTTCTTAATATAGTGCACATTTATCAAAATATCCATAATTGCAGTGTCTCTGTCGCAAAAGGACTGACTGATTTGCATTAATGTTTGTTGTTCCAAATGACAGACAAGAACACTTTGCCAGTCTGAATACCTGGCCAACTGTGGCACAGGTACACAAGTGGGAGATATTGTGTTGGTATACATTAAAATACAATTCACTTTTTACTCTGTGTCAAAAGGGACATTCAAATCGAAATACATACTTATCACATATTTTCCTGATATATTGCAGCCCTAGATCCATTTAGCACATTGAGAATGCCTGCGTCACCATTTTCTTAGACTTAAATAAATTTACTTTGATTGTATTAATCAAGCAGGCTTTGAGGACATGGTTATAAACCGTACCCAGTTTGACTTCACCATCCATTGTGAAGAGTATGTTGCCGGCCTTCAGGTCTCTGTGGATGATCTTGTTTTCATGGAGGTAAACGAGCGCCTGCAGAGTCTGTTTACAAACCACACGAATCTGGGGCTCGGTCAGGGGTCTTTCCAGCTCTACGGCAAGACAAGGGTTACACAAATTACAACCTAATCATACAGTATAACAGGGGCTAGGTTTAGACTGGCAGTGCGGGTGGAACAGTTTCAATATGGATTAGGGTTGCTTTTTAAAAACGTTTTTGATTATCTAATCTGTAAGCAAACTGAAAATGATGACTCACCCAGCATAACAGCATCCACAGCCCCTCCTGCACAGAACTCGATGAGGATCTGTCGATGAAGAGGAAAAATTAACATAGAGTTAGAGTGACAAACACCAGAAGGCATTTGCTTATGTAAAAATCAAATCCTGGCACAAATGTTGCAGTAACAAATAGATAAACAGTTACAGGATACATAACAGACAACCTTTTTTTTTTCTTTTTTTTTTTTTTTTAACAGGTCAAACAGGCAGAAACACTGATAAACTCTGTGCTCTCACATCTATTGTGTGAGACTGGAAGGTTCTTGTGTTCCCGTTCTGCCTAAACATGCACTGTGCAAATACAATGCTCAAAACACCTAAATCATCATTATGATCCTGAATTTATCTTGAACTTTTTGTATTTCAACAATTCTCAATACAGTATTGAGAATCTGGCTGAGATGGTGCAATAGATCTACGTTATACAAAACAACATGCTGTCTCCATGCTGTGAAAGAGTAACAGTGAGCGGGTAGTGGCCATTAAAAATCCTTACATTCAGTGATTTTAAATTAGTTTTAACAGCCGCCTGATTTTGGGGATAAAGTTTTTTTCCACTTGCAAACTATAAAAGAATGAACGTCTACTTCGTCGGTGTGAATAAAACGCTGAGCTCTTAGAGGCATTTAGAGGCTGCAGTGTGGCTGACGTAAGAGGATTGGCCCAGTTGGGGCCACGGTGTGAATAGGGTTTCACTACTCAGTAGCTAGCAGCTAGGTCGCTATATCGCCAGACCTTAAGACTTATTCTGTAAATAGGATTAGAGTCTATGGACACAGCACCTTGGGTTTGGTAATAGCAGCAGATAAGGTGAAGCATCTGGAGCCAAGTAGCTTTATTTAGCCGAGGTTCAACTGCAACAGATGACAGTATAATTATTTTAAGCACTTTATGAGTAGATGTTTGGGAAGCATTGTTTGAATGTTACTGATAAGGAAGGGGAAGTGAAAGTGTACTTCTGTAATTTTGAAACCATTGAGAAATTAATTGTAGTGAATAGGGTTATTCAAATTCTAGCTTTTGTTTGAGAGTTGGTCAGCAGTGACACAGAAAAAATAAACAGAAAAGCAAAAACATATCAATTTGTTCACCAAGGTTCAAGTCCACAACACGAAGAGAGCATTTCAATACGGTTCCAAATCAAACAACAAAGCCCTTAGAAGACGCGCTGTACAGTGTCTCAAGTCCCAGAACACTCCTGCCTATTCACTGTGCACCATTCTAGTGTTTCTCTGTAGGCGTGCTGTTGTTTTAGTGCCTCTGCTCTCGGACAATGGCCCGCACAGAGGTTTTTCTGTGTGGAAGCAAGACAAGAGGAACTCAGGGCCAGGGCTGTGGCTTCCTCTCTCACCGTTCATATGACACACAACCATGAGGCCTGAACAACTGTGGAAATACGTGATTGTAAAATTCATTCATGTGGTGTAGAAGAAGAGAACGTGAGACAGTAAAAATCAGTCAAAAAGAAAACACAGCTTTTTGTGTTGTAACTTCAAGGTGAAAGGGAAGGTCAGCACATATTTATACCTCATAACCCCATCGTCTTAAAATTATAATTTAGAATCAAACTTATTATCTCGTGGAGGAAACGTCCTGAATGGCCTCTCTTGCACAAACAGGTGCTGCTGTGGCTGAGATTTAAATCTACAGACAACCTCTATTAGACATTGGATATTGTTTTCAGCACAACGGAGAAGAACAAGATTGAGCAGTCAAAGAAATGCACTGAATTATAACTCTCAGGTAATCACTGGAGTTCAAAATTACCTCAATGTGTATCAACTATGAGTGTAATTATTTCTTCAGATCCTGACTTGTAACAGGCTAGTATTTCAGTCCCATCAATCTGAGGTATGGGTTGTTAACATCCTTCAAAACTATCTATAGGTTGCTGTAATTTGTGAACAATAGACATATGGGCTGAGCAATATGGCTGAAAAAATATATATTTATTTTTTAATTTCCAATAGTCATGTTAACCTTTAAAAAGGTTCAAATGTATTTTATATATATTTTTATTATTTTTTTTTTTTTTATTGCCAATACAAAACAAAAACAACAGCAAAGCTGCAGCAGTAAACATAACCCTCAGAGTTAATATAAAGCAGTTAAGGTTGGACACTTTTTAGGCTAATATAATATTCACTGCCTACAAAGCTTTGTAAAAAGACGTTAAAAGCTGCCGACCTCGTGGCTAATTTGTATAAACCAATTGCATTTGCTGCATAATCCTAAAGTATGTATAAAAAGTGATCCATTATTTTGTAACAGGGTAGTTTGGAGAAGCAGTGACACAGAATTTTGTATTGTTAATTAAAATATTTTGTTACATATAGGCATTTGTTTTTTATCTGACTGCTTTTTATTTATTTGCATGGACCCTTTGATAAAAACAAACTTTTGGAACAAGCTTCTGTGGAGCACATATTTAAATGGAGTAGTTTAGTATTTAAAATCAATTTTTCAGTGATCCCAATTGGAACAGTACATGTAGTTTTGTCTCTGTTGTATCACTCCTGTTTTCTTCTTCCAACTGGGAGTATACGTGACATGCTTATATGAGAGCTGGTGGATAATAAACTGGTATGATAATTAACAGCGTAAAAAGCTGCTTGGTTTTGCTGTCCATGTGAACTTTGACTCCAAATTGATAAGAACTCTACTGTAATGAACATCAAGCATAGAAATAATGTAAAGGAACTACAAACAGTAAATGGAAACTGCATAAAATCCAACTATTGTCCACCAGGGAAACAGAAATACCTTGTGTGACCTAATGCCGGTGGAGGGAATTTACAAATTCTTCACAGCTCGTAACTGCTATAATTGGTCATATTTGAGCATTACACAGCAAGTATTTTTTTTAGAAATCAAGCCATCTTGTGCTTTCCCCTACCTTTCTTCTTTGGTCAGTGTTTCTTATCAAACACAAAGGAAGCACTGTCATCTCAGAGAGGTCCTATCTGTACTCACCCAGAGTTTGTTCTCATAATAGAAAGCGTCCAGCAGTTTGACGATGTTTGGGTGGTCACATGAGGCTAGGATTTCAATCTCCACCATGTAGTCCTCCAGCTCCTCCTCGCTTTTTGTGTCAATCACTTTGGCGGCTGCAAGAATGCCTGACTGCTTATTCTGAGCCTGAAATAGGAAAATATTATTAGTTAGCCAAAAGGCCAAAGGACTCATTAGACAATCACAAATGTTTGTTTTGTACTATAAAAGGTTCTACAGATAAAGATCTACAACCAAAAAACCCTAAAACTGCCCTGAGTAATATCTAAACATAACATCTACTGTGGTTTGTTGAGGTCTGTGTAAGTTGACAGAACGTGAGACGTCTCAGGTTAAAGTAGATATTTCTGTTTGTTTTGGCTTCTTTGTAGGCAAGATGTGCTCAATAAAGTGACCCCTGCGATTTAGGATCCAGCCACTTCCTGATGAAATGCCCCTGCTCCACACTCGCCATTTGAAAACACATAAACTCACAGATTAAGCCACTGCTCATTACAACAACAGACAATATGCACCTTATTATAAAATCAATAAACTGTGTGTTGACTAAACAGGAGATGCAAGCTTTGTCATGGTGCATTTATTCCACTGGCATAAAGCTAAAACATCAATCATATCCTACTATTAGTTGAGCTTAAATCAGATGTGCTAGTGTTTCTTGCTAAAACATGACCTAAACCAACATTGTGGTTATTTCTTGTATTTTGCAACTAGTCTCATTTTAAACAATGGCTATGTTTTGCATTAGGGTTGCTAGTTTAATACTATAAGTGAGGCAACTTGTGACTGACTAATTGTGCAAGAAGATTAGGCTTAATTTAAGTACAATGCAAAGGAACAATGGGAATAAAATGCCTCGAAATAGAACTTGGGAACTAAATGAGACCCACAGAACAAATAAGCTGTGTCTTTAATAGAGATGCTTATTATCTAAGAAAAGGATAGGCATATAGTTAATTTTAGAGGGTTATACAAGGTGGAAGTTTAAATGGTTAGCAGCATATGTTTTCCTTTCCAGTAAAAATCATTTGGGACGTGGTTTTCATATGATGATATTTACAAAAGTCACATGCAGATGAGTTTAAAAATAGACAGAAAAAGAGTAAACTGGAAAGTGAAGGGAACCATCTTTCTTAGCTAGCACTTCTCTTTGTTACATGGGTACACATGGGGGTGGGTCGAAAACAATACAATGAAATGATGTGAGATACAAAATGGAAATGTGTAATGGTTTAGCCAGAAATCTGAGTCCTGTCTGACTTTAAGGTGGCATATCTTACCTTATAAACTTTCCCAAAGGCTCCATCTCCCAGTTCTCCAATTATATCCCATGTTTCCTCTGGGTTCTCATCCCTGCGGACGTGCTCATAATGTTTCTTCTTCTTGTCAGCACCCAATTTAAATATTTTACGGAAATTAAAGAATGACATCCTGAAGAATAATGGGTCATTCAACTACAAAGGTAAAATAAATAAAGCTAACTTTAACATATACAACAAAAAATATTAAGATAAAGACAAATGTAGGCTACCCTATGGGCGATAAAACAAAACAAAAAAAAAACTAGCTTAGCTTTTGACACGGTCTGGACCACTTCACAGAAAACCTCCTTCCCACAATACGGGTCATTGTTAACACAAAAAATAAAATAAAAAAGAGAGGTTAACCTAACTGTTAGATATGCCAGAAGAGTAGGGAAATGCCCCGCTGAGACGATATTTTAATGCAAAGTAGCACTGAAAGCCCGTTGTTGTTCCAACTCTTGGCGACTCACTATTACTGACCCGACAGACAACAACACTGTGGGGCTTTACCTCAACCAAAAGAAAAGAGAAAATATCCTTTAAAACATTTATATTCCACGGGATGATGTATTCCTTCTCGATAAAATAAAACGCGATGAGTTTTCTTTGACATCAGCGTTTGGAAAAAAACATTATAGGACAAAAACAGTCATCTATTCCGCGACGTGGTAAAGGTTCAGTAATGTAGCGGATTTAGTGTCAATGCGCGTTCATGAATGCGCGTACCTGGGTTTCTTTCTCTTCGTGGTCCTCGTGTTTGACAGTTGGCGGGGTAAAAATTTGTCTTTTACTGCCCTCGTCCGTACTGGAGATCGAACATGGACAACACAAAGAAGCATGTTTCTCCTACAAAAAAATACATATTTCACACGTTCTCGTAGCTTATTAGAAATTCTTAAATGCAGGAAATATATTTTAGAATTAAGCGCAATCAGCGTTGGATTTTCAGTTAAATTCATAGTTTCTTTGTGTCCCGTAAAACTACGTTTCCCACAAACCACCCCGCACAAACGCGCCGAACTGAACTGAATGTTAACTACAAATGTAACTTAAAAAAAGATCCAATAGTTTATTATGTCCCCTTATTATATTTTAAGTACAGTGCCAGGTTTAAAACATGCTAAAGCTAGCTAAACTATATATTGAAAAAAAAATATGAACAGACGTCACGTGACTTTTCAAGCGTCACTTTTATTACTTACTGGAGCTACTGGAGCTAGCCTGTATGTGACACTGTGTGACAGTTTGGCCGTGCTTTATTAAGGCAAAAAACAAAGTAAGGATTATTTTTTCTATTTCACAATGAAATGTAGTTTGCTACAATGGACTCAAAAGAAGAGACGCCTTTCATGTTATGGGGATTGGATCCAGTGTTTTCTGCATTTGCACGACTGTATATCAAAGATATCTTACAGATGACAGAATCGACACAGGTGCCAGGTATCTTATGGTGACCCCTAGTCCTTACTACTTCTAACTTTTAAATATCTATTTGGTGAATTTAACAGCCGTAAATACACTGTGACTATAACTATAAGGTTAGCCATGTTATCAGCTAGTCATGTAATTCAGTGTTTTCTTTCCACTCGGGGCTGATAGGTATTTACTTTTACAATTCACATCCAATACACAAAGTTGATGTCCTTGGCACAGTGGTTTACAAAAGGGAAAGAGATGACTTCTTTTGTTATGGAGGTAGGTTTTGGTCGGTTTTACATTGTAGCAATAATTGTTTCAGATATACAAGTATTATATTCTCTAAAACTAGTTTTTGACAATAGTGGATGACGGCACTGGAGTTATCAACTGCCTTTGTTGGAAAAATGAACTGCAGAAAGAGGCTGGGGATCTTGGTAAAGCTTTTTATGTTTTAAATTTTTCCTTCTGGCAGAAAGAAAAACAGGTTGGAGTTTTTCTTTTATAACTTGAAATGGGAAATGTCCCAGGTCCATGATAAAACAGCTACTTAACATGTTTCATTCTTTCTATTAATTTATCATTACACAACTTTGTTTACAGAGTTTTTTGCAGCACACTATAGTTTGTAATCTTTAATTATTCAAGTAGAAAAATGCTGTTGCTTCATATGGGCCATATTTTTTGTTTATATTGTGCTCTTTAAAGCAGGTGGGAAGCATACTGATGGAGCACAGGGGGGGTTTGATCCAGTGGCTGAGATGAGGAAGCTACAACACGCACAGCAGAGCCGGTGTCGTGTGGAGATCGGAGAACTTCTCAGAGTGAGAGGGCCCGTAAAAACATCCAGGCAGCAAAGAGAGATCAGTGCATATGTCTACTGTGAGTGATATGTTCTGCAATATTAAAATGCATTGCCTTAAAAATCTAGTTATCCTGCTGGTGGGAAATTTACAAATTTACAAAAGCAAATTGAAAATTGAGAAACTATTGTGGATAACACTCAGTTTATATGGTCCAAAAACAGAGAAAGCGAGGAAGTGTACTATATACTGGAACAGCTACATGAGGGGCGCAGTGGCTCAGTGGTAGAGCGGCCGCCCTATAACCGGAATTTGGTGGTATGAATCCCGCGCTCCCTAGTTCACACTGCCGTTGTGTCCTTGGGCAAGAAACTTAACCCACCTCGCAGATGTAGCCAGTGCGTGACTGTGGAGTGAATAAATAATGAATGACCTGTAAGAGCTTTGAGTCCCTTGGTCCCTTGGGAGAAAAGCACAATATAAATCTAATCCATTATTTTTTTATTATGCGTCATGCTTCATGCTTCCAGATAACATCCCCTTCACTGTTTTTAAATGTGTGATCAGGCTTGTCTCTGTACTGTCCACTTTGCTGAGCAGCTTTAATTTGAAATGATAAAAAAAAAGGCTTGCAAATGCTTTTTTTTTTCCCCAGTGCCTGCAAGACACATTTATTTACCTTTGCTCTCCAGGTTCATTTAATGTGACCCCATGTGTCTTTCCTTAGGTGAGAGATTATGTCTTGTCCACCTTTTCTATTACTTATGTGTATCTGTGTCTGTGTGTGTTCACAGATAAAGTGAACGACCCAGTTATGGCTGTCCAGATAGAATGGATGATGGAGGTTCCTCTGCTCTACAGGCAGTGCTATGACAACCCACTCCTGCTACAATCTAACACCACAAGGTATTCATTTTCTCAGTGATCTGTCAAGGTGCATTACAAACAGCACTGTGTTATCATCATTCAAGAGATCAAGTGTTGTTTATTTCAGATCTAGTTTCATCTGAATACTTTTAATTCAACTGTCAATTAAAAAATATAATTTTTTATATCATTACTACAATGCTCTGTCCAGACTAATAATTTTTAAAATGCATAACTTTGGCGGCATTTTCATCTTATGTTTACACCACCCATGTAATTTTAGAAGGCTCAATATAAAAAAAACATTCTAAAGGTACATTCATATCTGGACATAATATAAAAGTAACTCCATATCACAAAAATGTTTGACAACATACAATGATGCCTACTCCTGAATCATTGTTGCCCTTTCTTTTTGGCACTATATAATCCACTGTTGTTACTGGACAGATATGATGTTTTTAGTTTCATTCTTTGATCTATAGTTGATTGCTTGTTAAGCCTAAAGCCCACGTTGACTTTTTTCCTTTAGTGATGCATCCGTCAGTTCCATAGGCAAGGCTATAAACATCATAAGGGATTTCCTTAACCAGAAATCTGTGGAAAAGTTTAGGCCTTATGATGTTCAAGATCTTTTGCAGCCTTTGGTCTTTAACCAGCCTCAAGCAGCATCAGGAGACCAGGTAAAGCACAATAGTACTGTGTCATAATGTAAAAAAAATTAGAGAACATAAAGAAAGAAATTTAACTTTAATTACACTTTTATGTGATTTATTGGCCATAAATTAGATAACCTTATCTACCTGGTATCATACAATTTTAAAGGTATATGATCAATGAAGTGTGTTATTGTGTTGTTATTTATTTTGTAAGTTAGCGTTGTTCACCATGAGTAATGTGGTCTCTGTTGTAAAAAAGGAGTCTGTGGCTGGTCCATCTGGTTGCCAGCAGCTACGCCAGCTTCTGAAGGAAGCTCTGCAAACTTTACAAGATGAGGGTTTTATATATCGCAAGGTCAAGTCCCAGGATGAAGTCTACTCTGTACGAATAAGTACAACACATTTTCCCTTATGCAGCGGATCAGGACTGTGAAGAGCTGCTATGTCTTATAGACGTCTGTCGGTTTAATGTTGTTGTCTCTCTTTAGGTGACTGCACAGGACAAAGAACTTGTCATTGCAGTGAAAGACGTAATCAGGGAGGACTCAAAGAGAGATAAATGCAAGTTTGATTAATTTATTCATTTTAATTCGGTGACATTCTCTTTGTGAAAATAATCAACCATAAAAGTGTTTCATAAAAGTGTCAAGGAAGTAATTAGCAAGACAACAGTACCTCCCAAAAGCTTTATGCTAATGCTTATTCAGTGTTTCTAACTGCGTACCTGTTCACTCATAAGCCGTTTTTCTCTCTGCTTATAGATGCAGAGAAAGGCTGTCATGTTCTACACATCCTGTCTGCAGTGAGGCAGCGGTACAGCCTCAATTTGAGCAAATCGGCGTTGGCGCTGGTCCTTAAATCACTGGAGTGCAACAGTGACATTATCAGCAGCAGTGACAATTATTACATGATGCTGTAAAGCCTGCATATATATTTATCCAGCATGTGTTTTAGCCTTTTATGCCCACCATGTGAGCAGTACAGATGAGTATTTTGTAAAGAAACAATTCAATAATTGCGCTTAATGCTTGTGTAGATAGAAATCATGAAGAAACATTCTTTAACTTATTTATTCAGTGGCGCAACAGCTCACCACTAACTCTAAATTTTCAAGTTAAAATAATTAGCAAAATGATGTATTTTTGCAATATTTTTACATTTACATTTTACCGAAATAAAAAACACAAAACAAAAGTTGCCAGACTTACTTTCACATTTTAATTTCAGTGTTTAGGAGCCATTATAATTATTATTATGAATATTGTATTTAAGGTGCACATTTTAGCATAAAAATCCTTTGACTTTTTAGTAAATGTGCTCTAAAGCTGTCAGCGGTAGGACTGAAGACTCCTGGTATTTTGGGCCCTTGGGGTACCTGCTTTCTTTGCCAAAGTTCTCATTATTTAGAATACAACAGAGCAATTGAAATGCATTAGGGTCAAGACATCAAGGGCCGCTGGGGAGTTTTGGGGGCCTGGGGCTGCTGTTCTATCCTGGGGCAGCACCTTGATTACAACACTGTCAAAACTAAGCTGATTTTCATCTACTTGTTCTAGCTGTCAAGTTTAACTCCAAAAAGGTCTCCATATTTAAAGATTAACTTCTCTTTTTTGGGGCTCCCTGGATGTGTCCATATTTAAACCTGAATAACTAGAGGCTGCCCGTTGACTTTAATAGCCACGTGCACAGGGGGGCAGTATTTAGTTGTTAATTGGCTCTTTCATGTAACGCTCGCTGCTGCTGATTGGTCGCCTGTGAAACATCTGTATCCATAGTTGAGTTGATCGTGTCTCCGGCCAGAAAGCTACTGCTGCTGCTGCACATGACTCAGTGCCTGCGGAGTGTCAGACAGAGTGGGTGACTGTTATTACCAGCCTGCAAGCCTTTTAATATTTTTAACCTTTATCAGGGCTACATTCTCTCAGGCGGAGAGAGAAAGTTATCTGGACTCGGAAGAGGACGATGAAAATTAGCCTATTTATTAGACGTGTCGGCTAACACGCAAATAAACAACACGTTTCTTGTTACCGAGGGCTTGATATTTTTTTCTGGAGTGCTTTACTGAAGTAGCCTTGGGGACTGAGGGCGATCTTCAAGCCCATCCCACTCCGTCCCACAAATCCACTGCGCTTGCTGTTACGCAGGAGGCGTTTGGCGCTGGATCTGCCGGCTTTGGGACCACAGTGTCGTCCAGGTACAGGCTACCGATGCCCCTTTCCCGAAGACACAAAGGAGCTCGCCTCACTTTTTTCTATTTTTACGGTGACCGCCTTCTGTAGCGCGCCGGCGCCGTTGGCCAGTCTGTGTCTGTATGCAGCCTGAAAATCGCTGCATGCCTGCATTTTGGGCAGTGGGTGTCCCACCGCCACAAAGCAACACAATCCTTCCGGACTATTGATAAGTTTTCAATCATATTTATGGTCGTTACGTCAGCGGAGGGACGAGTGAGCCGCCAAAAGGACCATCTCTTCACGGAGCGCTGAATTGTTAAATGACACAGCGATGCTTGTTGTGATTTCTCCTTCGTGATACAGTTAGCTGATCTGGGGCTGCTGCAGCTGCCTGCCCGCCGCTTATATGCATAGCCTTTGCAGGGTCAAGATGCAGTTTCGGACTGTGCTGGACGTGAAAGTGGTGGACGTGGAGAAGAGGCGCAATCCGTCTAAGCACTACGTGAGTGGCCTGGCTCTTCATCCGTGTCACCTTATACACCTTTGTCCCGTTGAGCTGTATCAGCGGTGGCCTGTTCACAGCCACAGCATGACACTAAATGGTTTCAGTGGCATAGGCTTATGGTTTGTGAGCAGCTAAGCTAAGACCAGTTCCTACTGCAGACCAGAGCACCTCAGAAAAACACCAACATTTAAAATAATTTTAGCAGAGATAGTTTGTCATCAGAGGGGAGCTGTCATCAATGTGTGAGCACATAATATCCCATGGGGGCTCACTAACTTTATGATTTAAGTTTTCTGAAACGTGCATTTATCATTGGGCCCATGTGGTACATCTTTTTGGATGTTGATGTGTGAACTATATTGGTAAATTTATGCAGAGGAAAATATGAACAAAAGTAAAACACTTCCACAGAAGCTATCTAGGAAAGTTAATATTGAAAAATGTGCATAGATTTTACAACCTAAAAATTGACTCCTTGGGAACAATCTACCGTGAAACAATAAAAACATTTTTTTTCCCTTCAGTTGATATGTCTATGTCTTCACTAGGTGTTGGGGGGTGATTTCTGCTGGTGCCTCGTGCATCAATACAACACTTGTTCTGTTGTTAGGCATGTGCAGCTCACAGTGCACCCAGTTTAGCTTCTATTTCTAGCTCATAAACAAGTCATAATAAATGACCACCCTGAAAAAGAACACGATCTTGCTGATGTGCAATTACTGTTGTGTGCACCCTTGGGCCGTAGGACTGTAATTGCATATGAGCAATGATATGTGGACACTGCATTTAAACCAGGAATCCTCTTTTCTGTCAATGCTTAGCTCTGACTCAGCCTGTTTTTAAACAACACTTTTGAATTGCATTATGTATTTGAACTCGACATAGTCATAAATGGTGTGTTACAATGAGCTGCTGCATGCATATTTAACATTGGGCATTCAGGAGAAGCTGATGCCTGTTCACTAATGCATAGAACCTTGGGGCAAAATAAGCTGTGGGCCCCTATTGACTTCTTTTTACATCCCACTTTCGGTACAGTATGTATGTTGTCTTCAAGTACCCATCAAGTGCAGTGCACACAGCAGAATCCACTTAATTGTAATTTGCCTCAAGCTCTTGAAACTCACCACTCTGCCAAAGCTCATCTAACTTCTCTTTGTTGTACACACTATGTGTAGAATCTGTGCATATTTGGATATTAAGAACAGGATTTTGAGCAATACATTGCAAATATTTATTTGGGGAAAGTGTGTTTGATTATGTACTATTGACCAACGTTAGCTACCTCTTTTTAATATGAGTGTTAGCTATTCGCAACAGAGACTCACATTTTGCCTAGAACATTTAGAAATCAAGAAGTTAGACTATTGTAAATTGACAAGCCTAATCATTGGTCTCTGCCTCAAGAGCACAGCGGAGGAGTTAATGTGGAGCAGTTGATGGCTTTGAGGTTTTAGGATGATGGTCTGTAAAGACTCTTGTCCCTATGGATGCAACCATTTGTCCAGTTTATATTAAGTAATAATAGCTAATGGCACCAAATTTACACTTTGTTGCTGCTATAAAAAATGGCTTAAATGTAACATCCATCTTTTTGTTGCAGAAAACGTAACTGATGATGTTTTTAAATCCCGAGGATAGATTAACATTCGTACCAGGACCTGACATGACTCTACTTTGCATTAATTTAGTTTCATTAATTCTGATAATAAATGAATAATCTAGTGTTGTGTGCTCTTAACCTCTCTTATAATAAAGTAGTTATTGAAACCCAAACCTCGTAATCAGCCCTTACTGAAGGTGAACCTGTGGAGAAGTGGCACGATTACAGTGTACAGTTAATGTGTAACAGGAGCTTGTGTGAGCCAGATTCTGCGATTGGGGCACGTCTCTCAGCGAGCTGGTCCTTGGCCTAGTTTCCCTGGCTACCCTGTCTCGTGGGACAATGCTTGTCTCTGTGAGAAGAAAACGGGAGAGAAAGCGAAAGACACAGTTTGTAGAACTAATTGTCAACTCTGATGTTTGTGAATCAACTGGAAAGCTCCTTGAACTGTGGGGAAGGCTGGACCAAACCATTAGTGTGTGTGTTTTCAGAAGGTGATAAAGGAGAAAGCAGGGCAGGCTACAGCCCTGTTTACTTTAAGCTTCTGTTCACCCTTACAAGTCCCAGTCCCATCACATTTCATTTTCTAGAGACTCCTATGCTGCGCAGAGGCCCAGACTGGAAGACGGTGTTGTTATTTGGGACCATAAAACATCTCTTTAGAGAGCTGTACCCCACTCAGATATTTATTGGCCTTTCAACACAGAGGGATATCTCAGTGAAAAGAGTCCCTGTTTTCTAATGCTCACCTCTAACTGGAAACGCACGCAGTGGACAGGATTTATGAGCCTTTTTGTGTTGTTTGGCTATTGTTTGGGAAAGTTTGACAACTAGCTTTGAGCTTTAAAGGCTTTTGAGAATTTAGAAATTGTTAGAGCCCTTGCTGATGTCTTTTGGTGAAGGCCTTTAGCCAGTGTGGGATTTTAAAATTTTCTATGGGTTCACAGGAGAAGGTGGGACTTATTTAGGAGTGCAAACTAATAAGAAGCACTACTTTATATTGTAAGAAAACAGTGTGACAGTAGACTGTAGACCAAGAGGAAAGAAATCCAATGACAAAACCCATATCTTGTTTAAGTTAAGTTACTCTTTATTATCATTCCTTCATTTAACCCATTCAGTTGAGCAATTGGCAGCCCCCCATGAGCACCGGGGGACCCTCTCCAGATCTTGGGGCAGTAATTGGCCATTTTACTAACCGGAACCATTATATTCTGTAGAAATCTTTATTTTTAAAGCATGGCATATTCAAAGCTAACTTGTCTTACACTTACACGATAATGTGCATTGTGTTGGATATTGTAATTTTAAGTTGAAGTCAAAACTATGGTTTATGGTTTATAATGTAATGCCCTCAAATAACACTATTGTTAGTGTATCTTTTAAAAATGGACATTTAAAGGTCAATAGAACCCAGAGGAAGGAGCCATTAGTTTAATCTCTTCCTGCTCCTACAACTGCTTGGAGCGGACAAACTGCTGAGCCCTTCTGGAGGAGGGGTGCATTAATATTTATTTTATAGACTCTGTTTTGAAAAGACTAAGGACATTAACAAACTTACATCAGGTTTTGTATCTACATTTTTCTTCCTGAACTCATTGTCGTTCCTTATTTTACTGGGTTTGTTCACAGACAAAAGCAAATTCCTGCAGGGCTACCATAGATGTTCACTCATGTGCTCAAAGGAAGATGTATAACAGTATATAATATACATAACAGAAAAGACATTCATGACAATTGAGTTTTTTTTTTTTACTTCAAAACCTCCCTGGTTCAGTCAGAGACAATTATAGGACTGCATGGGACTCCACAGCTTCGCAGTACGCAGTCCTGACTTTGACCCTCATACTGACTGATAAGAGTGTTTCCATAAAGCATGCACCGAACTATTGGCAAAAGCAGCGGCTGGAGTCCCACTGTTATTCCGGTCGTCTCACACACGCTGGGGTTTGTTTTCACGCCTTCAGTACCAGATGTTGTTTGTGACTTTGTTTGTCTGTACTTTAAGAAAGCATTACAGCCGTTGTGTTGCTTTATCTCGAGACGTTTTATGTTGTTTGGTAAAGCATGTGTCGGATTGCTCAAACATGGCTTGCAGCCTCCTGGCGTTTCTCTCAACAGCTTGACATGTGATTACATCACCCGAAAGGCTGACGCTCTAAGAGAGACAGAGCATGTGTGGGCATTGTGTGGCTTCAACAACACTACTTCTGCTTTGTGTTGTCATGGGAAAATGAGTTGGACTGTTTTTTCCTTTAACATCTACTGTAAGTGTAACCATTTTAGTCTGCACAGTGTGATAAAGAGAGAAAATTTTAACTAAATGAAGATGGACATGTCTTGCTCGCAGCTCTTTTTTAAAGATTAACAGATAGTCAAGGAAATTGGCTAAAATCTTATTAGAATCCGACCAACTTTATTTAACACGGGCTGACAATTTAATGAATAACTCCTATCTGTCTGCTAATATGTCTCAAAAAAGCCAGTGGCAGTACATTTTAAGAAATACCTTCAAAAGTTTAAAGCCATCGTTAAACTTCAGCCATGCTGAACATACAAATGAACTGAGCCGTTTCAGAGGTGAGATGTGAAATGCTGTGACAAGAGTCGGCCATGGCAACAAATCCACATCCGTCACACTCGACTCAGCCGAGCGTTATAGGATCTTTAAATACATTGTTTTGGTTTTACAGCCCACAACTTTAGGGTTTTAGTTCCCCATAAACACCACTGCCAGACCTGCCCTGAGCTGCAGTAAGCATGTTGGCTATAAAGTCTGATACAGGGATATTTTTTTTAACCTGGAGAAATACGTAAGCTTTGAACAGTGGTGCCCAGAATACTCAATACGTTAAAATTCACACCCTAACCCTAAAATTTACACTTCATTTATTAAGAAAATAATAAATTTAAACCAAAGACATGCATGTATGGGTTGTGACTCAAAGTTGCCTATAGTTAATAAATGTACAGTATATAATCATCTGCAAGTGTCTGTCTCTAAATATTAGCCCTGCGATTAACTCATTATTGCCTGAACTGCGAGTGTCTCTCTAGCCCCCTGAATAAAAGAAAGATTTAACAAAAAAGTAAGTGTTAAAATGAGGGCTACTATTGCCTGTGGAAAATATGGATTAAGCCACCCTATAGTATCATAAAAAACATAGCTTTAAGATGATTTAATATACGGTATTGTATCAAAGTTATTTGTTAGCTCTGCTGTCATGACATAGTAATGAAGCACAATATCAACTCATAACAAGATATATCTCACCAGAAACTCTCATATCAGCACAATTACCTTACACAAGATACAGTATATTGAGATGTACCAGTCCAGTCTTAGTTTGCTAGTTCCAAGTCTCACGTAAGAGTCTAATGAACTGAATAAACAGCTATGTACTGCAGAAAATTAGACTGAATTTGAGTAAAGGGGATGGTTGGTAGTTAACAAAGAGCACTATTTTATTCCGGACAAAAAGTTCAAAAGCCTGCCTTCTGGGAACTTCTGAAGACCCCATGCCAAAGTGAACATAACCCTGCCAGACAGTTTACTTAACTTTGGTGACATTTTTGTTGGCTTGATACAACATGGAGGAATGTCCTTCTGACTTGAGAGAAATATTAAGAGACCATTTAAAACAAGTGAATGTATTTGTTCCAGTTGTGGTTTCCCTTGAAAAGACTTAACTCGCAACATTTCCAACCTGACTTTTTTGTACTCGGCTCATTCGCGCTTTCATGGTCTGAAACCTTTCATGGGTCTGTTTTCCTAGGCGACCTTAAATATAGTGGTTTAGGCGGGGTTCAGTGCAGTTAGTGGCTTGAGCCCCGCCAAGTTCTGTGCTCCTTTGCTTTCTTCACTTGAAACTAGGCTCCTCGGTCCTGGCTTTCCTTCGAAGCTGTAAGTTTGATCTTTTTCATAAACTGTACTTTACCTCCCATTGTCCATTATTTTACTGAAAGAGAATAGAAACAGTAGGCTATAAACTTGAATACTGATGATTAAATAGTCGGAAGTCCAATTTGTACTATTTTAAGATTTCATCTTTGTGCCTTTTGCTTTGGAGCACGAATAAGACTTCTGTGTTCAGTCCCACCTCCTCCATGGGAACAACAGATGTACCAAATCTTTTCTCACTATCTGGGACACTCAAGCCCCCAAAGCCTTCGTTCAACTGTTTTGTTTTTCTTTGCTCATTTGTATGTCATTTTGGGGTCCTTTGTAAAGAGAGCTGGCACTTTGTAAATTAAGTATTGACATGTGACTGTGAAAAACTAGGCTCTGATAAAAAAAAAAAAAAACATCTCATTGTTTATTACAAGAAACAGCTTTCTTTCAATAGCAGTAATTACAGATGCTGTCTAAGTCACTCCTACAGCTACTATGAGTTGCCATTCTTTCAGTTTCAGTTTTTTCCAGTCATAGCTGTGCTGGAAACAAAGACATCACATTAATCTCGACTCCAGGGTATGCTTTGACGTTGCCATTTTGCCTGAATTTCAGCTTTAATCTTCAAATCTCAGCTTCCTCTCATTGGTTCAGACATGCCTGCTGTGTGAGAATGAGCCTCTTGCTGAAATCAAAAGATAACATCTGACTATTTATCTTGATTTCTGTAGTTTCTATAATCCCTGGATTGAAAACATGCTGTTATTTGTTATGTGTAAGACTACATTGCACAACTGTAGCTCATTTTTTTTCTTCTTATAATTATACATTTTTCAGACAGTTTATTTTCTGAATGAAATTTTACTTTTTAATTTAAGTTTTGGCCTGTTGGCTCTCACGGTTGGATATACTTGGGCTCTGAGTCAGACCACAACATGCCGGGCTATTTTAGATGTTGCATAAGTGTGTGCAATTCTTTAGCAAAGGTGGAGAAGTAGCAGCTAACAGCAACATGAAAAATATTATACTACAATCACAAATCTGGGCATGGTTTGTCATTTAAATTAAGAGACAGCCTTTTGGACTAGATTCAATGGCTTGTGTAAAATGGAGTCTATTTCGGGGGAAAATGCAGGCATTGAGGTTGAGCTTGATATTTTGGGAATGGCTAGACCATGGATGGTTGTTGGTTGAGTTTCCCACTGTGGTTGGTTCCACATGCATCTGCTTTTGGGGTAAGACAACAGCTTCCATTGCATCTGTCTTATTCCTGTCCTATTCATTAGCTTCTAAGATAAATAAATTAGCACTAATTAAAGGGTAGTAAACTATTTAATTTGATTATATTTTTTTTCTTTACATGTTTAAATTTAATTCTTACCATTTTTTTTAACAACCAATCCAAATTTAACTGTCCAGTTAGTCATGTCACGTAATGAAACCAAATGAAAGACAATTTGACCAAGACACTGAAATGAGAGTCTGCCCTCAGGAATTCTGTGTCTTGTCATTTACTCTTTACCATTCTGGGCTGAGTTATTCTGGGTATGGTCTATGTGCACTACTAAACTAAAAGCATGACTTAAGCCGTTACATAAAGCTTTAAAACCATGAAAGCTTTCAAAGAAATTTAAGGACACACGCAACTCAGCTACTCTCTCATTTTCAATGTACTTTTGCTAATTAGTGAAAAGTCCACCTTCATCCTGAGCTTTAAAAGTTTTAGCTCCTTGGAAGCAAATCGGACTCAGTTTTTTACTTTTGGGATTTTTTTGCACCACAGCACCCCAGGGTGCCTCTTTTTATGGCAATGAATGCCACAGCTAATCGTTGCAGACACCCCACTGTGCTAAGAACAAATTTGACAGTGTAGTGTGACTGTGACAGCCCCTGAATGCCAACAACACTGTTTGCATGGTTCTGAACATAATGTGGTGGCTCTTTGCCAGCAGCAGCTGAACCAAGTCCAACAGTAACAAGGCCTTTTACCCTCGTCTTTGTTGTAGAACTGCTTTGTTTCAGCCTTTCCTCCGTCTTACGTTAACTTCAGGTTCTGTCTCGCGAACCCATTCATCTGGGCTCCAGTCGTGAGGCTCTTGGCTGCGGTGGCAGTGTGAGATCAGTCTCAAAGATGGAGACTGCTCAAAAAGGACAAGCACGGCTCGCTGAGGAAGCACACTGCTGTTTTTATCACAGTGTTGTACATGAGCCGCGGCGAATAGTTTTTGATTTTGTGCCAGCTTGATGCTAAGTAGATTGCTATTTGCAGAATATCTCAAATGCTTTGGCAAAGGGACAACATCTTGTTTAATTCTAAATCACCTGATAGTAGTTATTTTGTCTTTATGTCGAGTACACCCAGATGTCTGCAGCTTTGGACCGATTCTCTGATAAACTCACACAGACATGCCATGGATGATTTTCTATAGCAGTTTGAAAACCAGGTCACCACAGCACACTTTAATTCACAGATTTCACAGTAAGTGCTACTGTTTTATCAAAATGCTCTCATGTTAAAGCATCTATAAATAAGCAGTGCTGATGCAAAATTTTAAATGTAATCAATCACACATTTTTCATTAGAGCGTTATTGGCCAAACAAGTTTGTCTGATAAACATGGAATGTACCTCAACTTGAAGAAGTTTACTATAACACATTGTGGCGGCTGTGAAACCATAAGGAGACATTAAAACAACAGGGGAAATTCAAAAGCTGTAGTTTATTTTTGTAGAGAGGCTAAGAGTCCTATGTGGATGGATATTACAAGGTGTGAACAGATTAGAGAGATTTGTGATTGGATTAAAAAAATACATTGTCTGAACAGCTGCACAAAGATGCTGTGTGGAGCTTTACGTAAATCTTATTTAGTTTAATGACCGCAGTAAACTTCAGCTGCTGTTTGTAGATGTTAGTTGTGGTACAGTAAAATGGAAGCTACCAACGTCTGTAGATAAAAAAAGATGAATGGGTGCAATTATGGTTTTCTATTTCTATTACTATAATTAAAAATGAGAGTTTCTAATATTTGCTTGCCTCCATTTATATTTTTGAAGTTAACACTACTTACTGCTACTACTACTGTTACATAAGGTTGCATCAGATTGCAGAGCTGTACAAAATGAACTGCTGGCTCACAGTAATTTTCCTCTTCCGAAGCGACTATGTTAAGTAACAACTTATCTTTTGAATAATTTCATTTTGCTTTTTGAACGTCTCTCTAGCAGCAGCCGTGGTGAGAATCCCACCTGCCATTAATCGTGTCGGATAAATTTATTCTGGCCCCTGGATCAGGTACCTCGGTTATCTATGTTTTATTAGATTAGGAAGGATGGTGGCATCACTTAGCTCCTCTTGAAGCAAAAATGAACTCCATCTCAATCTTATCAGGCCTATCAGAGCTGCTCCATCGCTTTAGTCAAAGACATACAGGGCACTTTGTTGATGGAAGAAGAGTGGTGTCACCATTGTAGCCCCGAAATACTGAGAAAGTTACAACTGTCTGTCAGACACTCCGCTCCTTCACTGTGTAGCGTTTTATTTACAGAATTAACCTTTATTTTTACGTTCTCAAACAATAAGCCCCATAGCCCGATAACATGCATCTGTTAGTCATTTAGCAGCCATATTTAAATGTGATAATTACCTCATCTTGTTTCAGCAGCAGATATTTATTCAAATTAGTAATATACAGTCAAGTGCAGATGTCATTTTAACCCTATTTTCTGTCTTTTTGCAGGTATATGTCATCAATGTCACTTACTCTGACAACACCTCCCACATCATCTACAGAAGATACAGCAAATTCTTTGACCTACAGGTAATAGTCACTCATCCATCCATGCACTCATCTATATATATACTCCATACGTCTTGTGTTTGCATTAAAATCTCTGATACCATTGATGTGTTTTGATCAAGTCAACCCTATGAACCTGCAGCTTTGTTTTGTTTAGATTATGTGTAGGCCTTGCGACTGTTCTCTGCCTCCGAGCTTCTGCCCGTGTTCTCCACACCTCAATGAATCAATGTGTGTGTTAGTAATTGGTCGGGGAGCAGGGGAGACATGGTTTGTATCCCTCAGCCTTGTAGAGGCGCAGCAGTGCGTTGCATCTTCCTCTCTTGAACTGCTCTGTATAGCACACCCCTCTTTCTGTTCCTTCTTCCCCTTCTCTCATCTCGTCTCTGGCTTGCCCTCAAAACGTCAGGGAGCTGACAGGCCTTTTTTATAGTACAAGCAAGAAATTCACATCGAAGTCAATTTAATGTTGCTTTACAGTGGTTGATGTTGGATTCTATAAAGCTGGCTGCAGGACTGGTTGCTTTTGAATTTAGTCTTATGAGCTTTTTTTTTTCCTCCACAAATTGCCAAGACCTGATCTACTTTCCTCCAAAATCACAACCTAATCCTGTCGTGCACTGTAGTGTAGTGTTGGTGACCAGATGTCAAGTAAAGTGAGTCAAGTCAAATTTTCCGCGATTCATATTGAAAAGTTGTGTAGGGAGAATACAACATCATGCTTTGTGTTGATGTAGAAAATCTGTTTTACGCCATTACTGCCATAAAAACATTTCTTTTGCTAAATGCTCTAAAGCATTAAAACAAGAGCTTCAATCAATGATCCAGTTTACAATGAACACGTTTTATAATTCATGATGAAGTTCATGATAATGTAGAGTCTGGTAGATGTGTTTACAAGTGCACCCCTCAACAGTGACGAAAACAGTTGTGTCTGAAACTGTATTACCCTGTGAGAGTAAATGTTGTCTTCAAAACAATGCAACTCTATGATAGCATTAGGTACAAGAAGACACATCCATAGACTATTTCACATGCTTAGAGAGTCTCTCAACATTCTGCCCTGTGCAGCATTTTGTTTCACTAAGAAGGGTCTGCAGTGAAACAGTTACAGGGGGCACATCTCAATGGCCCCAGTGTGGTGCTGCAGCTGGAAATGATGTTTTAATCAGTGAAGGAACAACCCTTTCTGAACGGTCCCATTGATAAGCAGCAGGCCAGTGTGAAGTGGAAAGTGACCCCACTGCAGATTACTTCCAATGTGAAATAAAAGACGACGGTGGAATAATGAACAAGTATGGGCACGCTGAATGTATCTCTGTTAGCAGGCGTCACACATTTCCTTCTGATTCTTGTGTTTGAGAGCGTAGTTCCCTAAATTGCCCAGAAGGAAAGTAATGAACCTTAATGGTTCATGGATGACTTGGTACAAACTTACCCCCAGTCAGCGACAGTAAGATTTATTTTGTGAGCTATGTCAGATGGAGCTGAGCAAAGGTCATGTGCTGGATTATTGAGCTGTCAAAAAGCAAGCTCCTTACATTTGAGTTTAGCAGATGAGTTTGGCAAAGTTTGTTTAGAAGTGGTTTGATTAGTTTAGACATAGACTAGATTTACTCTCACTGGGTCTGGAGTAAAAATAGTGTTTTCATTTTTGCATTTAATACTGATACACCAGCTGTTTCATGCTTGGTAAGACATTTTTTTTCTGCAAATGAACTGAAAGTTAACTTATCTCTGCAGCGTTTGATCCAACCCGGTGCCTTTGATGGTCCTGTTTTGATCTCATTGTTTTGGGAGCTACCTGGAGCATGTCCTGTCCAAACATTTGTCTGGCGCAGAGACCCTGCAGCTCTTAGCGGCCCTACTAACCCTAAACAACAAGAGTTACAGCTCTCACACTGTTGGACGGCAATTTCACCAAAGCTTTGACAAAGACAAATACAAAGACAAGGAAAAACCAAGTCTAATTAAGTTATACTACTTCTGGACAGGCATAAAACACTCACCAGGCCTTGCTTTAATGTTTGACACATACAGAACATAAAGAGTGCTTTGATATTGTCTCCTTCTGTAACTAGCTCATATAGATATAAAAAGGCCTGCCTTAAGCCTGCACCTTATAGAAAATGATGTACAGTATTTGAATTAATGAATGCAGACCCACACACAAAGCATTTTCATCAAGTACTCTTTACAGACATAATGTGAAGAAATAATGAATGTATACAGTGTAAAAAATATTGGTCCTACACAAGGTAATTTTTATCTATAATTTAGAGTGAATTCTGCTGCGTCTTTATGATTGATGACCATTATTTGATGGCTATTTTTTGGGATAGTTAGGTCAGTTCTTCTGAATAGGTCTAAAGCTAACTTTAGCTATACAAGTAATAACTGTTAAACCTTTAGCTGTGGAGGATTGTATAAGTCCAAGTCTATTATCAAGAACTTTGTAAGACTTCTACTACAATGACTGGTTTTACCGGTACTTTGAAGCTGTGGTTGGTTACATCTGGATATTCATTTGTTCTCACTCCAAACCTTCCACTTAATATTCAGCACATTTACTAATGAACAGCTCATGGTCTTCATCAGGCTGTGACTGGTCCTGCCCACTGAGATGTGCGCTGATGTGGTTTTGTCTCAGTGAGTCATATGCTGTGCCCTGCTGTCAGATGTGGGCCGAGGCTGCATTTACTCATCCCTCAGACGGGAGGGAACCGGGAAGGAGGACAAGTCAGCCTGAGGGCCAGGGACAAATGGGAGCGGGGTGGAGTTTGAGGATGACGATAACAATGATGATGAAGCATGAGAAGGATTGTGGATGAAAAATAGGTGGATGGTGATGTGCATTGTGTTGATTAAAATTCAGGCTGTTGCTGCAGAGGAGAGAAAGTGGAGATACTGTGGGTGCTTCAGGGTCATTTATTACAAAGAGGCCTTTTAAAATGAAGTGTGTTTGTGGAGCCTCCCAGAAAGAGTGGGCGATTGTGCCCAGTGTCCTTCAGCCGCCAGCAAAGTTTATATATTTAAAAGCATGACTAAGTGGAAGGGCAAGCTCTGACTCATTTTTTATTTAGCTTTTTACAATGTTGCTGTGGTTTTGGATGTTTTTATACAAGTGAGTCCATAAATGCAACACTTTCAATAGATTTTAATCCCTCTGTAAAAAGAATTTAAGAAAGACATTTCATATTTTAACAATTAGTCTTACAGAAGCAAATTAACAGTTAACTACACTCAAAAACGTCAAGGTAACTAAATACTAATCTCTGTGTAAGTGTAAACATGTTATTTTTCCTTCTTTACCTTTTTTCTTTGTGGTGTATTACTTAAAACATATTTGAACATAAAGGTTGTCAGATAAGGCCTTTTGGATAGTATAATTTATTTTCTGATCTGGCACAAATATGGCCTTTCCTAACTCCTGTGTCTTTGAGCAATTTGTCTTGTTATTAGTTGTTTTCTCAAGGTCAGATTTCTGTTCTTTCACAAAATTGCTTTATAAAAGTCAGCAAGAAGCCGTAAGCCTACTCTTATAATGTCCTGGTTATTCAGCAACAGAAATTATGCAATAGTTGCGGTCCGAGTGCTTTAAGGGAAGGTCACTGAATTGGGAATTGCTAACCCCTAAGTTGGCCTTTTGATGGAAACATCTGTCTCAACCACAAGGCATTGTCATCCTTGAGGATAAAACGCTGAATAACCTGTCCAATGTCCCGCTCCTGGCTCTTTGTCCTTGAGCCGCTCTGTGGATGGACTGTAAGTCAAATGGATGAGTGGGACCATTGTCTCAGATTCAAGATAAAGGGCCGTTTTATGTTATTTATGAGTTTGTGTGCGCAAGAGAAAAAACAGAAAATGGGCTGCCACCGGAAGGACACCTACATGCCAAACACAAGACCGGTTCTTCTGAGCTACAATCGGCTGTTTGACTGGACTGGCTCTCTGCAGGGTTGGAAGCCAAAGTGGGAAAAGTATGTTGTTTTTCCCACAGTCAGGGCACGGGTATCAGGAGAGCGACCTAAATTTAGGATGAATGAGGACAGTTTAGCTATTTGTAGGGCATTTCTACCGTTCGGACCAACAGGCAGCGAGCACAGAAATGCTGTTTTTACTGACATTGTGCCGTGCTTGGGTGGGTTCCCTCTGGGTACTTTGGTTTAACCAACATCAAACACCAACATCAAAAAAACATGCACACCCCTTGGTGTGGTTGCCGACTAGGAATTTCCCAACGGGGACAATTAAGGGACAATAATAAAAAAATAAAACAAAGCCAAATAAAACACCTATTTTAAGACCTCATATAACATGTTTTGCTTTGGCAAATGTGCTTTCAGAATCTTTGGGCCCAACAGCATGATGTATTGTTGAGAAAAAAAAAAAAGATAAATGCCACCTTGAAGCAGAAATAGAATTCATTAGTTGTGACAAAAACAAATGAATGTCAGTGGTGCCAAGTAATGAATTAGCAAATTTGGAATGACAAAATGAGACAGTAATATGATACAATTATACATGAAAGTTATAATGAAAGTTTGAAGAACTTTTAATAATTTAAACATTGATTAATTTGAATAATGTACCTTACATTTGTAAATAAGCTTTGACCTTATCATGCAGAATTCGGACTACTCTACATTGGTTCTATACATTGAGTTAGTTGCAGTGTGTGGAGAAGAGGGTATGTGCGTTTACACTTTGGGAGTTGTTGCGTAAAGTGGGACTCCTAATGACAGTAGGCCGAGCTTGTAAATGCATGAAACAAAAAAGCACACAGTTACTTCAGTTGCTCGTTAAAGCATCAGCTAGACTGTATAGTGTGTAATCTTTTCCCCTATATTCATTTGTCATCATGGCCAATTATTTTACATGTAAGTGCCACTATTCTTGAGCAAACGTAACAGCCTACTGCCCTCCACTCATCTCTGTCTTGTTTCCTTTCTCCTTGTCGTTTCTGCGCTCAGTTGGCCAGCTCTCGTGTTTTTCTTTTCAGTCCAAGGTCTTCCCCAGCCAAATACGACAGTGAGGCAGGAGTCAATGAAAACTTTGAAGCGATTTGCACTCTCTGATATCTGCTGTTTATCTGCGCCTCATCCTCTGTCAGCTTTGAGAAGACCGACTGATGAAAGTTTTCTTACTGTAGATTTCCAGCATAGCATCTTTTTTCTTTGTTTCCTGTTTGAAAAGTCACACAGTATTTATTTGATACATTTATTACATACAGCAAGCCGAGAGGACATGGGTTATGTTTTTGTAGCTCTGTGCTGCTTTATGTGTAAGATGGTTGAATGGTCTAACAAACTAATACAACAAAAATCCATTAGGTAGGCCAATTACAGCTGAAATCATGGATAAACTATGAATAAATTATTTAAATAAAATTCTGAATCTACCAAAATACTCAAAATCTATTGTCTATAGACTTTAGTTTTGAAGCTTTAGTGGTTCCTTTTGTTGTATGGAACAAAAAAATACTGGCCGTTTGCCAAAGACTGCATGCAGATGGTGGTCAATGTTGTTCAGTATAGCAGTCAGCCGAATCCTTTAAATAGTTAAGCAAGAGTTACAATTACAGATTTTTGACATAAACATTCTTGGATATCTTCACAAACACTAACTTTTATCTAAATATATCTGTCATGTACTGCTCGTCTGGATAAAGTTGTTTTTTTTTGTCATGAGAAAACATCTGAAAAGCTACTATATCGACATTCCATTCATTTAGACAAAAAAACATTTACATAGTCAGTGTTGGGCAAATAAACTCCTCTGGTTTCAAAAGGGAAAGGAAAACAAACCCGTCGCCAGGTTCTTTGCTGAGGTATATGGATTTCATTGAAATCCATAGACTGTCTCTGTTTGTTTAAAGTATCAGTGGCATTGGCTAAAGCCCCGTCTTTTCTGTGTTCAGGTCAATGAACAGTGATTGGGTAAACTTTTACTGGTCAAGTGAAAAAATGTATTTTGTTTGATTCAGGGAAAGTTACTCGGGGACAGTTTTATTGAAAAAACTTAAGGTGCATTTTAAAATTAAAATATTTTCCCCAATATCTAGCTGCTCTTGTCCCATTGTCTCATCACTTGCCCTCCCATTGTTTTTTCCAGCTCATCTTATCACGTTTCCCTGTTCACATCTCATTCAGAGCGTTTTCTCACCTTCTCTCCCACTGCTCACATGTCTCTCCTCTTCATCTATCTTTGTTATTCTTCAACCCCTTCCTCGTCTCCAACCTTCATCCCACTCCTGTCTCCTCTCAGTCAGTTTTCTTAAGATAATCCTGTGCGACCTGCTCATTCCTGGGTTCAAGTGCATTATCTTCCAGAGCCATAATCTTCCCTGTGTGTGTGTGTTTGTTTGTGAGACACGCTTAGGCGCTGTTGTCCTTACAGTTCTCTGAGCACATATGCTTTAGCGTAGGTGTATTTGTTATTGTCTTCTTTTCTTGTTATACGGTTAGTCTTTAGTGCATGATGATCCAATTTTCTCTAAACAGGTCTTGTCCTCAGTTATATTACAGTGACATTATAGACATAAGAGAAATCCTTTCATTTAAAATAGCTTTAGCATACTGCAGAGATGTCATCTGCTCTTTCTATTTAGGCCTTAGTGCCTATAAAAAAGATACAGTAAATAGCATATATTATATTTAACAATGGGCAGAAATGTAAATGTAAAACATTACAATGTAGCAAAATGTTTAAAGACTGTAGCCTACTCATTTCTAGTCAATAAAAAACAAGACAAATACACGCTGATGCTGAAAAAATAATACATTTAAATAAGTGTACTAATTACCAGTGTAATAGTGTTACATTTTATTCTTTTCATCGATTTTTTTCTTAATTAGCTGGAGCCTCATTTGTGCCTAATCAGAATTTCAAATAGTAGCTTTTCTTCCCAATCTTTCTTGTTGCTGCAAACTGTTAGCAAGAGTTCAATTTCAATGTAAATCCATAAAACAGTCTTTTAAGCTGTCCTACTTCCATTGTCATTTAATTAACTTGGAAAAGAAAATACACTGAAACACAATGAATCCAAGTTCAGTATTTTTCAGCTGCCTTTTCTCTTTTCATATCCATGCTTGCTGAGATTCTTTCTGCCCACTCATTTTCCAGACCACTTTTCATTTCCCTTCCACGCCCTCGGCCTTCATCGAGCAGCAGCTGACTTAGCCGGGGCTTTGCCATTCGATTCATCCTTTCTGGGAGACATAGTGGTTTGGCCACACAGCCCTGCGTTGATCCTGGCTGTCAGCTTGGAAACTCTCTGGACTGTCAGGGAGGCTAAATTTGGTGCTTGGATTCTTTGGTATAAGTGAGTGCTGGCACAGGTGAGCGTCTTCCTCTTAGCTTTTGCCTTTGGTGAACCTAAAGTTGGCTGGCCTACTTACCTAATCCAAACTAAAGCAGCTTCATGTGTAAGCCCTTTTTCTTCGCTTTTTCTTTCCTAGATTGAGTTGTGGATGTTGCTCAGACAGATTTCCGCCAACAGGTGCAAAAGCCTAAAGATTGTACCGCATCATTTTTACAGTGCATCCATTACTTTCAAAGGAAGTTTAAATGAAAGGCGAACTGTTAATTACACTACTCTGCCTTCTTTTACTTTACAAGGTGCTAGAAAGCCCACCATAAGATTGTCATTGCAGGTGACATTATACTTGTTTTGGAATTTTAAATATGTGTCCAGGTATGCACTCTTCTTTATACTCTCTGGTCTGGCTAATTATTTGTTCTTGTATATTAACCAAGGTGTGTTAGGGCTTCACAATACATTGCAAATTTCTCATTATCAGTATCAACAAATAGATTATCCATATTTCTGGAAACAGTCTGAAACTGCTTATTGATGTTATGATCTTCCATCTGATGAGCTTTACACTGTGACAGTGTTAAATCAAACTCTGTTCTGACAAATAAAAAAACATCTAGTCCTATTTTGGTTCCTGGTTGTTTATTTATTTTTTATTATTTTACGCCTAGTTTTGACCAGAGTCTTGTATTTCTTCATAGATTTGAAATTATTAGAACTATATAGTTATATCAAAAAGGGATATAAAATATCACAGTTCATAATGTTATTCAACATACAGTAGTTTTTTTTTTCTAATATTGTGCTTCCCTTGTGAATATGTGGAGTAAAAAACAAACAAACAATCATCAGTTTTTCTCAATTTCCTGTTGGCTTACTGGGTTTTCAAAGTTGTCTCACTTTAGCTTATTCTGTTTCATTAAAGTATTTGTAATGTCTATGTGTGAGTGAAGTGTAGCCAGTGTTGTCTCAAGTCCATTGCTGCTAGCCTTGCTAAATGGTGTGCAATAGAAAAAATATGGATTGCACCAATGATTGTTCCACTCAAATGCTCCAAAGTTCTCCTTTAACAAGCCAGGTTTTGCTCCAGTGCAGTGTTAACACAACCGATATATTCAGCAGACAGGACTATATTTGTTCCAGACAGTGCTTAGTCCAGTGTTCTTAGTTTGATAGAGATTATTTAGCGTCACCAGGATTCATTCATTAAAACTTGCAAAGCAATGTTTTGTCTCAATGGAATGTGATCTAACTTAAAAACAGCAGTTTCAACCAGTTTTAGTTTACTATCGTGATTGTTTGTACCATTTGAAGTTCTGCCCCAAAGGTTTTAAATCCTTTTCTATTAAGAGAGCTTTCTATTCAGACCCTGTCCCCAAGCTTTGTTCTGAAGGCCACAGCTCATCCGGAACTCTGAGACCGGAGAGTGATGAATGAGTGCCTGTGGACAGACAGACGTTACAGCATTCTTGCATCTGTTGTCTTTGTACAACCGAGGGGAGCCCGAGTCGCCACGCGGAGCAACACACCCTGAAGTGTTGACATCACCTGAACAAATCCAAAACCCAGGCCATCTCGACAATCAAGTACTGTGCATTAATAAATCTTGCAGTATGGAGGGATATCATGTTACAGAGGAGGTATAAAGAGCCAGCATTGGGAAGTGATTTGTCCAGCTCTATTGCAGCGTGCCAGTTTATATTTAGAGCACAAATGTGAGTGATTGTGGTTGGAAAAGGAACGCCTTCCCCCTCAAGCCCATCATAGACATCTGTCTCTCTGAAACTGAATACTGCCAGGCTCTAATGCAAGTTCAGACAAGCTTCAATCCATCTGTTTTTATGATTTGACGGCCTGAGGTGTTGTGAGGTGGGTGAGACAGAACAAGAACACGGAGAGAGTAATCATTAACTCTGTGTTTGCTAATAGAAACAGGCGAGGCACCAAGTCCACTGACCTTATCATTTCCGGGTCTCAGAGCAGTGACAGCGAGCATGCTGAGCTGGTGGCCTCCCTCACTTTCCTCATGTAACTGTGGAAAAGCCTCAAGAAATCACATGGCAGCCTTGTCATGCCGGTCATGAGAGGTTAAAAAGTACGCCTGAATCTATTTCCATTCCTTCTTGTTCTGCTACTACTCAGCTTCAGGGTAAACCCTTTGAAGTCACATGATCCCTAACAGGAAGTTGGGTATCAATCTGCTGCACAAATACAGCAACATTTTGGCATCTTTCAGGTTTATGTCGAGCAGCTCTACTCCTTATAAGGCATCTCTATTCTTAGCACTTAGTGTAAGATATCAAAAAGGCTGTCAGTCTCGTGCAGTGCAGTCCACAGCAACAGTCATTTCTCTGTCTAAATTGTATAGTGTCAGAATAATGTTAGAAAAGAGTGTGTGTTCCGCTTTCTGTTATATTTGAGACATTCAGTAGTAGCATCATATGGGTATGACGGGTTTGATTCATGACTTAACTTGTGACCATTTGTCATGTTGTTGTCTATGAATAAACCAAGAGGAAATAGATCTGAGGAAGAATTACAAAATGACACATAAATACCCTAAACCCAAGAACATAAGTGTGCTTCATTTGTCCACTCTATGTACTACATTTTACACAACGCACCTTGAGGATGGGCATATTTTAAATGTTCCAACGATCATTGAGAAACATGTTTGGCCCACTATTATTAGGTGTGCTATTGTTGCTCATTATGTTGCAGTGTTTCTGTCCTCTCTGTGCGGTCGGATACATTTAGTATTGTGGCTAATTATCTTCAATTAATTACTTGATGCTTGGGTCCCTCTAGGATTAAATCTCTTTTAAGACCTGCAGTCAGTATTCAAATGCTTTGTAGAAATTTCCACAATCCTCCAGAAGTATCTTTGTGAGGCCACAGTAAAAAACAAATCCTACACATGTAAGTAGTTTAGATTATACCATGATTTGATACGTCCACATTTGAGGCGTTTTTTTTTTCCCATTAACTCGATTTGTATGTAGTTTTATGGTCACGGTAGTAGCTTTATAAAAAAAAACATATGTGGCTCTACTGTAGTTTTCTAAATTCTCATATATAATTTGAAAACCAATTGTCTTGGATTCACAAAGAATGTTAATTACAAAGTTATCACAAATGATTTACTTTATTACTGACTTATTAAATTGGTGAATAGCAGTAAAGTCAATGCCACTAAAGACTTTTTTGTATAACCGTACTTCGAGCCCTAACTACAAATGAAGAATTCATCTTTTGTTTCAATTTAACAATGAAGGAGCTTTGTTAAAAAGATATTTGCCAAAAACCAAAACCTTCCCACTCACAGTATACAGTATATGAGTAGGTACTAATTAAATGCAATGTCCCTGGATGTCTTTTTATAAAACACAATAGGTTATTTATTATTTGAAGAGTGGAGTAAGTCTTATGTAATGCTGCTGGTTAAGTAATCCACACTCACACTGACAAGAGATAAAGGGGCCTCATTCTATGTTTTTTTTTTACCTGACTCCCAACATTTACACCAGTGGTCCAAAGCCGAGCAGCATTATCCAATCACGTCCCTTCACAACTCTTCTTCACACTCTCTCTGTGCTGGTTACCAAGGAGACAGTGAAGTGAAATCTGGGAAGTGAAGCAATCGTTTGGCATGAGCATTTTTTTCTTTTATTTATTTGTTTTTCTATGAGACATTTATGAAATGGCAAAACAACTGTGCATTTTCCCCTATGCAGAAATATACTCTGTGTTAAAGAGCAGTTGTGTGAGAGGCTCTGTCAGCTGATCCCTTGCCTTTCCACCTGTTCTCACCATTATATCTGTCTGCGGTCTCACTATTCCTGACGAGATGTGGGTGTACTTCCTCTTGCCAGGAATCTGTCAGCTGTGAGAGAAAAGTGTAAGGAAAGTCTGGACCTAACACTGATTTTCATCAGTAATGAGTTGACCCTAATCCAAGTGGGCCAGTTCAGGCTAAAGTGGGAGTTAACTAAGAAAGTGGAGAAAGAGCCAAAAGGCTGGATCCACCCTTAGGATAAAAGCCGTCAAGTGATTGAAGATGACAGCAGTTGAGAGCAGCTAGATGCCTCTGTCCCTTTAAATTCTTCCACAAGTACACGCATATGCTCCAACTCTTTTGCTTTTCATTCTCGCCTCACGTTCCATCTCATCATTTTGTTAAGAAAGCAAAAGGAAAAAAAGTGTGCTGTCAGGTTTTAAATCCATTTTGCCAGCTCAGCATCTGCTCCAGTTTGTTAGCAGGTCCCGTCATCCATCCTTCTCTTTCTGTGTCTTTCACAGTGGACTGTGTATTCAGCAGCATTTTTACAGTGTGTTTAAAGCAGTGTAGACAGAGTAGACAGAGAGGAGACAGTCTAGCAGCCGCAAGTTTCGTGCTGTCACAGCTGTGGAAGTTATAATTTGAATTGAAAAACACAGCAAATTTGGTGACAGCTTACTATTGACATTACCCACTTTGTTAAAGCAGTATACATAACCTTTTAGAATTATGTCTGTCTGCAATATCTCAATATATATGTTATTAGATTGGCTACATATTTTAAAATTTATTTCAAGGTAAAATGTCACTTTAGCCAGGAGAACCATGAAAGCTCAGTATCACTTTTTGATGCCTTGAAGTTACAATAACTGGTTCATTAAGCACAGAGTATGATGGTTGCAAAGCTGTAAGTATGTTAGAAATTGATAATGTCTCAGTGGAACAGACTTAGATCTTCTGGTTGACGGCCGATACTAACTGCAGTCACAGACAAGCAGCCTGCTTTTAATATAATTCTCTGTGAGATTCTTCAACAAGCTGTCAATCACTCCATTATTTGTAGCAACAACCTACAGACTGACATTCAGAAAAGTGATCAATTAAAGAAAACCAGAAATTAATTAATATTGACATTTCTGAACCAAAGGACAGTCTATGACTTGGAAGATGACCTTTGTTGCATTGACTCCCTTGTTGTCTGGTCGTGGCTTAAGAGATTTACAATCCTTAACAGGCTTGCTCAATTAGTTTACAGTCATCCAGCTCCTTCCCATATGATTTATTTACCCGCTGTAGAGAAAAACTTTTTGCTGCAATCCTGTACTTGTCCCCATCTCTCTGCAGCTTTACCTTCTGTACTTTGTCTCTAATCTGTCTCTTGAATGATTTATTTGAAGGGTAAAACTGGGTAAACACAGTAGGGCTGACACACTCATACACCTCCTGACCTCTGCTGCATCTCTTTTCGCCTTTCCTGTTTTCTCTGTTATCGCTCTGTTTCCCCTGTCTTCCCCGGTTCCCCAGCACCTTCGGCTTCGGTGTCAGCACTCCTCTTCCACCCGTGTTTCTGTGTCTCTGTGCTTTATGAATAAATCGGAGCTCGTTTGACTCCTGTGTCACCCCCACAGCTCGCACAGTCACTGCCGCTCTGTGCTGTGGGACGGAAGCTGTGTAGTCGGGCTTTGGTTTTGGAGGAAATGTGTGATGCGTACATGCCTCACTGGGAATAAGCAGAGAAAGGCGTGTGAATAGGTGTCACGCATGAGACACTCCTCATTGTTCTTAAAGAGAACTCAGTCAGACACTTTTTATTTTTATTCTTCCCAAGGCTGGATTTTTTTCTTACTTGATCTAGTTTCTAAGGACAGATGGTGTTGTCTTGTAAAGCCCTTGGAGGCAACTGTTGTTGTGATATTGGGCTGTACATAGATTAATGTTTTGTTCTTTTCATGCCCATATGAGCTATAGTTAAAACTAACATTATTAAAAGGACATAATATAATGTATTGATTGATATGATAATTGCAAAAATCTTATGTCAGTCTTTATTTTACAGTGTAAACTGGGAATGACTTTGAGCATATGATCTGAGCTGGAATCAAACCCAGGTTGCCCGAGTATGCACAACCCACACGCAGGATTTTGAGTAAAATGTGTTTTGTTAGATGGGAAAAGTTTTTGGAGTGTAGCTCTCAGAATGTTGCTCAGTCATCCAGGACATAATGAAGAAAATGTTTTAATCCCAGTGGCAAAGTGGTTAGCACGCCTGCCTCACAGCAAGAAGGTCCTGGTTCTCCCTGTGTCTGCGTAGGTTTCCTCCGGGTACACCGGTTTCCCTTACCACCAAAAGACATGTACAACAGTCCCCCCCAAACACACATGGGGCCAGGACTCCCCTGCAAAAGAGATTTGTAATCTCAGTGGGACTTTCCTGGTTAAATAAAGGTTGAATTAAAAAAAAAAAAAAAATAAAGGTTTCTGGACGTAGGTTTGAAGGTGAAAACATTTCAATTCTGAAAGTGTTCTGAAAAAGATCCTTGGACAAGGGATGAAACCTTTAAACCTATGTCCGGAAGCCTTTTGTGAAACTTTTTTTTTCATAGCTTTTAAAAAAAATTCAAGTATATAAAAACGGAACGTAGCCACAATTCATTCACCCAAATGTGTAAGTGTGTTTTCAAACATTCAGCTCATTATCCTGCATTTTAGATTTACCACATTCAATAAAAGTAATATTATCCCAAAGTTTGTATTAGTTTTCAAACATTATTTCATGACTTCGCACTTTCATGAGTCATCACTTGAATTTTACGCATTTTCCTAAACATTGCAAATCCAAATGAGCAAATGCTGAACTCTCTCCCATTTACTTTTTTTTCTATAGATGCAGATCCTGGACAAGTTCCCAATTGAGGGAGGGCAGAAAGACCCAAAGAAGAGGATCATCCCATTTCTCCCAGGTATTACTCTCTACCTGAGCATCTTCAGTTTATCCGAAAAGACTCCTGTATTAATAATTCATGACTGGCACTCTCAGGGCATCAATATGAGCTGGGTACTGCGTGTGTGTGTGTGTGTGTGTGTATAGATTTGTGGCATATACCATGTTACTGCTGACTCTGTGAATTTCAATCTCAGCTGTATTTTCCCATGTGACATTTTGGGATGTTTTTGGATTGTGCACATTTCTAAGCCTTCAACGTGGGCGTGGTATGTATGTGTGCACTGTTTCCTGTCACACATTCTTGTCCCTGGGCTGTAAGTCATGTGACATTCAGGTTACTGGCGACCTACAGGAGGATGGCATTGATCGATAGCTGTGTTTGTTGGAGTTCAGTGCTGAGGGCAGAAGGGCCGACAGGGATTCTGCTAATCACAATGATGTTGTGTGTACAGTATAAGACACTGTGTTCATCAGGTAGACTTTCTTCTGATGAATATTTGAGCAGGGAGTTAAATGGCTCTGCTTGTTTAGAAGAGTTTATTTTGATAAACAGTTTGTTTAAGCCTAGTGACTAACGCATGGCCCCTTAGTCACGTGTAAATGCTCTTCCCTCAAGCCCTGTTCCTCCGCTGAGGATATCTCTCACTGACATAGACACTCAACACATCAAACCACTTTGGCAGACAAGCAAACACTACCTAGCACTTGACTAGGAAGCCTGTGTCTCCCATTGTTTAAAGACATGTGTTTTAAGATCTATCCTCTTCTCTTGCCATTTCAACATACCAAAAGACTCATTTTTTTTTTTACAATGAGACATTCAAATAGCCTCTGTGATATCCACTTACTACCACCACTTACAGTTTAAACTTTGTATAGTGATAATTCTTGCCATGGTTACAAGTTGTCATAGTAATAATTAATAATAAGAGGCAAACTAATTTGATTGAGAAAAAGACTCTCATGACTAGGTGTGTATCCAAGTCACAAATTGTCCAAAAAACACATTTTTTATTATAATAATATATATAACCGGTTCTATTATATAATAATAATAGAACCGGTCAGCTCAATAGACATTGTACTATCAATATTTTGTCTTTTTCTCCTAAATTATTTGTTTTTCTGCAGGGGTAGCACAGTAGTATGTCTATGGTACTCTTAGAATAGCAAAAGGGCTCAAATATAGTATTATGTTCATGTAACATTAGAACTGAATCTAGTTGTTTTTTACATTGAACCAATCAGTACTATATCCTCAAGGCCTAATCTAGTCTAGCACTTATTATAACGCAACTACAGTATAACAACAACACAGAATATGTGCATATGAGGTCTGCTGGTGAGGGGCTGGGAATTAGAAGACAGTCTACAATGTGTGGCGTCTGTGTGTTGAAATCCTAGTTGTTATTTCTGTCACAGCAGAGGTCATGAAATCTATAGGGGAACAGCTGGGGCCTTGTGTTAGTCTGAGATTGCTCTTGTTGAGAATGGTGTGCATTACTGACATCTGCTGGAATCGTAGGATATGATACAAGAGTATGTACCAATAGTTTTGAATGTGTTAGATGTGTTTGATTCTGCTGCTTTACATGGCCATATTATCAATTCTGTGTCCTTTTGCAACCCAATAGGCAAAATCCTGTTCCGGAGGAGTCATGTGCGAGATGTGGCCATGAAGAGACTGCGTTTCATCGACGACTATTGCAGGGTAAGCGCTGTAAACGCACTTCTTTCTTCATCTCTAGGGAAAGTCTCCAGTCTGTGAAGGGTTAAAAGTCACAGCCTTTCCCACCCGTTCACATGCCCCAGACATGGTTTGTGAGTCTCAAGCAGAACAGTAGATAGTTTTAAGAAAGTGGTCACGGGAAAGTGCTCACTGAAGGACTACTGAGTCTGTAATGTGCTCCAACACTGGGATTATGACGTTCGTGAAGAGATGTTATGATATCTTCCATTTACAGTCAAAGGATTGTTTATATTTATGAGCTAGCAAACGGGTCAACCTAGTTGCACATTAAACTTTTTAGCCATTAAAAGTCTAAATTCCTTATCCCACAAATGGCTGGCTCCAAATTGCTATCCTTTTCCAAAAACAACGCTTGAAACTTGACCATTGCCATATCACTTCCTGTTTCCTTTTTTGTTCGCTTTTTATTTATTTCCAAATCAAATCCTGTCTCTCTCTCTCTGTCAAATCTCTCTCTCCCTCCCCACTTCCTTCCTTCCTGTACATAGTTACACTCGAACTAGAAAGATGCATTTTACCACATTTGGGCTTTCATGTTTCTCCCTGAGCACACAATTAGGAAACAGCGTTGTTGGCCTGCATCGGAAAAGGTTACAAACTGTGTCAGTCCGGTAATTGGGACCAAAAGATTATTTATTTTTTTAAATCAAGGCAATTAGACGCATCTGAAATAAATGTAACCAGCCCAAATCTACTCCTCTTCCCCCAAATAACCTAAAGCGCTGTAATGTTTACAGTTGCTATAGTGGGCCTGTTTTTGCCCAGTACTGGAGTCAGCCGCAGTGTTTACTTCCTACATCCTTTTTATGAGGCAAACAACAGCGAGGAAGCATAATTACCCACTGTTCTCAGAGGATATGCTCTCGGGAGATGTCCAGCCAGCTGTTGGTGCTCCATGAGAAGCCTCATCTTCAATCACATCCACCAGCCTTTTTCAATAATATAGGGTTCAATGAATGGAAGATGTGGCCGTCCTGATTTAAAAAGCCTTTGCTGTCCGCATGTAGTCACATATCTACACCTCGATGCATGAGCCTGGTCTTTTATGCTAGACGCTCAGCTCATCAAATATAGATGACTGGTCAGACATGTGATGCTGCTATGAGAACAATAGACAAAAACTATGCTCAGAGAGGATTTCATTTGACTGTACCTCATTCATACATTTAATTTAGTAGACCAGTATTGTAATGTAATGCTAGTTCCAAAGATTAAAGGTGGGGTAGGCAACAATGCAGCACACATATGATGATTTTAGCCAAGCACAAAAGGAACAACATAAAGATGCAGTCCATTTTAACGCATTTTAAATCATGGGTTTAAAATGAAATGCAAAAGAAACATGGGCATGCACATAATATTTAAGCATGACATGACTTTATGTCTGCTACTGTTGTTTAGACACTTATAAATACAGTATAAGCAGTAGAAGAGTTGATCAAAGTCTCTCAAAACATCTTGTATTTCATATTAATATATATATTTTTAATTGCATTTGTACACATGGAGTATGCAGAGTATACTGTAGATAGAGTTTGTCTTTACAAATATATAAAATATTTCAGCATTAATTGGTCTCTAAAAGGAAACATGTGACTTACTATTATCTTAAAGATGGACTATTATACAAAGTCTAAAACGTTTTGACCTTTTGCTTTCCGTCTGTCTCTGCAGGCTTTGGTGCGACTTCCTCCTCAGATTTCCCAGAGTGAGGAGGTGCTGCGCTTTTTTGAGACCAAAGCTGAGGACATTAACCCGCCTGTAGAGTAAGTATCAAATGCAACGGTCTATAAGTGCATTCACACCACACTTTAATGACCACTGTCTGTAGTTACATCACATACATAATCCACAGCTGATTTACTGCGTCTATTTGAATATCTGCTGAATATCTAAGATTGACAATGGGCCAGGTGCACCTCTCTCCTCAACATACTTGTAAATCATCTTGTTGTGGCTATTTTTGATTTTATAGTTGGGATTGCCTCCTTTGTGTAAACTAGTGGGACTTGGTCTTGATTACAATTACGCTAGACATAGGACGGTTTAAGATTCATACAAAAGAGTTGACTTTTAATTGTATAATTACATTGCACTGAAAAATCCAGAGTAGAATATTTAGTGCTTTACACATAAGACATATAGACATACTGTAGGCCACTAATATTGTTACCCATCAGCTAATAGTTCTTTGAAAATACTGCATGATTGTACAGTGGCTGAGCTCATTACCTCCACATCTCTTTCTATTCTATTCCCAAATCAGCTCTTTCTCTTGGAGTCCGTTAAAACCTCCTACCAAGCCGCACCGGGTTGGTGGTTGGTGGTTGTCGGCAGCGGCGGCGGGAGGTGGGGGAGGGCGGGCCTTGATGGATGTGAGGGGTGGGTGGAGGAGAATGACTTGTTTCATAGCAGGAGATCGCCCCTTTGGGTAGTTTTTAATTAGAAAACACACTCTGCTCTCCGAACCTCAAATGCCAGTAACGCAGTGTTCATTTGTAATGGCTTCCTGTATGCATCCAGACAGCTGGCCCCGAGGCGCTGCAACCGAGGACTCTTGTACGATTCAGGGTACATCTTTTCCTTCCGAGATTTTAATTACTTTTCTCTGTACTGAACTTCTCCTCTTGTTTCAGTCTGCACTTTTGAATTCTGTTGCTGCGTCTTTGGGAGATAAAAACAAGTAATGCGGGCAGGATTTTGTGGCCTTTCCTTGACAGTATTTTTCAGCTCACTGTAATTGCTGTCTCTCTCTTTCATATACCCACACTTCTTCTCTTTTTTAATTCTTCGCATCGAACTCTGCATCATAAATATCAAGTGTGTTTAATTGGCACGCCAGCTCAAGGTTACAAACACCGACGCAATCATTCTTTGATCAACAGCTTTGGGTTCCTCATCATCCGCGGCGAGCAGCTTTCTATCACGCTTGAGTGCTCATAACTCTTCAGCGGACTCTCTTCCTTTTCTCATTTATGCTCCCTGTGCACCATCCTTAAGAAAACTATTAAAAGCGAGCCTTATTCATCAGAGACTGTGTTTTTATGCTGTAAAGAAATCACATAATAACTGTGTGGTGGCCTTCAAATGCCCCTTTTTAATCATCAACAAAGCATTTGCAGAATATGAGAAACCTTCTTGTGAAATTACACCAACATCAGATGTAACTCTAACAACTGCAGTCACAGAAGAATATACAGTGGAGACTGTCACTAATAATGCTATATATGCTGGAACTATTGCAGAGAACACAACAGTAATTATTGTTGTTTTCTCTATTAAAAATAGTTTGCCCACAAACACTTAGACTTAGTTACTTAGAATGGCTTTTGACATTTAGTGGCTTCATTGTTTGCTTAGAGCTTATGTAATTAAGGTTGTTGTATATTCTATTCTGTTTTAGAACAGCGTACAATGTACATTAAGTCAAAACAGAAGCTTGTACCAGACTATTGCTTAACAGCTAATTTCCATCTGTAGTCCATTCATTTAAGGTTTATATAGTCAGTTTAGGATGAAACGCACTTTGGTTCAGCTCTGGCTGTTATAAGGTGCTATACCAATAAAGATTTACTGATTATCAATATACAGCCATAACATTATGAGCACATAGTAATCATAACTGTTCAAGTCCTACTTATTTCTGCAACACACCTACAGTGGTCCTACTGTGGTCCCCTCTGTCCATAGATCATGGCTTTTTGTTTGTCCACAAAGAAAAATTCAATTTTTTTTTTTAATGTGGACTTTCTTTCACCCCTTTTGGTACTGACCAGGACATGGGCTGCACATTTACATTTTACATTTATATTTATTCATTTAGTTGACGCTTTAATCCAAAGTGACTGACATTAAGCTTCAATTCACCAGTGTTATAGCTGGAACACCACTGGAGGCATGGTGGGTTGAGTGTCTTGCCCAAGGACACAACAACAGTATGAACTGTGAGGAGAGTGGGAATTGGTTGAGGGACAACCACTCCACCACTGAACCCATTAACTTTATTCACTTGTTGATTGTTGCTGCACTGCCCACTGGTTCTATGGCAGCAAAGTAAGATCATTAATATCTTTCTACAGTGTGAAGTTACCTTGATTTACATGGACCAAAGCAGGTATTGTACAACGGTTGATCATAGTGTATATTTTTCTAGAAATTGGTTTTAAAAAAGCTTTACACGTTGTGGTGATATATGTTAAATTAACTTGATTAGTTTTGTTAATAGTTGCAGCTAAATGTTCAGTGAAATATTTTGCTCCCAAGATGAGACCTGCTTAGAACCACTTAATACCACTCTATGAAAATCACTGCCCTTCTAAAACATTTCTTAAATTTGTAAATGCAACCTGTGTTTACGTGCTTAGTAACTATTCTAACAAGGTCACTTTCAAAACAATCCAGCCACATTAAAGTAGCTGTGTCTGGTTGTCATGTTTGGTGATTTTCAGGACGAGCCGTGCCGTTGAAACAGCACCCAAACCTCTCTTACCTTCTTTGTTTGCCGCCAAATGCTCTCCCCGTTTTAATAAAAGCAGAATTACCAGGAGGCTAACCGCTCGCTCTGTGGTTTAAAAAAGTAAAGATTGTTCAGTTAATCATTAGTAAGACGCCGTGATCCAGAGGACTGGGCTTGTGTCACGGCTAAATTGGATGGGCTCTTTCATTCCCCTACCCATAATGCATCTGCTAAATGAAAACGAATTAAGGGAAGTGTGTTTAGGAATGAGATTGGTCATTGATTTTAAGCTGGACACTGGGGTTTTATGCCTGTGTGCTCATATGTGTGTGTGCCCTAAGTGCTGCTCAAGAAAAGAAGTCATTTGAAAGCTGAGACGGATGGACCACTGAGGTATCATTTTAATCCATCAGAGAGTGTGTATATGTGTGCATGTGTATCCTGTTAGCTCATCTCCTACAGCCGAGTCATATCATATCAACTCTGTCTGGGCTAAGGGACCCATACGCTCAAGATAAAGTGCTAAAAAAGTCAAACTAAATGGATGACTTTTTCTGTAACTTTCAATGCATTATTATCTATTAAAGATGGCTTTATAATAAAAACATATACATTTTCCTATCAAATATTCAAAGGGGCATGGTGGGATTAAGATTATCTCATAAATAAATAAATAATGTGATGGTATTACTAAAATATATCAAAAAAGTCATGCTGACAGGAATACCATTTTATGTTTGAATGCACTGAATGGTTAAAGTTTTTATTCATTTCTTTACTTTTACTCAGCATAAGTCTGATCAAGCCAATGCTTTTGTGGCCACAGTTTAAGCTGCTTAGATGTGGCAAAATTAAGGAGGACATTTTAAGCTAAATTCTGTTGGATTTTCACTAGATTAATTAAATATGGGCTTTTACAGTGCAGTGGTTCTCACACCACTGTTTTAAATACCTATAAACTTTAAACTTTAAATAACTATGCTGCTTTTTTACATCATACTGTGGTTCTTTGACTTTGCTTTGTACTGGAAATATAATATATTTGTAATATATATTTTTAGAATAAAGTAGTCTATATATTATAATAATAATAGATTGGATTTATATAGCACTTTTCAAGGAACTCAAAGCACTTTAGTCCAATATTCATTCACTCCACAGTCGCACACTGGAAGTAAGCTACTTTTGTATCCGCTGCTGCCCTGCGGCACGTGGCAGCCATTTTGCACCTACTACAGACTCTCAGACCAGCACTAAGCACACCCACTTATTCATACATCGGTGCCACTGACAGTGGAGGCAAGGTGGATTTCTGTCTTGCCCAAGGACACAATGACAGTATAAACTGGGGACACAAATTGAGCCGCCAACCTTCCGGTTAAAGGGCAACCTATTAATTAATTGCTGTGATTTACTTATATATTTGATGAGCTCAGGCCTGTTACAATCTGAAGACACTGAGCATCCTTTGGGAGTGTAGGGCTCTGTGATAAACGAATGGAAGTGTTGGTGCTTAACAGGACATTTCCCCTCTCACTTGTCTTATTGCCCAGGACTTATGAGCCATCACTTCCTCTCTCTCTTTCCTCTCCTCCATCATTCTTCACCCGGTTGCCCTGCTGTTGCAGCCGCAGTCGGCCGTGCCGCAGTCGGAGCAGGAGCCAGGTGACAGACTCACTCAGGCTTAATGGATAAGCTGCCCCATTCCCTACTCTGGTTAGGATCAATAACACTCAGCAGAGACTGAACGGCTGCGATAGGGTTAAACACTTAAAGCCCATCGTAAAAGTGAGGAGTGGTCAGCCGAGCATGCTCCGAGGCCTGTGTGAGGTATTTGTGTGTGTCTCTGCGCAGTCTCATAGAGCATGAGCATGTATCGATCCGCATTAAACGGAACAGGTGTACACTTCAGGCACATGCAGCTATATTTTTTAATGCTTGTGTTTACCTTTAGAGCATTCATTTTAATCTGGTCTTGTTCAGAAGGACAACTTTTCAGCCCATTATGTGTGGAGTCTTTGTTGTCGCCAGGTTATTTCAGTGCAACTAAACCTCCTGAAACCTCCTTAAACAGCTTTTTTCCCCTTCTACCACATTGAGGCAGTTCACCCACAGTTGGGTGACTCATTTATGGGCTGTCGCCTTGAATAGACTCAGTGGGGCTCTATTGCTTTGTGATCACCAGACTGTACATGATGAGTAATGATCTCCACTGTCCTCATGAAACTACTTCAAACACCGAACAGGTGAAAAAGTCAAATTCAGGGCCAAAGATGCACAGACCAACCAATATCTTTGACAAGCTGCGCAAGACTTGAACAGCTCAATACAGTAAACCGCTAAAGTCATATATTGGCATTTTGGTCAAGTTGTAGTACCCGGTATGACCTTAGCATCATTTTTACAACCAAATCAAACTGTGACATCTTATCTTTTAGCTCTCTCTATTATATTATAAAATGTATGGAGCTGCAGCCTTGACAATGTCTGGTGTGTCCTTTTCTCGATTGAATTTTCTGACGGTGATGTGATTAGAAAGAGCAGGGCACGTGTCTTGCAGCGTAGCGCACAAATCAATGCCATCATTAAAATCTGAGGAAGAAAAACAGAGTCTCAGCAGATACAATAATTGTGGTGTGTGTGTGTGTGTGTGTGTGTGTGTGTGTGTGTGTGTGTGTGTGTGTGTGTGTGTGTGTGTGTGTGTGTGTGTGTGTGTGTGTGTGTGTGTGTGGAATCTGAGCTGATGTCACACTTGTGCAATAATCTGCTAGTCTTTTGAAACCGTCGTGTTTTACAAACCTCAAATGGACGTTCAGCTGTAACAAATTTATAGAGCAATACAAATTTTGTCGAAACTAAACAAGACAATATACATACAGAACTACAGCATTTTTTAATAGAACTATAAACAGTCATTATAATTAGTGCAGTAAAGTTTCTAAATCTATCAAGAATGGGACTTGACAAGAATATTAAAAATTGTTTACATAAAGCCAAAATATTTGCATTTAGATATGCATTCATCTTGTTTAAATTAACGAGACACATCACTGTTAAATTATTCCAACATTTTACCACAAGTATTTTCTTTAATAAGGTTATGGTTACTTATTATTGAACTTAGTCTAGATTAAATGTTTTATTTTATAATGCAGACTACAAATTTAAGTTGTTTTTATCAAATGCAGAACAAAACTGATCTGTGACTTTTGTCTTGATTTGGATGCCAGTAATCAAGTTATAAAGTAATATTTATATTAAAGTAATAAAGTATGTCACCGGAAATTAAACAATATAATATAGACAAAAACATTTGAGCACATCTATTTCTTTTATTCATAATTTGTCAATTACCATTATCCCTGGATGTTGATATTATACCTGTTAATGGTGAGGCTCTATCAGTTTGATGTTGACATTGCTAAAAGGTTTCTGTCTAAGGCTATCACTCTTGAACAACTTGGAAAACACAAGTCCAGACCTTTGACAGTGCATTAATCTTCTTTAACTCCAGTCGCTCCCACATGGTGGCGTACTACACAACCCAAACAAATTCAACTACTGCAAGTTCAAACCTCCTGTCCATTCACACAGACCTCCCCAGGGCTCCCATTCCTTTATAAATGCACCCACTGTCTGGACATACACATACTCTATATCTGTCCATATTGGCCCCTTGTCCTTTCTATGTGAGATCTGTTTTCCACTGACTGGAATTTCTCCTCTTTTTGGGGGAGACAGGACTTCTCACTGTCTTTCTTTCGAGGCATTTTTCCAGCATCTTGCCATTTTATTGAGTCAATTTGCATGAGACGTGGGCTGTGATTTGTTTTATCTGTCTGGGCCTGTGGTAGGCAATCATATAACTATCAGCCTAAATGGCATTATCTGTCTTCTGCAGACTATAACATTGACAAATTTCTCTATTAATATGCGCATACTGCATTTGAGCCATGATGAAAATATCGGCCACTGCCCCCCACAGGCTAGCTTAGTGTTAGACATGGCTGATGTTATCATTCATCATACCCTCTCACAGCCCATTCTATGAATAACAATAGGCATCGACCTTGCCTTGTGTCGCCAGGAGGAGAGATGCTGCAAGATTATCAGATTATAGCCAGGATAAGGCATGAACTGGTGTGATTGGTCAGTTTTGGGGGCTATCGACAAAGGGGATTGGTTAAGTAGCAGGTTGCCCCTGGTGATGATGTGAGGATAGATTTGTTGCTTTGGGGCTAATTAGGATTAGGTTGGAGCTAATGTGTTTGCTTCATGGCTTCAGTTTGCAAGATGGGAAGATAATAGTGCACGTCTGTTTGAAACTCAGCAGTATATATACCATTTGTTCATTGTATTGACTGAACTGGTCACATCGTATTGGAGTTAGATTTAAGTTTGATGTAAGGCTGGGATATGCATTGTGACTGTTTTGTTTGCCCCTAACTTTCTCCCAGTTGCAGTTAACTTTGTATTTTTTGTTTTGTTAACCAAGAAAGTCATGGAGAGCGCCATTTTATTTGCCTTTAGCATAAACCAAAAAAATTATAGACTCAAATGAAGCCTTGCTAGATATTTTGAGCGTGCCTACAAATTACTGACTGAACACTTTATAACAGAAATATCTTATATAATTGCTTAGTCCTAGACTGATAATTATGTGCGTCTGATAGCTGTGTATTCTCAACCTAAACACTTTTAACAAAATCTACGGTATATTTATGAATCCCATAAATTTAAAACGATTCCTCAAGTTACTCAATATTTGTGTGTGAAGTCTTAAATGTCTCAAACAGCACATTGAGGTTAATTGAATCTGTGAACCCCCATCTGCAGCGTTAATGCCCACATTAGCCTTCTCTCTGTCATGGCCACTGTCGAGACAGCCGATGGTCTCAGGGCAGGTGGGATTGTGGGTGGTTTTAGGTTTGAGCCTGATCTGGTGATACTAAAGGATAAAGAGGTGTGTGGAGGTGGGTCAGTGTGGAGGGGGAATTATCTAGAAGAGCGTTTATTTACTGGTCTTGAGAGCTCGTCTAGCAGGGGGCCATTGACTGTCATTAACTTGGAGCCATTATGCTAATAGTGGTAAACACATTGATTAGCCCTTTATCAGGAAGACCACTTACAGCGGTTTTAAATCTACTGCTGTCATCATCTAAGTCATCCAGTAGATAATATTAAATGTTTGAGCCTGAACTGCGAACCAGTCTCAATTTTTGGTCAGGTCTCTTCATGGATCCAATAAAAAACAAAAATTAAAACATGCAAGGATTTCAGATGTATGCTCAGAATGGTAAATTAAAATGTCTCAGATGAGGCTTTTAAAGTCATCAGTAAAATCTCCAAAACATACTAAAGACACTATATGCTAAATAAATAAATAAATAAAAAATAACATACTATTGCAATTGAAACTTTGTTTTGTCAATTTACATTTGCATACATTTATGTCTCTAAACTTTCTAAATAGGTTAAAGTGAACATGCAAAAGTAGAAAATTATTTCCAGGAATGAACACAAACTAAGAAGGATCTGCCATGACATCGGAACTTGTGTTTCTACAAAAGAATCTTAATTCTGGCAACAGCCTCGTGTGCCTTTTAAAGCCCGTTTGATCACATTTTATCAACCGTACCCTTTGAAGACTAAGCAAGAGTGTAAAAATCAAAACAAAACAACAGTAATTGTCAAGACAGATTTAAGTGAAATAATGAAAATCAAGCCACTGCATCAAACCTGCCTTGGACTACACTTATGTCAGCTGACTGTTCGAGCTGACTTCTCTGACCCTTACACCACATGTACATGTGAACATGTTTTTCCTTGACAATCAATTTTGAGGGCTAAGTGCAGTGGAATGGATAAGATGTGCATGGTGGAAGTACCCAGGCTTCATGGAGCTGTGGTCAGGGAATACACTGTGAGAAAAAGTCAGGATGTTTTTCTGGTTCTCTCTAAGAAAAAAAAGTCATGCTTAAGTATCAAGTGTCATTTACATGACTTTAATGTTCCTTTATTACATTTTGGATAAATTCTTTGTGATAGGGTTGTAATTTGGGTTTGTGTTTCTCATTTATCTCACAATTTGCATTAGGTTGAAAAAAAAAATAAACACAGTTTTTTTACTCTCTCTGCAAGGCTTTCCTTGGGATTCCTCCTAACTACATAAAAACAGGCTTTTCAGCAGCATGGCAGTATGTAGTGTGCATGTGGCCTCTCACCCCTCACTTCCTCCTCTCTGTACCTCCAGACGATGCACGGAAGGGGCTGGCAGCTGGAGCTGGTTGCTCAGCCCTCAGGGATAAGGTTTGATTTCAGCCTCAGGGATGTGGGTCACTGGATAGAGTCTGGACCCTCTGTTTGTGCTCTCACACACCCTCGCTACGTTTGTGCTTTTTCTGTTCATTCTTTGGGCCTTAATGCTTTACAGATGCCTCCAAAGCTGTGCCAACAAAACAAAGACAACAATAGCTATCCTCAGTCCTGGTATGATCTAATGTAATGTGTAATGATAGCTGTTTGGCTAAACTTTACAACCTCTGTTTAACGTGTGGCTAATAATGAATTGCTATGTGCTAGTTCCTGGTATTCCTTTTTTTCCTATATTTTAACTGGCTATAGGGTTTTTAAGTGGGAAAATTCTTTGGACGATATGCAGACATGTTCTGAAGCCCTTTGAGTGCTAATAAATGGCAACACGTGATGCAAGCTAACCTTTAGTTTAACCAGCTTTCCACAACAACACTCAAAACACATGTTATTGACTGGAGCTGGAGCAGCTAGCAACATCTGTGTCCTCCATGACCCTTGTATACTTATCGATTAACAAAGATCCAAATACAAACTCATTGTTGTAAAGTCCCTTCCTCAAGACTCAGCAGAGTCATGTACAGTCAGACCAGAAACTGCTTACACCTCAGCCTTTCTCCTGATTGGACCTGTTTATAGAGCTTCGAGGTTGTGTTTGCCTTTCAAACCATGCACAGCGTGAATAGCTTAACAGGCTCCCTGGGAGTTGGCTACAGCAAAGTACTTTTCATGCTGCTGCTGTTTTCCACCAAATCAAACTCTTTCATTGGCCTCTGTCCTCACCTCCTTGATAAGTTACAACTTCCCATTTCCAGGTCTCACACTTACATCTATTGTATCGCCACTCTGCGGTTATCATTAAACGTGAGCTTGTTCGATTAACCCGCTTGCATTCTGCACCGAAATAGAGCTGACAACAAGGCACCTTCTACAACGCTGCCACTTAACTTTTCCCTAAACGTTTTTATAAAGCACTCCCTGTGACCACCTATTTATTAGTGTTATCAAACTAATCAGCCCCCAGACTGCGACAGGGGACACATGCCGTTGTTGCTGAGTGAGCTATAAAAGCTTTAGGCCTCTTGACCATATGACCCAAATCCCTGCTGCCCCATTAAGCCCAAAACTTGGTTGGACAGAATGTCATTTTAAACACAGCAGTATTTGTGCTGACAAATCAAAGGGCGTTTAAAGGAAATTAATAGGTTTCCTGTTAAGGGAGAGCCTATCTCTAAAAAAAAACATTGTGCTCCAAAAATAGACTCCTGAATCTATGTTTTTGCTGCATAAACGTTGGACATTAGAGGACTAATTAAAGATTGAAGTCGGTGCCTAATTTTTCCAGTGATTGATAGATTATGTTTAAAAAGCATATTACAAACAGCAGCAGTTAACATTCCTTGGAAATGTGAAACATTTCCCTGAACCCTTCCAGAGCATATCAGCATCTTTAAAGCCACTGTGGCAAGTCTGCAGCTGTAGGGCCACACGTCCTGGCACAGACCCTGCCAACTCGGAGGCAGTCCACACAATACTTTCCGGACAGACACCACAAAAAGTTACTTATTAAAAGTCATCATTCATTGACAGAAATCTGATCCACCTGCCATGTTTTAATGGGGGGTCTTTAGTGTGCCTGGAGATGGATGGGGTGATGCCAGTGGCACTGCCCCACTTTGGTGACAATGAAACATATTCTGGTCACTAGCACCAAGCGATCTTGTCTCAGAGGTTAGTATAATGGCTTTATTCATCGGCTTCAAGCAGTCACAAAGAGGCAGATACATCAGATCATAGTGGGGTGGAACAAGGACGGCAGTGACACTGACATCTCTCTCTTGTCCCAGGCGGCTGGATCTTAAAAGTGTGTGTGCTTCACCAGGGCCGGTGTGTCTTTAATGGCTCAAGGGCCGTTTGTAGGTTTTTATTAGCCTCATGCAGCGAGAGGGCACTACCTCGACCACCGGCTGCGCTGCCCTGAGCAGTTTGTCTTTCTCCTGGCGCAGTGGTGTACTCTCACAAATGTATTTGCTCTGCGTCACACCTGACAAGATAAGAGCCCCTCATTAATGTAATGGACTGTTTCACAGTGGCCGCTGGGGCCACAATCAAACTCTACAAATCTCTGGGTGATTTAAATTGTAAGAGGTTCCTTCTCCCCTGTTGAGTTAGTCCTGGTTTAGTCCTGGATTTAGCTGACTTCATGGACTCATTTAGTTTTATGCCATTATGTCCATGTACTTCTATTATCTCAAACCCATAGCTCTATTATCCTTGTTATCTGCCATCATGTGGTGATCCTCTTGAAATAAAACTCATGATGCTATCAGTCACTTCAGCCTCTTATTCCCCGACTCTGTCTCGGGGTGATTATAGTGAGAAACTGCAGCAGCTATTTTTATATGCAGTGGATATTTCACAAGGAAGTGCAGTAGGATCCAGCTCTCAACTTTTGTTATTGCTTTGTGGGTGACTATTCTCTGCACTGCAGCAGTGTTGTCAAGCTAAACTTGCGGTTAGACAGGGATCTTGCAGAAAGTGAAAGGACACATCGATTTTGACGTGGACTAGAGAGAAAGGAAAGAGTGAAAGCAGGGAGAGGATGTTTCAAACATTATCAAGCCGGCATCTCTTTAACTATCATGCTCTTTTTACCTGAATGTTTACACACATTACCTTTCACACATTTTGTTTTGTAGGTATCACTTTAGATTGTAACTGGTAAAGTTTCCAGAACCTCAAATAAGCAGTTTTGTTTGTTTGAAGTAGTTTTGTTAGTTTTACGAACGAGCACAAAATAGAATGATCATGTGATATGGTCTTTGAAACCATGGCATTTCATCCGATTGGTTATTGGCATTAAAGAAACTCTATTTAACATTTCTGTATTTGCACCAAGTGAAGGACTCTTTCTGCAACTGCACTGATGTGATTGTTTACCCGTCTTGTGTATCTTGTATGAAGAAAGTGTGTGTAAAGTTGCATTTATCTTGCAACATAAAATATGGTAATGTGTCCCCACTTAAAGCTCCACAGTAGAGTATCTGGGCAGTTTACAAATCTGCTAGCTAGTGGTGTCATTTGGACGAACTGTATCTATAAAAAATGGACCTTTGGTGTTTGCCTGATCTGCTCCTACTGAAACTGATGAAGCCTTTCCTTTTTACTGCAAAAACTAAAAGTCTAAAAGTCAGTATTGAAAGTATTGAATCCTGTTTGCTTTTGTCACCCCCCCTCCAAACACACTCTTTATCTTAGCCATGTGCCATAATCTCATTAGAATCCGGTAAGCAAGACTTCTTAAATCCTCCCTGCGTCTCCATATGTGAAGAGAGGCATCTTTTCCACCAACAACAAGCAGGGAGGGTTGGAGGAAGAGGATGGCGGTGCCGCTTTAGGTTCACGTGACTAATTTGTGTCTTTGGCGGAGAGTGCGGGCTGCCGGCCAAAGTCGTCCCTTCTCTCTGCTCTCCTCCTTCAAACACATTCGATTGTCAGAGTGCTAAAGCCTAGAGACCTATCGTTCAGGAATATCTCCGTATGTCTTGTCTTAAACCATACCACATCCACTGTCACTAACCATGTCCCTCTTGTGTTGCTTCTCCTTCAGGGACTATGGCTCCAAGCGCAAGTCTGGTAAGTCACCTGTTTTGTTTTACTGTCAACCCCTGTAGCTAACTCTCCTCTCTTCTCATTCTAAACTTGTTGCTCTGAAACCCTGCTTTTCTATGCTGCATGATGTATGATTTTCAGCTCTCTCTGTGACGTGTCTGTCATCCATGTGATTTCAGTGTGTGATTTGTTTACTCGTAGCGCTGCGGGGCGCTGACTTACTGCAGACTTACTGCCGACTGTGTTTTGGGGTGGGTTCAGAAATCTGTCAAGCCCTCTGCTACATGTGCCTCACGACGCAGGGTGGGGTTTCAAAACAGCCTGATCATCCTTGGACGTCAGAATAAAGTCATTAATAGATGTCATGTTTAGAGGAAGCAGTATTCTCAGTTGTGGTAGAGTCTGTGCTTTTGAAAGGATTCTTGAGTTTTCAGATGATATTGTAGGAGGGGCTTTCTGTGTGTCACATCTGGTTTATTCAATAACTCCATAACACAGACGTCTGCATGATGTTTGTATGTTGTTGTGTGAGGATTCAGAGCTGTATGGTCTATCTTTTTTGAAAATCAGAGGTAAACTGTTGATATTATTAGTATTATTAAAATATGCAGGTTAAGTTAGTTTATATTCTTATTTCTTACCAATAGAAAAAGTAAATTTTGTTGTGCATGCCAATAAATCAGCTTTATTGTTTCCTGTTTATCCATTTTCCTCATTAGCCATTATGGTATATGTATGATTCTTAAAGAGGCACAGTATAGCTGCTTAACAAAAAAGCATTACTGTTGCATGTCACTAATAAATGTGTGCAGGCCTGTGTTCTTAAGGCTGTAAGACTGAATGGAAACATCGGTCATACTGTACATGAATTATTAAAGAGGAAATGGATGAAATACTTTGCAGTTAATGGAGAATATGATTCCCAGTTACCCACAAAGGTAGACGTATCCATGACAGCTTGAAGGCATCTCAACTTGGCAATAGCACATTACTGGTTACTCATTGGGGGTTAAACTGTTAAGAAGGTATTATACATGAAAACCTTTAACCGTTGTACATTTATTTTTAGACTTAAAGAAGGAAAACTCTGTGACCCTTTCACAAATCAACTTGCCTCTGCCTCGGCGAACGCTCACTGCAAATTAAATTACACAAACATTCCTCAAAATGATTTCTTTGAAGCTGATAACTTCTGTGGATAAGTCTGCCTTTCAGTGGCCTTTGTTTACAGCTTCATGCTTCAAACAGGTGGCTTTTATAGTATTCATGTTTGCTACTGACCCAGCCACATTTACATTCAGCTTAACTTGGTTCATTTCAAACATAAATACGCTTATTAAAATACAGTTTAATTAAAGTTAATACATAGTATTTTTATCCAATTAGTGAGTTCTTTATGTTTCAACCAAACCAAAACAACTTTTGCCAAATTGAATATGGTTTCCAAATGTCTAATCACAGCAGTTTTGGGATAACACTGTGGTTATTTTGTTAATAAAATATGACTGGTTTGCTATGCGCTGCTGCTTTAATCTCCGAGCTGCTTTTAAAAGGTTCCCCATTGAGGTGGCTTGGTTCCCATTACAACCACTCCATTACCCACAATGCACAGAAACGGGGGTCGCACACTCACAGTAGTTATTCTAGCTCATTTTGCCAACATACTGTATAATCATGGCTGTTTGCACAAAACTCAAATCTTCTCCTGCCTTTCAGTCACTTTTAGAAACAAAAGCACTCGTTCAACATCGTGGGGTATGTGCTTGTTTGCTCAGAGAAATACTTCACAAAGCTTTAATGAAGATGTAACAAACTGAATAAAATGTTCTTTTTGTGCAGTTGGTTGATGAAGTATCTTTTAATGAGTTACCACTTGAAATATTTGGACTAGCCTATGATCTTGATTATGAAATATGACTAATAATAAACTAATAAGATTTGTATTTATTGAAACACACTGGGTTTTTAGTCTTTCATCTAATAATTTAAGGCGCTGTAATACACTTACAGAGATTATGTTTTCGTTTTTAAGCCAAAATCAGTTGCTACCCCACTGTTCAGCAATTGACAAACTGTTTATTGACCGCGCTAAAACCATAAATGCAGTATAAGTTTAAAGTAAGATCGAGAGGTTTTGGTTGACAAACTCATGCTAGTCACTGCTAAACCTATATTCCAAAGATCCTTTAGGTATCGGGGTCACAGATTAGCAGCTTCACTGTTCTCTCCAGGTGCATTTGAGTCTTGTCCCGCTCTGTGTGGGGGGGCTCTTCGGGCCCGGAGAGGCCACAGGGGTTTGGGTCTGTCAGACAAGCGCTAGTTTGTTTACGTGGCACTGAGTGAATTGACCAGTTGTATTTACAGTTGTGTGTTCGGTTGGACAGGACGATTGAGTTTGTGAGCTTTCACAATTATATGGTTTTGGATGTCCTCACGTAACCTTCCAGTCCTGAGATGATTCCTTATTCTCATGGTTTCTTATGAAGACACAATGACAACTATAGTTAATAGCAATAGTTTAAGGACAAGTTTGGTAGCACAGGTATGTACATTAGGGCCATTTTCCTATATTTAGGCATATTTATCAACCTTACTTTGTTTAGGATTACACACTATCTAAGTAGTTTCCTTTCTATGTTAACTTTTGTACACTTAATCATGACAATCATTGTTATGTTATTCTAACCATATAATATCATTTTGACTAAACAGTAAAGAGAGTATTGATTATACTGTCTTGTAACGCTCTAAAGCCTCACTGATAAATGTCTGTACAAAGCTTTACGTCAAACAGTCAGGGACAAATTGTTCCCTCCTGTTAAACATTGTATCAATACTAGTTAGCTTGTGCCTGAGGTTTGACATTGTTAGCATCTCTTCCAGTGTCAGCATTTGTGCTTTTTGTGGATCAATACTCTATTGGTTAGCTGTAATGGGTTACAAGTTGCCCCTGTCTTTGAGTCAAGCAAAGACAAATCTTTTTAGTTTTCCTGCTGTATGACAATCTTAACTTCTATTTACCATATTTTAATGATCAGCTTTGCCTTTGTTTTACTTTGACCCACCTTTAACACAATGTGATAATGCGTTTATACAATGTCAACCTACAGAAATGTAACCTGAAGCAAAAAGGATACCTACATTGCTGAGCCATTGTAGGATCGTGAGCATTAAGCTTAAAGTATCGTTCTCATTTAGTTGGTCTCAAGTTAATTTTAAGCAAATAAGTTTCAAGACTTCATGTAATTAGTGAAAATAACCTTGTTTGCTTTATTCAAGGGACAAAGCTGTGTGCTGTTAAAACATCCACACTCTGATGTCAGTACACATAGTTGGTTTTAGGCAATTGAAAAGCCCTTCTTGTACTTTTTTTTTTGATGAGATGAGATTTTGAACTTTGGACATTATGGTGCTCACTCAGCAACATCTTTTTAGAACCTTTATAGGCAATTGTTCTTGCTGAACTCTCTACATTCTCAGATATATCCTCAGGCCAGGTTTTTTCCTGCTGATGGACAGCAATTAGTGTTTTGTCTTCCAAAAACAATCTGCTAAGTCCACAGAAAAACAGGATAGATGCTTAATAAGCCCCTCTTGTCTAAACCGAGGAAGATGGACTTCAGAAAGGCCATTTTTCACTGACTGTGCCGAGGCCTGTAATTGCAGGGTAATGTAGACATTTAGGGTTGGGATTCTAGGAAAATTGCCGGCAGCAGAAAAGGTACAGAGAAAACACTGGGTTCTGCTGGCTAGTGGTGTTATCATCCCAAAACCTGAAAGGAATTATGCCTGTGTGTGTGTATGTTTGTGTGGAGAGAAGTGGGGCTGCTCTGAGGACCCTGAGTCTGGAGGGAAGCTAATATCATTCAGATGTTAAGCAGTACACAGAGAGCAGTCGGGTGGATAATAATCACGGTAGGACGTTAGGGAGCGGAGTTGACCCTGGCTGACCTGGGACCAGCCCGTATCCCTCCCTTTGGGGCCAACTTCAATCCAGCAAAACCCCAGAGGCTCAGGAGGATCGCAGGATGGGATTTGTTTTTTATTATATCACGTGAGCAGCTGTGAGTTTCTCAGCATGAGCAGTGTGAGTCTGGATCTAAAAGTGTAGAACAACTGTGCTTTATAGACTCAAGCCTGTGCTGTGTTTCTCAGGTATAGTGACATAAGTGTTACTGCATTAAGTTTAGATTAAGTTATGAACAGTAGATAGTTGTCAGCACACTCCCAGTTTGAACAAACAGAAAGGAGCAACACCACAGAGACTAAACTACTACTGTAAATAACGCAGGTAAAAATTATTGAACGAATGACATTAAACTACTGACGTAACTATTGAATTGTGTGGTTTATAGATAATATTTGCACAATAAATGTTGCAAAGAAAATGTATTTTTTTGGTTCAGATGTCATTGAGGGGCTTTTACTTGAGGATGCTAAATTCTGTGTGTGCATGAATCAGGAACAGAATAAAAAGCAGGTGTATGGTAAAATAAACAGTAAATACATTTTACACACTTGCACAAATTGTTTTGAGCCCAAGTGACTTTTTAAGTGTTCAAGCCTAAGTCCAAGTCATCAGAGACTATTACTAGTCAAGTCCCGAGTCACTCAAATCCTTGTGTTTGAGAATACACAAGTCCGAGCCATAGAAAAGCAAGTCTGAGCCGAGTCATTGAGATTTACCCTCAAGCCGAGCTCAGGACTCGAGTACTCCATGTTTGAAAAATGCACTAATTCTTTTTGGCATACATTTAGGTCTGAACTCTGGACTTTTTTATTAAGAGTTAAATGCTATCATGAACTGTTAACCCCTCGTCCTACAATCATAACACTTACTGAATAGTACTAACTGTTTATAAAACAAAAGTACACATATGAATTGTATTGATGTTGTGAAATAAGTTTTGTGTTTTTTTTTTTAACACTGCTCTGGGGTCTTTATACACAAACGGTCCTTAAGAACTGTTATAACACAGTAATAATCATTACATCCCCTACACTCCCACTTCATTTGAAAATCTTATATCTGTGACCAACATCTAGGTCATCACCTCGTCTGTCCCTGTCTGTTCTGACGCATGGCCTTTCATTTCCTGACTGGAGGCTAAGATGTTTTTTGAAAGGAAGGGGGTGAGTTAAAGGGGTACAGCATGGCTTTAGAAGTGGCTGACGCCCATCCGAGACATTCCAGGAGATCCAGTTAGAAACATTTAAACAAGAAATGATTGAATGTTTCCAAGCTGGGTTAAATTTGACCTTCATTTGAGTCAGGGAAGCGATATAGTAATATAGTAACTAATACTAATGTATTTGCCTGTTCAGAGACTTGCTTGTCCTTAGATGCACTTAGTTTGTGATGAAAACATGATGAAAACACTTACTCCCAGATGAGACAACTGTGCTAAACTTGTTGGAGTCTCTTTCACCTTCTTCCTATAGCTCTGCTATTTCATATTGTTCCTTTCTTCTGCCGGCTGTCAAACTGAGTAATCTCTCTCTTGTGCTTTCTCCCTTTCTCTGTCTGCAGTGTGGATGTACGGCTTTACAGACAGCCCGAGGAAAGAGGCCTCAGGTAGCTTTGTGTGTCTATTTTCAACATACACACTACAACTACACTGTGCTTTAGTCTATGGCTGGAGATATACTTGCTTAAAACGCTTGTCATCACCCTATGTGATATGCATATAACCTTTAGGACTGTGCTAGGGGGTTTTGGGGCATTACCGAAGCTCAGAATAACAAATTGCAAAAATTGTAGTTATTGTTTAAATGAGATCAGATTACACCAAGCACATCCAGATGAGCCCATTGTTATTGTACTTGGTCTGACGTCTCTGGAGCACCCATTGAATACAGAAGAGTAGCTAATACAGTTAGTATATCTCTGGCTTACAGTAAGTAAGTAAGTAATAGTGAGGTAATGGCTGGCAACTTGATTTGAGAGAAAGGACTTTGATTGAGACACATTATATCTGCGGCATTGTCTTTGTTTGTCCTTATAGTAAAGCCTGTTAGTTGCATTCAATTCGGCCTTTTTGTAATTTTCCCCAACTTTGTTATGATTGGCTGACACAGATCATGTGGTTACTGTCAATTACTATCATTACAGTTTCATTACTCTAGCGTTACATCATCTTTTATTACAACAGTTATGTCATGGTGTCTTATTGTGGTGTTTTCAAGCAGCAGAACGGCTCTTTGTCCCACACCTACAGGCCTTACTTACTACATCTTTGCTCTCACATTCAGCTCTCTGCCCATATGTTCATGGCATGTGCTTCTCTTCCCATCTGGTCAAATTCAGCCTTTTCCATATCCATCAATCCCCACAGACTCCTGGCCAATACAACTGCAAAGCACAATGGTGGTGAACTAAAATCAAGCCTCAAGTCTTTCATGCACTTCTCCTCTTGATCTATTTCAGTTTTTGATGAGCCATAACCAATGCAAGTCCAAATTGTATACTCTTAAAGTGGAACACCCCAGAATAGACTAGTTCTGCCTTCAGCTGTAAACACACATTTGACAGAAGTACAGTGACATACAGTATTTGACCTGCTGAGTTAGTTTAGTAAATTTAGTACATGTTCAGAAAGATACAGATTCTTTGTTTGCTCATGTTAGACTAAATAGAGTGTCAGTACAAGTTAGAAACAAAAATGACATATTTCTCTTTGAACACACCATAGATCTTACATGTAATAGTGTTTAGATTAACTTCTCCATTATTCTTACACACAGAAAAGATTATTATAATCACTTAAGGCACTTAAGGCAGTAACGCCAGGATATGTTTATATCTCTTATTTCCCAGTAAACATGGTTGCCATTATTACCCAGTGTAAAGCTTTTTAATTATGCATCTCTGCTACTTTATTACCTCCGGGTGACTTTCATTGCTCTCTGCACCTAGGCATATTACTGCTATTTACTTTTCTTTGTATTTTTGCCTAAAGAATACACAACCAGCTCCCAGTTGGGAAGCCGAGTTACAAGCTCTCCTGGTGTTTTATGCAGAGGCGGAATTTAATTGTGAATAGTAGTAGTGTGTGACAACCTGTTTTATTCATATATACATGAGAGCGCGTGTATAAAAAAGAATGTGGCCTGCTTTTGAAAGACCTCAATATATTCTTAATATAGAATATATTGTATATATATATATATATATAATATATATCTCTACCCACTCACTGACAGCCCATGTCTGTGCTGTCAGTGAGTGGGTAGAGAACAATGAGTGACATGATATTCAGCTGTGCAATTCAGGCTACAGCAGTAAAGGCAACACGCTACACATCATTGGATGCTGCTTAGGACTGTGTTATGCTGGTCTTTTACAAAATGCCAACTAAGATAAGCATAGACTGACATTGCTCAAGCCGCCAAACCTCCATTAAAGTAAAATGTATGTTGCTGTTATAGATATGCATATTAGGTAAATACATGCACATATTCTTACTCCATCTAATAATAAGTAACTCTACAGACAACGTACTTAGCAGAACTCGATCTGTAGAATATCAATATAACATACTTTAAAGATTTTTGCAGCCTCTCAAGTTTATGTTCAGTAATTATAACCGCTGCTTTTGTTGTCGTTCTATTTTCTGCAATATATTGTATTTCAATAATTGATCTTAATTCAAATTATCAACAGAAAAAATGTCTTAATTCTTTGACTTTTCCATGTATCAAGCTTTGTTTAACATTAGCATCTCCCTCTATCCATTTGCCACATCATACACACATGTCTGATAGGGTTCAGTGTTAGCCAGGTGTTAGCCAGACCAGACTCACCTATAGCTTCATATAAGCATCACTGATTCGGCAGGATCTGCGGTTGTCATCTGCCCAGCTGTATGTGCTTTGCTTTTATGATTTCAGCTCTCTACCTGTCCGTTCGTCTGATATGATCTTACATTTTATAAATAAATAAAAACTTGCGTGGAGTTTTTCTGCAGTCAGACTTTTAAACTAAACTCTTATCTCTCGTCACTGATTAAGCTGTTTGTGTACCAAACCAGACGGAAATGTTATCTCAATTTTGCTCTGACCACAATCAGTCCTCGAAGCCCAAATGAGGCAAACAGGACTGATCATTTTTGGAACCAATTTCGGATGGCCTTTGGGAAACTGACAGTGATGTGAAAAATACAACTTTCCTTTTCCATCAAAGGTTTTTAACATGTTCAATACAAAGAATAAACCCTTGGAGTTATCATTAATAATGTCATATAAGGTATTTTTATTCATGTACAGAATGAAAAAATATAATTGCACAAACAGCCCACCAGTTTCTCAATAAACCACCATACTCTGTTTATTGTGAAATATTCCTTTATGATCTGGAAGTAATCATGCTTAAAGTTCCTACAAATCCACTCCAATGTGGTTTGGAGTTTCCTTTATAATGAAATTATCTAAAACATTACAAAATGCAGTATAAACTTCATGAGTGAAAATGACAATCAAACTGTAACTGATTATTTATGGTATTGTCATGTCAGACTTGGACTCTCTATTTAAGTGTCACGGATAAGCAACAACACAAGGCTTATGTTTCTTCAAGGTCTGGATTATTAACCATTACGTTAAGACAAAAATCAAATCAGTTTGTAAAAGTCTGTAAACAGTAAATGAAATCATTGCCTACACTAAGAGGTTAAACTTATGAGTTCAATGTGAGTGTGGCCTATCCCCAACTAGAGTGCTTTCTGCTTTTGTTTCACATAAACATGTACCCAGCCTCTTTCCTTGTTGCCTCTCTCTCTTTCTGCTCCACTCATATGTTTCTATTTAAGGCCAGCGATGGTTGGTGTGTTCACCCCCTCCTCACCACTCATCCAACGGCTGGCTCCCAAAAGCAGTTGAGGGGAGGCCTTTCCTTCCAACCACTGTTGATTTTCCACAGAGGAACTTCACTAGTCTTCCACTCATTCGGTCTCCAGTCTTCCCCCGTTTTAGTCCATTTACTTTAGGCCCCTCTTCTCAATTTCTTTCAATTGGATCTTAAAAGTTCTATGCCATGGACTGGGTTTAAGCGTAATGTTTCCCTTAAAGATACTTTTTGCCATTTTGGAGCTTTTGTTTTGATTTCTTTCAATGCTGCTCCTTTATTTGCTGTGGGACGGCGGTCGACTCAGCTATATGGCCAGTCGTTTGGGACTATGCAACCAAGACCCGAGCTCAGGATCTGATTGGTCAGGAGGAAACAGCGGCGACAGGGAGCGGGGCTTGGCTCATGGCGGCTCACCGGGTGCACAGCCGCGGCGGCAGTGTAGTGGGTTGCAGTGGGCGTTCTCGGAGCGCCGCAGCGGGCAGGTGGCTCACGGCCTGTTTCTTTCCTTCAGGGATTGACAACTCGGAGCCCATGGTGCTGGAGCAGTACATAGCCGTGGCCAACTATGAGAGGCAGGAGAACTCTGAGATCAACCTCAAAGCGGGGGAGACGATAGACGTGATCGAGAAGAGCGAAAGTGGTGAGTGCAACTGTTATTGATCTGCACTGACACTGACATGTTTCCCCCAAACAAAACTCAAACTGTTGTGGTCATGTGTCTGACTGCATGCTGTGTGGACTCCTTTAGACTCATTTATGAGCTGTAAGAGCTGTATAGGGTTTGCTTTTAAATGATAATGTCATTGTTTAGTGAAGATTCAGCACAGTAAAAGACAGCTAATTTAAATTGTTATGGTTTGTATATGTTAGCAATAAAGTTACAGTGTGTGCCATTTTAATAGCAAGCAGTTGAATAGAGTAAAAATATGCTTTCATTACTGTATAAGTCTTAAAATAACACTCTTTGTGTTAAAATACACAGTTAAAGTTCTGTAGGACTCATTAGAGCCATTATTTCCTAGAACAGCCCACAGTGGACAAACTGAGCACAGCTAAAGGAGAAACACAGTTATGTAACTTCTTTGAACACATGCAGAATATTGCATGTTTGTTTTTTTTAGCTAAATAGTTTTTTTTATTTATAATAATAATTCCATCCTATAATGTATAGACAGTGGCATGTCCCTGCAAGGCTACCATAGGGCACTCACAGGCAATTTCTAAGATTTCACCACACATGGCACCATTAACTACAAACTGTTTCTTTTGAATTAGACTTGGGGTTAGTTTTTTTCATTACATATATTTATGCTCTACACAGAAGCATATTCTTTCCATATTTTAATCCAGCTCTTTGTCCACAACACCATCTCTCCTTAAGCCCCCTGTTGCTTGGCTATACTCTTTTCTCTCTTGTCCAAATCTTGCAATCACTGAGCTGAGGCTTGGCACCACCTGGAGGTGCTGTGTAGCTGGCAGCAGGCACTGTGTTTGTGTGTGTGTGGAGCTTAATGCACAAAGCCAAAGGAACAACTAAATCCACAAGAATTTTTCAACATACACCAGTTATGGCAAATTGGATGAATTATGTGCATGTCAACAACAGAGAATAAGCCACTAATCAACACAAACATCAGCCAAGTAAACAGAACAGTCATGATTGTGTTTGCGTGGCCTCTTCACTGTTCATCTTGCCTCCACCTCGGTAAAAATGCTGCTCTGTATTTCCAGAGCTGGATCTTATTTTTGCAGAGTGAGTGACAGCCAGCAGCTTGCACAACTCTGAAGGATCCAGCCGTAATCTTGGCACAAGCTCACAGCATCCTCGTCTCTCCCCGCTCTTATCGACTCTCTGATTACCGCTCTGAATTCATTTACTTTGTGTTATCTTGGCTCGTGCATCTTTGAGTGATTACGCTGCCTAAGTGAATCAGCCTAAACACGGAACTAGCTTTTGTAACGTCTCTGTTTGACTGTGTTTTGTGAGTTTTTTTGTTCACTGTCAGCATAAATGACGCAAAAGATGTTCCTGACAGGCCAAGGAAGTTGCATAGAAGAGATTTAATGATTTTAACGATAGACAGTATTCATAAAAATGACCTTCATTTCTGCCTATTTCAGCGAGTGTTCCTTCAAAATCACAAGTGTTCCTGTTGTGTCATTGCTTATAAAGCAAATAATTTATCCAAATGTTTTTTTCTAGGGGCTCTAAAGAATTAGATGATGCTAAATTGAATGTTTTGAATATCCATATATAGACTCCACAGTCAAATAGTAAATTTCTTTGGTGATCCTTCTGTATCAGTCCTGACTCCTGCCAGCATCTGCTCACCAGACGCCTTCAAAAAACATTTAACAGCCTTATTCAGTTCTGAGTCTGAAGCACTTTCAACAGCAACCTCTTGCCCAAGACTTACTTGGATATGTGTGCTGTCGTCATTTACTGGGCCAAAGAAATGGGGCAACGACCGTGCTCATGACATCACTCGAAGGCTATGCCAATACAAACACATCTGAGAGCTTGTATAATATTCCTCAATCCTCTACTTTCAAGGCTCCACTGCAGCATCCCAGCCTGATTGTGCTTGTACTTCATTTGACGTACTGAGTGCGGGAAAGCTGACAGTTTCTGACAGCTCAGTCGTTAATTAGAGTTTATTTTCTTCAACATCCTTCTCAGCGTTTGTCAATGGGGGCGCCTCAGTATCTTTTAACATTTTCTTTTGCTGCTCTTCCAAACTTCAATTCTTATTTCAAGGAGTACTCCAGCAATAAGTGGCTGCTTATTTCTGTTTTTAAATGTCCATGTAGTTGACTTGATGTATTTATGGCTTCAGCGCTTGAGTCGGAAGTCGTTTCTTTTGGCCCTGTGAGAAGTTATTGGCCTTGCATCGAGCCCCAGATGTTTTACTGTACACTGTCAACAAGCCCTGTCATCATCGAGAAAACCAGCTTGAGAATTAACTGCACGGGGACAGGAGGTCGGCGGATGACTTTGAGTGGGTGTTTCTTAAACTTCAGCACATGCAGTATGTCGGAAGTATGAGAGCTCCAGTTATCTCTGTAATTTACAAGCTCCTATCACTAAAGTGAGATTTACATTTACATTTACATTTAGTCATTTAGCAGACGCTTTTATCCAAAGCGACTTACAAGTGAGGAAAACAATGGAAGCAATTTCAACAACACAAGGTAACAAAAAGCATAAGTGCACCAAAAACTAGTCAGTTAAAAGCTAGCACAGCATACAAAGCTAAGGATAGGAAAGATTTTTTTTTTTTTTACAAACTTGCAATGACCAAAAGTATCCCCAAGAGAGAAGCTGGAGGGCTCTTCTCATTAAGACCGCTGTCCTTGTTTATCCTTCTTCGGTTGGTCCTCGGACATGGGAATTGTAGAGCGTCTGCAGGAACATCCCAGCTGGAGAAAATTTATCTGCATATGTGACTGTTAAATTATGTAGCGTGTCAGTTTAAGGGGAGGCACTGATGTAAAGGAGACAAAGAGCAAAAGGTCAATGTAAAAGAGTAAAAAGCCACAGACCTGTTTCAAAAAAAATCTTGAATACTTCTCGGAAAATCATTTAAGAGAAGGCAAATGCTTGACTAGAAATACCAGACTAACTGTCTGTATTTATAGCTTTAATTTTGCCTCATTAGCAGAGATTGTGCTTTATATATTTGCAGATGTGTCTGTACACTAGATTTTACTTTTCTGCCCTAGGCAAGAGGATATGGGAGAGAAACATTCATTTCATGGGCTCAGGCTAATTGATCTGCCAGGAGTGCTTTGACGCTCAACTGCAAACAGGATTCTTTGGGTTAGTGTGCCGCCCAACCCACAATGCCAGAAGGAGAAGCCATTTGCCCAAATATCTTGCTCTGACTTGGTTCTGCCAGGTTTTAGAGGCATTTGGTCACAGTAGATTTCAAGAGATTAGACAGATTTTTGTAGCACTGACTGGACTTTGCTCTACTGTGTATTGTACGCTGCTGTGTCCAGATCAGGCAAGTCTGTTATTTTCGGAACGTTACTTGTCTTTGGCCTTTAGTCATAAATCACTGTAGCTACAGAACAAGAGACTTTTCAGTTACCAGGGCTTTTACACAGGTTTGGAATTGAAAGAACAAAGGGGAAAAAAAGACTCAAAAACAAAGACAGCAGTTAAATACATGAATAACAGTATAAGGAGAGGTCTAAGGAGTATGGGTCAGTACAGAGCCCTATCTCAACAACCCTCTTTTAAAATGGGAAATTGTCCTGTTCCAGATCATTTATTAACATACCAAAACCTTCATAAGACGTTGGAGCTCTATGTGTTATGACCATTGGATGAACTCTGGAAAAGTATAGGAACACTGAGTTACAGTAAATGGCAGCAAACAGGAGGCAGCCAAGTTAGATGACGACACAGACTCTTTTTTCTTTTGTCTTAATAACAAGCCTCACAGTAAGATGTGAAATCATAACTTTATATTGCATTAGGTCGTTTAAACTGTAAGCTCCAGTTAAATTTGAATAAACCTTACCTTCAGGCATGAAATAATTACATTTTTATCTCCTGTGGTGGCTTGAAGAAATCTAACTTTCAACTAAATCAGTGAAAAGAGAAGTATTTTTCTCAGTAGATGTTCCTTGAGGCAATAGGTGGATTTTCATTTCAAAAACAATCATTAAAGTAGTCACTGTAAACTAACATCTTGACCAAATAATTATGGACTGTTCTGTTTTAGGAACCCCATGAATGTTTAAAATAATGTAAAACAGACCAAGTAGACTTCTCTACAAACTATGGAGGCCAAAAGATACAAATGACAAACCAACTTTTTAACCCTGATGGCCAAAGAAAGGAAGAAACAAACATCTAGGGTCTAAAATAAATAATGTAAAATAATAATGTCTTTAATTAAAGTATACTGGGAGCTATAAAAAGCTTATGATTGATATTCTGCCTGTTTTTGACAGATTCACATAAAAGACTGGAGAAAAGCATTAGCCGTAAACCAGACAGTATCAGCCTCTTGATCTATAACTTTACTTTGAAGAGTCCAATGTTTTTACCTCCCCACTGCGAGGGGTTAGGGTTAGGTAGTAAAGTAGTACACAGTAGACTACACAGTGACCTGTTTGAGTTGTTTTATTCCCAACTGAGCAAAAGGTCATCATTAGTACAATATAGTTTAAGTACAGTGTCATTATGGAATCAAATATGATGTGCAGTCATATGTTATTAAAGTGGTTTTTACTCACTGTCTTTTTACTTTTTGGTTAATATTAAACAGAAAGTGCTCTGTTGGAGATCTGTTGCAAACTTCTGTGGTACATTTACTGTACTGTTACCTTCAGGAATTAGTATGTACTTGTTCTGTCAAAACTGGTTTCTGCTTGGTTGCACCGTTTCCCGACAGGTCTTATCCAGGTTAAATTAGGTGTTTAAATTATGTTTGTGGGAGTGCACCACTTTGAGATGCCTTACACTTTCACCATATGGAGCATTGGTGCAGGGGTTTACCTTGACCAGCTGAGTGTGATGCGTAGAGCCCAGCAGCATCAACTTTCACTTCTCTGCTTCAGTAACAAGACTCGTCTGTTTAAAAAAAGCCTGAGCAGGTAACATGAGCTTCAAACTAAGATGTAATACCTCAATCTTATGCTGTCAGAAAAGGCACGGTCCTTGAAATCAGATCTGACTTTCAAGGCAGAAAGAGCAGTAAATGGTCACCCCCTTTTTAACTTTGATGGAAGTTTCAAGTGAAGTGTATCATTACAAAAAGACTTTGTAAGCACGATTTCTGTCATGCAGCAGAATTAAGAGTCATACTGGATCAAGTATTCTGGGGTTTGTTAATTCTTCCACAGGCATGATTTTTTTTTTAGTAATCTTTCCTTACACAGCGGTTGCCTTGTGCTTAAAACATACAAATGTAGTCCTTGACAGTAGGGTAACTTCTGCTTCAGCGGAAGTGAATGTGCTGTTGCAGTTAGTGTTGAGGATAATACTCTGGCACGTTTTGTGTGTGATTTTTAGATGGCAACAATTGTTGTGTAGCTATTTTAAGAGTCTTTGAAGCCCCTCTTCTGCTGGCTCTGCAGAAAGACTCAGTTCAATACAAGGCTTTGGTGCATTTCACGGCAGGAGATCTGTTCTTAATTAGTCGTCCCACGGGCTCCCTCCAATGCCACGTATCTGACATCATCATCACTGGGAGTACTGTGCGATGAGTGACTTGGCTTTCTCTAAATGAAAAGCTAAAAGGAAAGTGTCCGAGACTGTTGTGGACTGGTATACGACTGCTTTGAAGCAGTAGCCAAACATCTGTCTCTAGATCCTTTGTCTTCTCTCTGTGGATCTCTCCCACTCTGCCAGTTTAATCTTCTCATTTGTTTCTCCCTTTCTTACTCAGTCTTATTGTGTTATTGGCTCAACTTTTCACTATCACTTCATGCATGTCCTGTATCCTGAGACGGTCAGTGATAATAACCATGCCCCGCTCGATGGCGATACCACTGAGTTTACCCTGACTTCTGCTTTCTCTCTGTGGGAGAGAACGGGTAATTATTGGCTGCCAAAACATGGTGTAGTCTAAACCTCCAATTAGAGCAAGGCGCTGTAAGAAATGCCAGTTACAGCATTGTTGCTGTCTTACATATTCATAATCTGTGCTGTGTGTGTGTGTACTTGTGTGAAAGCAGGTGTTCTTGCATAACCTTTCTGTGTATAGCAGAAGTCATTAGGCGCCCGGGCGTCTCATAAATCCCACTAAACAAGCTCAGTTTGGTCTGTTATGTCAGACAAACTAGCAAGCCGGTGCAAATCAATTTAGTAAAGAATGCAGCCCAATTGTTTGCTGGGTTTCTTTTTGCTCTAAGTTGGAAAATAGGTTGTCTTGCTCATCAGCAAACAACAGTAAGAAGAAACAAGCACTCACATTTCTATCGTTTGTCTGTCACCTTTATACATCCACAGTGTGCAACCATTCTCCAAAAACAAGGCATGATTCTTATTCAAACAGCAGCTTTACGCTATGCACTTTTACCCAGACACCTGCTCACCTGGGCATTTTTACAGCTGCTGAACCCATATCACCTTGCTCTTTTTCCCTGCCAGCTCATGCACCAGTACTGTATGTGTTCACCCGTTTGGAAAGGGTTCATGGAAACCTTCAGTCTTTGTAAAGATCAAAGCAGGTCTTTGATCAACTTCAGTGCCGTTTAGTTTCGTTCAGTACCTTTTCCTCAACACATATATGACATAAAAAAAAAGCTTTGTTTAATCCAGTTTCTGAGTAACACTTGAATTGTCTTAAATTGGCTACAACCTGTCTTTCAGATGCATGTCACACTGTGTAATTAGAGATGCTGTGTGTGTCATAGGCTACAATTCAACTATGGTCAACATTGGGCAGCATCAGTGAGTGTCAACACTGGTGTTCAAGAGAGCAATAGAGTTTGTAAAAAAAGATCTAATGGAGATTAGTGCTGTAAAAGTCATTAGCATGTTAGTTTACTTTGCCATCTAGCTAAACGCTACATGTTACAAGTCAATCATTGGTCAATATGCTCAAACAAGGATGATTTGTGCCAAAAGTCTCTTAGATTTCAACAATACATGTTTTTTTTTGTAATTTCCAAACTGCTCGACACTTGTTTTTACAAAGCACTCATTTCATTAGCACTAATCCCCTCCTAATAAACATTCCTCACTCTTTGCCCCTGTCTCAGGTACCAGCCAAGAAAAGAGCTTCTTCCACTTCCCATTTTGCCTTTTTGCAGCGTCTCATCTTGCCACACTTTCCCCAAACATCTCTGCGTCAGAGTCTGCCTCATCTCTCACGTATGTCGAGCCAAGTTACACTTTGCTTTAATTGACTCTGGGTAATTTCTCTTCATCTGGGTGCCAATCTTTGGGCTGGCTCTCCTCCTACGAGACAGATTTTTAGTGAAAAGTGTAATCTGTGAGGCCTCACCACATGCAGGTCGGCACACTTCTTCATTGCCCAGGCACATCACACTGCCAAATGAACAGTTCCAAGAGAGTGACTGCTTCTCTGGCCTTTTTGCAAGTTGTTTTCATCAGCATCTGCTTCACAGTTTTCTTACCTATTGTCTTTATTCAACCCTTAGTGGAATAAGTAAGCAGTAAGTGTTCCAGCAGTCCTTCTGGTCCTCATTTATCTTCTCTTATTTTCTCCAGAGCTGGATTTATAGGAGAGATGGGTCCTATCAAAAGTCTGCTGTTCTCTACCATGAGCTCTTAGGATGGTGTCAAAGAGTGTTTAAGATACTAAGTTTAACATGTGAAGGAGGCATTTTAACATTAGGATACCACAATGAGTTTCTAGTCACCTCAATTATTTTTCTGCGCTGATAATTTATCCTTGTGTTCTCCAATGTTTGCAGGTGGCTTAAGTAAAGGCCGAGCTCCTGCATTTATCTCTGCTGCTCTTTGTGCAGGTGGCTTCAATTCTTCTCTCCTGCACTTTTGGACTATACTTGCGATAAATCAGCCTAATGTTTTTCGTATGCACTAAGCTGCACTGTTTAATGGTCCAACATAGAATATAAATTCAAACTCTTCACAAAATCACATCACATGGTCTAAACCATGGTCCCATTTTTTCCTCACATTTACAAATGCTTAAGATGATACATTTTCATGGTCCAAGCTGCACTGTAAGGTCTCTGCTGGAGTCTGGATGTTTTCTGCTGCCTGGCCTGTGTGACTCTGAAGAGGTTCAGGTTGGATGGACCAGTGTGCAGCTACTGTACGGACCCCCCATGGGCCAGTCTGCTCTCAGCATGAATCAACTCCTGTGGTGACTGTGAGACATGACCTTCCCGGGGGGAATACAAGCCAAGGCCATTTTCGCAGTGATTTTCTGAGCATGTCTGTGTTGGAGGAAGAGTTGTCAGCAGTGGTGTTATACCTCACATAAGCTGTCAAAGCTCTTGTCTGGCTGTAACGAAAGTGTATGGCTTTAAGATGAGATTGCGGCCACAGCGGGAAACGAGGAACGTACTGTCAAGTGCATCGTATGGAAGGATTTCAGTTTGTTATTTTATGTACTATTTTTCTGGGAGGCACTTTCTGTCAGACACTCTCTTCTGGTAAAGCTTGCGAAATACTCCAACTTTAACTAGATACAGATATATATTTATTTTTTTTTACTTTGAAACAGTAGTTTGAGTTTAATAAGGTTACATATGTGTATACTATAATAATAACACATACTTTTAAGATGCCTCTGAGAAAATAAGATAATACACAACATTGCTTTTTACTGGAATAATATGCAAACATATCTCCCACTAGCATTTCTCTGAGCATATGTTTTGTATTATTTACTTTGTCAGGCATCAGATATACAACAGCAATGTTCTCCTATCTCAAAAAAGTCAAGAAATATTTTGGGCCAGATATAGAGCTGTTTAATTATCCTAAAATACATATGACCATAACAATTACTGTTACATTCCCAATCCAACCACTCTATGAACTATGTGCTCATGTAGTTAGTGTCTTGTTGGGAACTAAAAAGGTTGTGATGGGTTGATTCGTTGATGCTTCCCAAGTCTCAGTGTGAAGCTGAGGCGTGTGGGGTTGAGCAGTGGTGGTGACCTAAACTGTTGGAGCGAGTAAAGCAATTTTTATTCCACTTTTCAGTCAATCCCCATGCATTATTCTGTCACTCCCACTTAGCTGAATCTCCTAATCAACATTAAAGACTGGGATCGTTCGCCATTAGCAACACACATAATGGTTACTATTGGCAACAAGCAGGACACCTATTTTCAGGTCTGCAGTATTAATATGTTTTCAAATTTAGTAAACATATGCATCTTGAAAGTATGACACAAGGCATCCGTCAAACTGGATTACTGTAAGAAACTCGCCTTTCAGTTTTTTTTTCAGTTTTTGGCGGTTTTGGTTGCCACCCAAAGTGACACATGCTTTTGCAATTGCATCAAGTTAACTCAGCAGCAGAAAAGCTCAGATGTGACCGCAAATGTCTCATCAGCCAGTAGTATTCAGAGACTGATGTCTTCTTTACTACATTAGTCAGGCTGCGGGTGAAGAAAGTGTAGTTGTAATTTTAAATTTGGACTGCAGTGACATTACGCTATGAGATTTACTAAAGCCTGGGGACTCTCAAAGGGCAGTGGGGAAGAAAAAAGACTGATATAGTGTAAATAGTCAAGAATGTTTTAGCAACAAGAAGGACTCACTCCTTTATATAAACTTTCTACTTCTCATAAAGGTCTTAACTAATTTACCTCAGAATACTCTTTTACAAACCACATTTTTTTTCATTGTGCTATTGTCCAGTGCTTTTTTTTTTTACCTCTTATACGAGAGAACAGTACTCCTCGAAGAAGAACATAGTTTTGCAATGACATTGGGACTGATATTTAATTTAAATTTAAGTGTAACACAAGCTCAATCTGTTGTTTGGGATATGCACAAGTTGTTCTCTCGATGACAGTAAAATTGTTGATGGTGCAGCTGTACTTATTTTTTGTTTTCCTTTTATTTTATTGTCTAATCAGGCTGGTGGTTTGTCAGCACGTCAGAGGAGCAGGGCTGGGTGCCGGCCACATACCTGGACTCCCAGACTGGCACCAGAGACGATTTGGATCTTGGCACGTCCCGAACAGGAGAAGGTTAGCACGAACACAGTTCCTAACACAACATTATCAGATTTATAAAACACAGGAGCACATAAAAGTCAAGTTGTTTTACTTTATTTTGTGAAAATGGCTTTGGGTCCTAACATCTCAAACATGAGGACAATCCTCACTTCCAGTCACACATTAGGAACCCAGCAGGCCACAGATGCAGGGCTGTGGTGAAACGGTACCAAATGGCAGCCAAAGTCTTTGCAATATTTTGGCACCACAGAAAATTCCTTTCAACTCCCCGAGGAGGCTGCAACTCCTGCAGGAGCGCTGTTTTGTTGTGACCCCTTCCTTCCTAATGTTTAGTCTGACTGCTGGGATGGAGCATTTCAACACTGAGTCATATCTGGTGTCTTTTTGCAGATTTTCATCATTTGTGCTCAAGCCTTAAAATGTGGCTTTAGAACTAATTGTTATAATTTACACAAATGCAAACATAGCTCATACTAACTGCACTAATCTTTTCATAAATCAGTACAAGTATAAAAGTGGCCAATGCTGCAAAAAGCTGGGAAATGGACTTTTGAAAGTGCTTGAAAAGTTCTTCAATTGACAATTGGAGAAGTCTGCACATTCTGGCAAACACACAAGCAGACTCTGCTCAAACACAGCTGCCACACTCACTGTTCGCTTCTGTTCCCATCTTTTTATTATGGATTTTTTCTCACAGTCAAATCTGTTACAGTCATGTGTCCTGGGGGTAAAATAATATTTTAATGGAGACTGCGCTCTAAAGTTGTCTTGGGGTTGTATGTTTTAACCATTGCAGACTTTTTAAAATTCTTTTTATAGTATGGTTAACCGTGTCAACTGGCTGTGTACTGTAATTAGATTGTTGAGTTTTATTTCTGTAACATCTTTCATACTGGATTCTTAACCAGTTCAGTTTTGTTATATCTAGTCAGGTCACACATTGGAGCAGCCAAAGGGCAAAGTATGGTCACAATAATAAAGGATTCACTCAGGATTTAATTCAGATTTTAATGAATGGACTGATACGCAGAGGTGGGGCAGTCGGATGAGCTCGCAGAGACAGAGGAGGGTAAAAGGTAAGAGGAGAGTTCAGGAGGTGAGGGGTCAGTTACCAGGGAAGTTGAAGCGGTGAAGCTGATCAAGAGCAGACAGACGACAGGTCAGGCTAAATGTCAGACAGCCAAGGCAAAGGACTGGAAGGTATTCACAGGAAGGAAGGGCAATAAGAGAATAAATGATTTAAGGATTTAAAGATTTAGGACAGTGATGTTCAAAGTCTGGGGTGTATTTTGGCTCTAGGTCAGGTTTTATACTGGCCTCAGCTTGTGTTTTAAAATGTCATTCATCACTGTCTCTAAGAATGATGGAGGTTCAAAATGAAAAAGCTTTCTCTCGGTGGCAGTAGGTTGATAGTAACTGCTAACAGTATAGAAAAATAAAAAACTTAGATAATTGTGTTGCGTAGTAATTGTGAAATTTAGAGGTGTGTGACGTGTAGGTCCATGCTGTTGTTCACAAATATTCTAAACTTTTATGCAAGTTTATGCAAAAATAAACTTGTTCTTCTGATCTGGGCAGTTTTATGAGCAGAAAGAGAACAGGGAATTGTTGGAGAGAGCACTGTAATGTTTAAAAAAGTGAGTAGACCATTGTTTCTTGGAATTGGTTGTGTTTTGAGCAGACAGACAATGGCCACAAACAATTTACCAAAACCCTAATAAATGATCCCTATTTAATTTAAAAATTCTCTTAACTAGAGCTGTGCAATGGAATTAAATCGCAATAATAAAAATTGCAATTTCCAAATCGCAGAGGCCGCAATTTTTTGTCAATTTTCTCATGTTATCTTATGTCAGTCATATAATTTCATGAATTATCTAAATCTTAAAAACATATAGGGCTGGCAACAAGAAACATGAGTTTGTTAAGTGTTGGTCATATTTACTGATTGTGAAATGTACAAAAGCCAACAATACTGAAATAATATCCAGGAGGTTAATTTAGTCCTTCTAGTAGGACTTAAATTTTTGTGTGAGGAATCTATCCTAAGAACTACACTCCTCATATCCCGCTCTGTGACTGTGGCCCTCATGTTCCCATTAGGCCTGGTGTCTTTGTGTTTGCACACATCGTCACTTCACATTTCAGATATCTCCCATCCTGCTTCCTGTCGTCTCTTACTTCTCATTATCTCTGCGTGGTCTGTAACCGGCTGACAGCTCGGCTCACTGGAGGGAAACCGACAGCCGCAGCTCCGCCAGGCCTCTCCCCAAATTACCTCCAAATAACATTTCCCTTTAGCTGATATTTCAATTAGGAGGTCAACCAGAGTAGGGCGGCGCTCGTTGGAAGCCAATCAAACATGAGCGGAGACGACAAGAAGCAGAGGCACAACAAAGCAGCGAGGGCGGATGTTGAGAGAAAGACGGAGAGATAAGAGGACAAGGAAAGGAAAGAAGGAAAGGATGTAAGATGAAGAAAGTCAGCTTCAGAGAGTGAATTAAATTAACTCAGCTGAGAGACAGAGGGATGCAAGTCAAGAGTTATTTCCATCTTTCTGTTTGCTCCTCATGTGGCTTCGGAGAGCACATTTAGATGACTCATCATGTTATGACTGCTGCTTTATCATACAGGATCTGAACTAATAGGCACTCAAAGAGGTTGAAAGTTCAAAGCACAACTGAATCGGATTTAGTATGGTCCCACAGAGAGACTGTATGCAGATCTCGTTGGTTTTATGACTGTGGTCTGGTCTCTGATATGCTGCTCTGCTCATTAGAATCTTTGATAGACTATGGGCTGAAAAAGCATCTTATCAGGAACCTCAACAAAAAATATGTTTCCTAAGTCTAAGCTTTCTGGAGAACTTTAAATTTTTTGGGTCTTTAAGTTAAATGTTGATGAAAAAGGTTTATCCGTGTCTGGTAAAGATTGTTACCATTTGTAAAAAGCTGTCCTAAATTTGTCTTGACGTGTCGAATGCAATGGAAAATGATTTCTTGGAAATCCTGATACATAACTGTTACACAATATTGCTTCCATGACTAACTGCTTTAATCAACTGCTAAAAGTATGTCCTTTTTTTTTTTTATTTTTGCTTCTTATACTAACTCCATGTTTCTTTGTTTTTCTTTTGGTTGCTCCCCATCAGTTACTAAGAGACGCAAGGCCCACCTGAAGAGGCTGGACCGCCGCTGGACGCTGGGGGGTATAGTAAACCGGCAGCAGAGCAGAGGTGAACACACAGACATGTTTGTACATAATAAACAATGACTTAAAGGGGAAATGTATAGATGATCCACATAAAAGGCTGCATCAGTACAAGCCACAACGCCCCACATGACTCAATGTCTAGAACAAACTGAAAACGTGAAGCTCTGTTCATGCAAATGCTCTGTTGATGTAAAGAACCATAAGAAATGTTGGGTGTATGTCAAGATAAAAAAGGTTGGAAAACGCACTGAAACATATATATTTATTTCATATATATATATATATATATTCACATATATAAGGACTAGAATTGTACAAATATTTATTAGATTGAAAAGTTGTATAATGGAATAAATAAAGAGATGAGCAATGTACCCATTTACCCATATAAGTGCAATATAAGTGTTTTTAGTGTTTTTAATAGCCCAGTCAGCCCAGTCCTTGTGCATTTCTCATTGTTAAATACAGTCTATTGTATAACTGTATTGTATTTATTTTATGAAAAGTTCAGGGAAGAAATGTCTGTACCGTAATAACAGTTTATGTAATTTATGTTTTGGAAATGTTCTTTACAAGCTCTGGATTTAATGTAAGTACAAACGTTTTATTTTTTTTATACTCCTTTGTGTTGCGCCAGAGCCATACAGTACAAATATTTTATGTGGAAAACAGTGTACAACAGAACAATGAAGTTTTAATAACACCCAATAATTTCACACATCAGAGGCAAAATACTGTAACAAACACGTTTAGAGCCTCTCAAGCGGCCTCTCTCTTTTGTACCTTTACATAATTTACCACTACACGGTAAACAAACTCATTTACATGCTCACTAATCAGCCAACAACAACAACGCTCTGTGTGTAGGGGGAGCAGTATATTTGGGCGGCCATGAGTCAGCCCCGACAGTAAAAAAGCTCAATTCTCACTCCGTCAAACTTGGACCGCTCTTCATCTCACGCTGAGCAGAAAAATAATTGGACTGCATTTAAACAGACTTGAGTAATGAAGGCTGTTCAACTCCCACAGCACAAAGGAAACAAACCTGACAGCCGCTGAGCATTGTGGACGTAAATGATTATATAAGGATATTAAAAGCAAACTGTAGGTTTAGATAATGAGGATTTTTCACATACATTAGAAAAAAACAACAAAAGACTGTGTGTTTTGACTTGCAATACATTTTACAGGGTGTGTTTCCATCCAATTGTTTTGAAACATTTGGTTTGTTTCCAGCATTATTCAGGGCCACTTACTCAGTGAGTGTAACTGTGTATTTTATTATAACCTTTTTTGTAGCCTTTTATCTGTAACCTGTATATCAGTGGGGTCAAAACGTTTTGCAAAATGGGGCACATGTAATAGAGAGAAAAATCTCCAAGGGTTGACAGTCTCTACAAGTACAGGTTTTAGTTGGATTTGAACAGGTTTAAGTTGGATATTAACAAATTTTATTTGGATTTAAACATGTTTTATTCTAATTTGAACAGGTTTTAATTGGATTTGAACAGGTTTTAGTTAGATTTGAACAGGTTTTATTTGAATTTGAACAGGTTTTAGTTGGATTTGAACAAGTTTAAGTTGGTTTTGAACAGGTTTTATTTGCATTTAAACATGTTTTATTCTGATTTGAACAGGTTTCAGTTAGATTTGAACAGGTTTTAGTTAGATTTGAACAGGCTTTAGTTGGATTTGAACAGGTTTTAGTTGGATTTGAACAAGTTTAAGTTGGTTTTGAACAGGTTTTATTTGCATTTAAACATGTTTTATTCTGATTTGAACAGGTTTCAGTTAGATTTGAACAGGTTTTAGTTAGATTTGAACAGGCTTTAGTTGGATTTGAACAGGCTTTAGTAAGTTTTGAACTGGCTTTAGTTGGATTTTAACAGGTTTTAGTTGGATTTGAACAAGTTTAAGTTGGTTTTGAACAGGTTTTATTTGCATTTAAACATGTTTTATTCTGATTTGAACAGGTTTTAGTTGGATTTGAACAGGCTTTAGTAAGTTTTGAACTAGCTTTAGTTGGATTTGAACAGGTTTTAGTTGGGTTTAAACAGGCTTAGATGGATTTGAACCTGTTTGTATAAAGCTGCTGATGTTGGGGCCATAAACAGTACATTATCTCTGAAGCTGAGGGCCAAATAAAATCTCTCCTTGGGCCATAATTTGCCCCCAGGTCGGACTTTGGACATCCATCCATCCATCCATCTTCTATCCCCTCACATGGGCAGAAGTCTAAGCTGAGATGCCCAGACTTCCCCCTCCCCAGACACTTCCTCCAGCTCTTCTGGGGAATACTGAGGCGTTTCCAGGCCAGCCGAGAGACATAGTCCCTCCATAGTCCTACATCTTACCTTTAGGAGACACCTAAGACTTAGTCCAGGAGGCATCTGAAACAGACGCCCAATCCACCTCAGCTGGCTCCTCTCGATGTGGAGGAGCAGCGGCTCTACTTTTAGCTCTTCCCGAGTGACCCAAAGGTCATGACCATAGGTGAGAGTAGGAACGTAGATCGATCTTTACCACGACAGACCGGTACATTGACTGCATCCCTACAGAAGCTGCACCAATTAGTCTGTCAACCTTCACTCGTGAACAAGACCTCAAGATACTTGAACTCCACTTGAGGCCAGTGCTCTACACCAACCTGAAGGGGACAAGCCACCCTTTTCCGACTGAGAACCATGGTCTCAGACTTGGAGGTGCTGATCCTCATCCCAGCCGCTTCACACTCGGCTCCAAACCGTCCCAGTGCACACTGAAGGTCCTGGCCTGATGGCGCTAACAAGAGAACATTGTCTGCAAAAAGCAGGGACAAGATCCTTCAACCCCTTAAACCAGATTCCCTCAGCTTGGGTGATGAACGGGTCCACCTCTGCTAACTCGGCCTCTGCTTCCTCAGTAAAAGACATGTAGGTGGGGTTGAAAAGATCCTCGAATTATTCCTTTCACTGCCCAACAATGTCCCCAGTTCTCCATTCGTGTGGTCTTCACTATAACACTAGTAAAGATATACACAAACACATTATTTTCTTATAGCTGCGGCCTCAAGCAGTTGATACAGCATAAGTTGCATACAGCACATACCCACATCAGGCTGTTAATCCTCTTAGGCTTAGGCAGCGCTGAAAAAGTGTGAGCTGCTGAGAAAAGGCCCTGTTTGCTCACTGAATCAACCTGTCCAGTTATTTTATGAATTCAAGCCAGAAACCATTAAAAACTGTCAAACTGCCAAAGTACAGTATATTATTACCCTGGAGTCAGAACACAGCAAACACAAAGTTGTTAGTTGTCAGGGCTCAGTTTTAAACAATTAAGGGAGTGTTGCCTAACTAGATAGCTCTTCCAGAACAGTTTGCTCTGTATAAGCCAGTGGAAAGTGTCAAAGTAGGGCAGCAGCCCAATCTCCAGACTTGTTTTAATCACGCAGACCTCAACCTCTATAGAGCATGGATGAGTCACCCGGCTCGCTGTCGCCACCCAAGAATGATGCAGATGTTCATGAAGTCTGCCATCACTATGTAGAATTTCATCTGATTTCAATCATCTTTGCTACTCTTCTTTTGATTTTTCATAGCCTTTTTGTGAAAAGGCATAAAAATCTGCTCTGTAAAATGGGTCTGGAAACCCCTTCCCATCATATCCATTTTCATTCAGTAGATATCCCGTCGGACTATTTGCAATTGTTTATCTAGAATGGGGTTTGCTTTATGACAAATCGTTGTTGTTAGTTTTAATACACAACATTGTCTTAAAACAATGAACAAATCTTAAAACATGGCCCATAATACTACTAAATTATCTACCAAATCTAAATCTTAGCTCATTGTTAGGATAGACTCTTTGCCATTTTCATTTGGTCCACAAAATAATCAAACGGCATGAACTCACTGTGAAATTAAACCTGAATTACTGGCTGGATACGAGCAGCTTTTTCCACCATTTGAAATTGTAGTCTCACCATAAAAGCTGCAGCTGCTTGTGTTCTGGATCATGTCAGGCTTTTGTTTTCTGAAACCTCTCCAACTGTTACATTTATCACCTCTTACTCACTTTGTGACTGAATTATTGTTTGTCTGCTAACTATTGAGTTACTTTCCCTGTGTCTTACGCAGACCTGACTGCGGTTTGTGCCGATGGTGAACTTCTCGCTACACCAGCTGCAGTGAAGTTTAAGTGGGAATAATAAAAAGAAAAAGTTAAAACAACCACAAGAAAGTATGGAAATGGGGTTAGCTTCATTATGCAGCAAGGAATTATTTGCAACTAGTTTTTTGACACTTGTCAGAGTCAACTTTCCTCCTCACTTTGTGAATGTGAACACCGCCGAGTTAGAGATAAAAAACATGTGAGTCCACAGTCAGACACTGGTGGTGATAAGCAACATCTACATTTACATTTACATTTATTCATTTAGCTGACGCTTTTATCCAAAGCGACTTACATTGTTCTACAGTAATTACCAGTGTTACAGCCACTGGAGGCAAGGTTGGAGGCATTAATGGTAGAAATAGTCTGTCTACTCCACTGCCTGTTTGCTGACAAAGATTTCTTTGTCTCTTACTTCATAGAGAAGATGTTGAGAAGAAAATAAGGGTGTGCTCAACGCTAAAATTAGCTCTAGCCATGTCAGAATGTCTTGATCTATGCGACTGTGTTGATTAACTACTGACGGCAAAATGACCTCATCATGTAAAGGACTGCGGTAGAGTCTTGAGCTCGGGGTTCCAACACAAGTTGTCCTCTTTGTCCTTTTCTGGGACTGCTTTCACAGAGCACTATTATTTACATCAGGTCCTTGATCTGATTCATGGAGCCCTGTTGACCGCCCACTCATCTCTCTGCTTGGTCCCTGTAGAGCGACCCTGCAACAACAAACATAAGATGGACAGCAGAGTATGTACTTCACATTGAAGACCACGCTGTGATTAATTTATTTACAGTATAAAGCAATAAATCAGTAACTTTTTTAAGTGACACAGTCACTCGCAGTCCCCGGTTTATTTCATTCCAAAGGTGTTCTATCAGGTTAAGGTCAGGACTCTTGCCTTGGCACTGGTGTGCAGTCATGTTGGAACAGGAAGGGGCCATCTCCGAACTGTTTCCACAAAGTTGGGAGCATGATACTGTCCAAAATGTCTTAAACATTAACAGTTCCTTTCACTGAACCTAAGGGCATGAGCACAGCTCCCAAAAAACAACCCAACACCATAATCCCCCTCCAACAAAGTTTACACTTGGAACAACTCCGAGAACACGTCTCCACTGATCTAGAGTCCTTTGCACTTGGTGATGTTAGGACTAGATGCAGAGGTGAGGGCCGAGGAAACCCATTCCATGAAGCTCTCTACGCGCTGTTAAGTTCTGTAGCTATTGACTCTGCAAAAAGCATTGTACGCCTCAGGATCCGCTGACCCCGCTCAGTGATTTTACGTGGCCTACAACTTTGTGGCTGAGTTGATGTTAGTACCACTAACAGTTGATTTTGGAATATCTAGTTGTGAGGAATTTTTACGACGTGACTTATTGCACAGGTGGCATCCTACCACAAGACCACGCTGGAATTCACTGAGCTCCTGAGAGCGACCCCTTCTTTCACAAGTGTAGAAGTGCATGCCTAGGTGCTTGTTTTTATACACCTGTGGCTATGGAAGTGATTAGAACACCATTCATTCAATGATTTGGAAATCTGAGTGAATACTTTTGGCAATATAGTCTCGTTTTTTTATCTCTGTAGTGGTATGAATGGGTATTTTATGTTTTTATTTGATTCTTTATTTTTATAATTTTTTTTCCTTCCTTTACTTTGTAAATATGGATATAGGTTGCTTTTGTTTTTGTTAAATTTTACCTTCTTATCTTATTCTGTCTAAAATATAATTTTCTGCTAAGACTAAATATACATTTTTTTATTTCTATTTTATAACTTTTCTTTTTACTTTTTGCTCTTTACCTGTCTGTGAGCTGCTGTTCAAGTGAATATTCCCTCTGTGGAATTAATAGTCATTACTATCTATCTATGTTTGAAACCAGATGCTCTCTCCTCCAAACTCCTTTAATTGCAAAGCATAAGGTCTAGGGCACCCACGTAACTGACTGGACACTCAATAACAGTGCTGTTTTATTTCTGTTGTATCAAAAAAAATGTATAATATAGTTTAAAATGGCATTAATGGGATTAATTAATTGGGAGTGACTTCTATGAGGAAAAAGTTGGACTTGAGGAAGATCCGTAAGGGATCAAAACGTTGAAGGTTCATAAAGTGTAAAAAGTGCGCTGACGTTATTTACAGATTTACTCTTTTCCTCTAAAATATTTTGATACATGTTGCATATTTCTTTATAAGCAGTCCCATTTGTTATTCCCCTGTCCATCTGCAAGCACTCATCCTAGCCTCTCCACCCTCAAAAACACACCTCTTAAACTCAACATGCTCGGCAAGCCCAAGTCAAGGCCAGACATTCCACTCGGCATCGTGTTTTTGCCCTCAGCTGCTCCAAGATGACAGGCAGCAGAGGAGCTTGAAATCCCTCCTGTCTGGATTCAGCACACACACAGAAAAATAAACCCAGATACCTTTGAGTCATTGTCCTTCCCCATACATATGCCTGCTCTCACCTTTTCCTAGACAATAAAGTGACTTATCTACATACTGACCGAAGAAGCGTCTTCAAATAGTATATTTATTGCTTGTTCGCTCCGTTTGTCCTTGTACACATCCCACTTACCTTATTCAGCTCCCAACTAATCCATCGTAGGATTTCTAGAGTATGAGAGAGGACAGACAGACATAGAAGATAAAGTCTGAGAAGTGGGTCCAGTGTATAGAGAGGCTGGTAATTGTGTAGGAAGAGTGTTTGTGTTATGGAAATATTCAGAGCATTTTAAGTAGGTCACAGTCATCATTTCCTCTCATAAGGTCCTCTGGGAAAGTCTTTAACCAACCTATAACGTTGTTTCGTTTTATGCCTCTTTTCTGTCTTTGTCCTCCAGAGGAGAAGTATGTGACAGTTCAACCGTACACCAGCCAAGGCAAGGATGAGGTCAGCTTCGAGAAAGGGGTCACCGTGGAGGTCATCCAAAAGAACCTGGAGGGCTGGTGGTACATCAGGTAAATCTCATTTATAGAACTATTTCAGGACTGTCCTGGAACAAGGTCACTTAGTTTTGGTTTGCCTCTTAGTCGAGTAGGTGGTGTCTCCCACTGACGCTTACAGGTTGTGTTTTTAAATTTAGGAAAATAGATTTTTATTACATTTGTTACACTTCTGTTATTTTCTATTTCTAATACAATCTTTGAACTAATAAATAACTAATTGTGCATGTAGGAGTCATTATTTATTTTGACCTACAAAAAATTATGTAATGTAAGCCTTTGGGATTTGCTTAAATTCACAGCAGTATTTCAAAAGTTTTTGTGCATTGTGAGCTTTGTTATTCTTTGAAACTAAAGCATATTTTTAACAAAACCATTCCATCTCTCCCATATCACTTCCAAACAGCAATATTTATATAATCTAAATTCATCAACCGCATGTAAGTCATGGTGATTTTTCACTGAGACTACTTAGTGACTCAAAAAAAACATGATTTTTTTTTTTTCTCCTCTAAATTTCAGCCCTAGCCCCAGGAGATACAGAGGGCGGATCTTTATTTGTATTTGTGTGATTGAGCTTGTGTTTCCTGTGTTAATGTCCATAATGCTCTTTAGGAAAAGTCATAAACATATGGCGCCCTCGACAGGTCCACTTAGTGTCCTGTCTGTGGGGTCTGATGTCTCTGTGTGTTGGCACATGTGTGTGTTGTTTACCCAGCCCCTGTTTCCTGCCAGTTGTTTGTCTCCTTGTATTCTCTGGGGCATAAAAGTGAGCCTCCTCTGCACAGATGGTTGCTATCACATGCTGCCTTGTGACATCTCACATCACAAACACGAGCAAATACACATACGAGTGTGCTTGGTGTGAATACAGGCACAGGTAAGTATGCATACGTGTACGCTGGTGGGATATCTGTGGCGTATGGCTAATACGCTAAAACAAACTGCTTGTTCAAACAGCTTTTGCCTGCGTCCTTCACTGTCGTTGTAGCAAATGCTGCCCAACAAGAAATACTCCTCCAGATGTAGGCTTGAGTCATGCTGGTCTCAGCTGTCCTTTTTACAAGTGCAGTCTAGGAATGGAGCTGCTTGTAGTCATGGGGCCCTTTGTGTTCCCAGTTGGAGTCATGGAACAGGGAAGCTGAAATGATCACAATTCTTTTCAGTTGAAAATGGTCCACCTAAAGGCTAGTGACTCAGAGTTGCATTTGGAGCAGTACTTATTGTTTCAAACAGAAACTCTAAAGTGACTTCTTTGTATTGTATTGTATTGTGCCGGGACGGCAGTGGCTCAGTGGTAGAGCGGCCGTCCTTCAACTGGAAGGTAGTAGGTTCGATTCCCGCTCTCCCCACAGTTCATACTGTCGTTGTGTCCTTGGGCAAGACACTTAACCCACCTTGCTCCCAGTGTCTGTAGCACTGGTGTATGAATGTGTGTGACTGTAGAGGTGTGTTTGGTGGTGGTAGGAGAAGGTTGAGCGCCGTTTGTGTGGCAGCCCCCCTCTCTGTCTGCCCCAGGAGTGGATGTGTGTGAATGGGGTGAGTGGAAGCACGATGTAAAGCGCTTTGGGTGCCTGAGAAGGGTGCAGGAAAGCGCTATATAAATGCATACCATTTACCATTTATTAACATTACACAGTTTGTATATGCCTCCAGCTATCCGCCTAGTACTAGAATGAAAATATTTGATTCTATACATAATGATTTATTTAAAAACAAGTGCACCATTTATGACACTTTGTATCGCTGCTCTCAAGTAAAAATGCAGACTAGGAGCAGCATCTTATCATGATGAATCATCTTGCATTTTCCTATTTGATTTGATTTTGTTAAACCCACCCATAATTGTACAGGATAAAACCTTCAATGCAGACACAAATAATAATTTTAATGCAGGAAACCAATTTTTATATGACAGATACCTTGGTAAAGAAGGCTGGGCCCCTGCGTCTTATCTGAAGAAGATAAAAGAGGACTTCTCCCCACGGAAGAAGACCCTAACTGGTCCTGTGGAGATCATTGGCAACATCATGGAGATCAGCAACTTACTCCAGAAGAAGTCAGTCAGTGAGAAGGACATTCAGACGGATGGAGAGGGTGGCTCTACACCGGAGCGCCTCATTTCCAAGAGTGAGATCAGCCTGCCCATGCCGTACAACTCCGAAATCAATGCAGAGACAGGCCGACGGCTGAGTGCAGGCCGGGACACCAACAGCCCATGTTTAGGAATAGCTGCAAGTTCTGCCCTCATTGAAAGGAGTAGAGCAGAGTCGGGGTCTCCTGCTGTGGCCAGAGTCGCTCCTCATCGAGTTGAAATTGGTGAGTGTCTTAAACTAAAAATTACATAAATCATAATAAACATAAAAAGAAATTAAGACTTAAATTTTCCTTTTGTGTAGGCTTCCATGCTATAGGTAAGCTGCATTGATAGTGTTTGTCTAAATATTCAAATAATATTGGTTTGTTCACACTAACCACTAATCTGGGATTATTGGACATGGGGCTCTCAATGCTTGGTGTTTGGGAAATAATTGTTTTTACACAAATGAGAGTGGTGCGATTTGTTTCCTACAAGTCCTGGTTAAATACAAATTGTGTTCATAACACACGAATAACATATTTTTCCATTTTAGGGTCTCCAAATTTAAGACAGAAACCTCCCCCGAGAAGAGAAACAAACCTGGTAAGACTGGTAAAGATGCAATAAATATGTTTAAAACATAAAAGTTAGAACATAATATAAAAATATTAATTAGCTCCCAGGTTACAGCAAGTGTTGGCTTACCAACCATGAAAACACAATAACACACAACAGATCTGAATGACTTTTCTGTGAATGCATTATTCTGAGTTTACTGTGATAAATGAAGACATTTATTGTATTAAATCATAGCTATGAAAGATAAATGTCTTATAATTGCCTATTATGTCTATTTATAGTCAGATTGTGTAAAATGATGTCCATGATGTCAGCAGCTCACATCTCTTTCTTTGTTGATGCAGGGGTTCCAGTTACCCAAGCCACCAGAGCCCCCTGCTGTGGAAGCAGAGTATTACACTATAGCAGATTTCCAGTCGTCAATCTCTGATGGCATCAGTTTCCGTGGAGGACAAAAAGCTGATGTAAGAGGCCACGTCTACACTGTTAGTGCTGAGATTATACAGTCAGGAGGACCTGCTGAATATGTATCTGTGAGCTGAGAGCTCTCTGATAGACAGGGAAGCTGAGGCAATAAGAAAGCGACCTTGAGGTTTGTGATTCAATGTGATGATGCAGACAGAATTTGCTCTGCAGTGGTAGAAAGATAAAAATATACTGGCAGTGAAAAAGTCAGGGATTTTATCTGTAATTCTGGTGGGAAAATATCTCATTAGTACTTGTATTTGTGCACTGCAGTGAGAAAAATATGCAGGTAATACAAAGTTAATGTGTGTGAATTGCCATTGTCTTGTAACCTCAGCTCTTTAAATGTTTGATTGTTTTTCTTTAATAGCGATAACAATGAAAGTCTCTGTTTATTTGTTGTGTAGGTGATAGAGAAGAACCCTGGCGGCTGGTGGTATGTGCAGATTGGAGAGAAGGAAGGCTGGGCTCCCTGTTCCTACATCGACAAACGTAAAAAACCCAACCTCAGCCGTCGATCCAGCACCTTAACCAGGCCCAAAGTCCCTCCGCCAGCCCCACCTGTCAAAAAACAAAACTCAGAGGAAGCTCCCAACACTACCACCTCCAACACTTCTGCCAAACCGACAGAGCCTCCTAGCCGGCCCGTGTACGAGGAGCCTGAATATGATGTTCCTGCCGTTGGCTGTGAAGGCGAGTCTGACGCAGATTCGCTCAAAGAGGATCGCTCCTTGGATGTGAAGATAAGCAACATTGTCAGCCAGAAATATGGCTGCTCCCCTCCTTCCTCTAAAGCCTCCCCTCCTGTCTGCAAAGCATCACCTGTCTTCAGCAATCGAAAATCCTCCTTCAGGTCTGTGGAAGAGGTGTCCAAAGGAGAGTGTATTTATGAGAACGACTTCAAGGCTAGCAGCAGTGTTGAAGGATCCAGGGTCAAAGGGTCTAGCGAACCTAGCTCCCCAAGGAGCTATCATTCTTCCACTGTCCCACGCAAGCCGTCCGGCTCTTCACCTCTGGCCGGTCGACCCATGAAAACCATGACCCCAGAAATTAATCGAAGGAGCCAGACCCTGGGAAGACATATAGACATCAACCTTCGCTCTCAGGACAGCAGCACCCATTCCTTATCAGATGAATTAAACAGAACTTCTAAAAAACCTACAGGCTTCAACCGGGATGTGGAGCAGAGAATAGGACAGAGCCCCTCAACCCGGCCTAAACCTTCTGTCCGACCCAAACCACTCCTCACCAAATCTGAGCCCCAGAGTCCGGAGAGAATGGACATTGGCTCCCTGAGACGCCAGCTGAGGCCTACAAGTCAATATCGTACTGGTCTCAAAACATCTCGAGGAGAGGACTCTGAAACGGCTTCTGTCATATCCTCAGAGGACTCCATGTGCTCACGCAGTGCCTCAGATGTCTCCTCTGTTTACTCCAAAGGAAGCCGCGCTGACTCTGTTGTGGAAGGCTCCACTTTTTACCGCTCTGTAGATGCTTACAAGAAAGTCCAGGATTCTGAGATAAGCTTTCCTGCCGGGGCTGAGGTGGAGGTCCTAGAGAAGCAAGAGAGTGGTTGGTGGTACATTCGGTGGGCATCCGAGGAGGGCTGGGCTCCGTCCTATTACTTGGAACCTGTCCGACAAGTGGGCAATACAACCTTAGAGTCCGACAGACATGGCAGCAGTGGTAGTAAATCCAACAGTTTAGAGAAGAATGAGCAGCATGTTTTGGCTCTTAACAGCATTAATATTCAGGGCCAAAAGCATCAAAACCTAAGTAGAAACACTCCACCAATTCCCTCCAAACCTCCTGGTGGCTTCTCCAAACCATCTGGGATAGTGAACGGAGGTGTGCGCATGAGGAACGGAGTGAGGCAGGTGGCAGTCAGGCCACAGTCAGTGTTTGTGACCACATCTCAGCCGTCAAAGGATGCACACTACATGACAGGGTCATTGAGGCGTAATGAGTCGCTCGGCAGAAGCGATCACTACAGCTCTGGTTCAGCCACTCTTGGTGTTCGCAGAAATGCGTCTTTTAGCACGGTGCGACCTCATGTGGTTGTAGAAAGTCAAACGAGGCCTGTCGAGCGAACCAGCCTGGGTTCCTCAAGCAGCGGGTTCAACACTAGCAATGCCAGCCAACGAAACGGTATCCCTGTGTCCACTGTCCGACCCAAGCCCATCGAGAAGAACCAGCTGATACACAATAACCTCGGCAGGGATGTGTACGTGTCCATCGCTGACTACCGCGGAGATGAGGAGACTATGGGCTTCACAGAGGGCACCTGTCTGGAGGTGTTGGAGAGAAACCCCAATGGATGGTGGTACTGCCAAGTACAGGACAGCCTGATCCCCCGAAAGGGCTGGGTCCCCTCCAACTACCTAGAGCGGAAAAAATAAACCCCAAACCTTCACATTTTCCAAATATCCCATATCCCTTCTTGATGTCTCCAAACAAATGGATGGCATCACTCCTTAAGAATGTCACCCGCAATCTGCCATAAGCAATATGTTTGAAAAGACTATGTGTAATAAGAAAAATGTTTTTAATTGATACATTTGAGGGGAAAAGACGCTTTTAGTGCTGGTTTACTAAAATGTATACTTGGAATAGTTTAAAGATTGTAGTGGATAAAGATGAGACTGAAAAATGGGATGAAAATAATATTAAGAGAGGACTTTAATAAGTGGTGATGGGAATAATGTCTAAAAGAAATTTGCATCATATCTTTAGGCAAGGTGGCTTTGCTTGTTCCTGCCACACAGACTATGATGGCCAATAAGTGCCTTTAGTGTTTGATCACCTGAATGGAGGTTGGAAATGGTGGATGGCATCAGAATTAATGGACCCTTTTTCCCCCCAAGAGTGCCATAGGTCTTTGATCACCACCAAGAGTATTTTTTATAACTAATTAAGAGCTTTGCTAAAAAGAATAGACTGCATTTGGTCCAATACAGGCAAGAAAGGAGAGATTTGCAGTCATCAAGCAAAAACTAAAACATATAAATCATGGTTTATTTTTTGTTGTTTATGTTTTAATGTTGTGTGTTAAGTAAGTCTTCCTTAGAGAATTATTTCTGCTTTCTTGTGACATCTGTTTTTTCATCAAAAGCCTGAAATTACAAAGCTCATGCCTCTTGTCTCTGTCTCATCTAAAGAGACACTGGCAACATATGTAGTAGGTGCTCCACTTTAAGAAATTGGCATATTTTCATGTTTCTCGCCCTGAGATAATGTCTGTTGTAATGTCTCCCAGATGTAACAATCTGGAAACTAATAAATAAATCCTGCAAAGCTTGAAAATACCATTAAGATGTTTTAGTGTTGTAATAGAATCAAAGAAACTGTAACAAAAGTGCTCCAGACAACACCTCATAACTTTGTCGTTGACAAACAAGTTGGGAACAAAAGTTTACAAAAATTTATATTTAAGGGTTGTGTTTTTAATCCAGGAAATAGATGTTGTATATATTTAGTTTAGAATTATGTTTTTTTAAGGTGCAGTAGTTAGATACTAGAAAACAAGTGAAATAGTTCAATCCCAGGGACATGTTGCATTGCATTCAGCCCAAAATGTGATTAACCAAAGAGGGAATGAAACAGTAACAAGTTTTGTAATCTTTGTTTATAACACAAGTAAACTCAGCAAAATTACTTTTTTTTATTTTAAACATTGAATATCTGGAAGCACTTGATCTAGAGCTGAAATTCAAATGGCTGATGTTCAAGACTGCTGAAATACATTTTCTAACGAACCATGTGAGCTTTCCCCTCAAGGCTCTAATTATCTAACTAATTATCCATTTTATTTCTGCTGGACAGTATCATAGTATTAATACCTGCTAGATTGCAGTTTATGTATTTTAGCAAAACCATTGTTTATTGTTTTGTTTGTGGTCACACAGTGGCAATAATGAGGAATGAAGTGGTTCTGTTTTGTGAATTAGTGCACTTTAAAACTCTTAATGTGCATTAATGTAAAGATGCAGTCAATTCTCAGCATTTAATTTATTAAGCTATTTATTTTTTTGTTAATCATTCTTTTTTACCTCAAAGAGGCGAGTTTTCAGTGACAATTAAGTCGTGACAGAATTGGTAATATACAGACCTCTAGTGGACATAAAGCGGTACTACAACATTAGTCCATCTGAGGCTCAAGCAGCTTTTTTACCTCAGTGCAATAAGAAAAGCACTGCTGGTCAGTGAGCAAATCCAAATATTGTACAGATTTTTTTATTTTTCAAAGTGCAGCTGTGGCGCACATTTTTTTATTGGGCAATTTCTTAAATGTGATATTTTTTTGTCTCTAAGCTGTGTGCTGCAACTTTAGCAAATCATGGGCACTTCTTTCACCTTTATTGTGCTTTACTTAATGCCGGATTTTAATATATTTATTATAACGTGTAATTATCCTTAATCATTGACAATCAAAATATTACTCAACAGCAAATTGTTAATTTGCCCTTCTACCCTGCCCTTCTATCCAACATTATAGGTCAACTTTACAAATTGGACCCTATTATCACTGATGCATCATAGTTAAAAATCTCAGTGATAAAGCCTGGGGTTAAATTGTTGAGTCATTTCCACTGTTGACGAAGGCATTATGTAAATGTGTCGATTCACTAACATTTGGCTCCAGCACATATTACTGTGTATTGCTTTAATGCTTTGCCCACAAATGCAAGGGAATCAGTTTGTGTCAAGCATATTGTTTAGATGTGTTGCATCTATTTTTATTAATTTTAGTTTTTCGTCTTCTTTGTTTGTTTTGCCCCATTTTGACATATTTTGAAATGTATCTTGAGGAAATGTGCAATAGAGAAATTTCATCACGCTTCAACGAGAGGAAACATCTGAACAAATCCGAGACATCTGTTGGGAGTATATGTTTTCAGTCCAAACTGCCAGTCATCAGCTTTTAGCTTCATTTCAAGTGTCATATCCTACTGTGTGTAAGAGCAGGTGTGTGAGGCCCTAAAAGCATCACAAAACTATAAAACAAACGCGTTGGACCAAAGCAATCCTGTCCCCTGTGAGTGTGTGGCGTTGTCCCCCCATGTGACAGACACTTGGAATTAATGACCCCCTCTTCTCTGCCTGCCCCCCATCAGCAGTGGACAGTGATTTGTTGATGACATGGCAGTAACCCACTGACCCACACAATATTGACATTACAGCCATCTGGGTCTTCTTCAGTCGGAGAGTTGTGGGCCCATCGTCAGGGCCTCGGTGTTCCTGCTCTGAGCTGTCACATTTGTGCCTGAATGGATTTTTTATATTTATTTTTTATTTTTTTTTTGTGCTGTTGTTTTCTTATTTTTATTTTCTTCCCTCCGGAGTGTGTCCTCTCACTACCTTCACTGATGCCGCTCTTGACATTCACACAACATTTGTCAAAAAAAAAGGTGACATTTGGATCCATTGGCATCAGTGAATAAAGAAAAGTGGGCCAGAGAGACAAGAGAGCTGGCAGATGTTCTGTCCTTCAGGCCATTTTACTTCAATCCATCCACTTCCAGGGTGTAACGCCAAAAATAGAAAACCTTCAGTCTTCTCCACACTTAGCTCCTGGCAGGCCTTATCATGTGCGCCGCAGGTGAACACACCACAGTGCTAAAGACTTCACTTGTGGACAGGCCAAAACACAGCTCCCTGTCTCATTAGGTACTTGTTTCCATATGTTTTCTTGTCTGGATAAAACAAACTCTGGTTCTGTTACCTGTGAGAAATGCCCTCATTCACCCTCTGGCCAAAAGATAGATCAGACGACTGATACTTCTCTTATGCGTTTGCTAATTATGAGGCTAATGCTAGGAGAACGTTAGCTCGCTGTGGCAATGCAGTATGTGGCAGCAAAAAGACAGTCAGAGAACTGTAAATATGGCAATGAATTGGTCAATAGGCAAGGTTAAAAGTAAAATAAATAAATAAATTGACACATGGCTATTTTAAGAAACAGACAATATACAATTTTTATATAAATATATACACACCAAAAATGCCCTGCTAGCTAGTCAGTCTTTCTTTAACAAAGCTAACAGTTCCCTCCGAGCTGGCTTCATAGGCCTATTTAACACTACAGTGGCGTCTGTCAACCCAAAATACAATATACAATATGCATATGTAATATTAAATATCTTAAATATACTTTTTGAACAATGCTAAGGTAGCCAATTTTTTTCTTTACCAAAGCTAACAGTTCCCTCCCAGCTAGCTTCATATTTACCATTAGCATTGGACTGGTGTCAGCCCTTTTGGTCAGAAGGTGCCGTTTTTAAATCTGTCCAAATAATATAAAATTAAGATGCATTTTAGTGACATCTCAGCTCATCCAGCACTCACATGTAGGCTCATTTTAAGTCAAGAAAAATATAGATCTATGACACTACAAAAAAAATAAGCACCATTTTCGCTTCTGTGTTATTTAAACAAAAGGACGGTACAACTCAAGCGTGAATCCCTTGAAGCTCTGTAATCTCTAACACTGCTCTTCTTCTTTCCATTTTCACAGTTCTTCTTGTCACACACAGCAGTTCCTCGACACAGTTGCCCGCTCTATTTCTGGTGCTGAGGCGGGATGATTGAGGCATCTCTGGGAGCTCATGGGGGGCAGTGTGTGTGTGTGTGTGTGTGTGTGTGTGTTTGTGTGTGTGTGAGAGAGAGAGAGAGTGTGTGTGTGTGTGTGTGTGTGTGTGTGTGTGTGTGTGTGTGTGTGTGTGTGCGTGTGTGTGTGTGTGAGAGAGAGAGAGTGTGTGTGTGTGTGTGTGTGTGTGTGTGTGTGTGTGTGTGTGTGTGTGTGAGAGAGAGAGAGAGAGTGTGTGTGTGTGTGTGTGTGTGTGTGTGTGTGTGTGTGTGTGTGTGTGTGTGTGAGAGAGAGAGAGAGAGAGAGAGAGTGTGTGTGTGTGTGTGTGTGTGTGTGTGTGTGTGTGTGTGTGTGTGTGTGTGTGTGTGAGAGTGTGTGTGTGAGCGGGTCTTTTGCATGATGAGATGGATAGTTTGCAGGTGCACACCAGAGAGGAAGTGAAGGTCAAGGAGGAGATTCTGCGAGAATAGGATGAGGGGAGACAGAATACGGATCAGAAAGTGGATTGTAGGCGACAGGCCAAGAGCGAGGTGAGACTAAGGCTTTGATACAAGTGAAGATTAAAGACTAGTTTTCTGTTCTGTGCTACAATTCTCACTTTTAACAGAACATTTTATCAAAACCTAATGAGCTCCTCTCGTACCTGAACTGTAATAATGTCATGGTTCCCAACAATATTTTTAATTGCATCACATGGAGGTGCTTTTTAAAGCCAGAATGTGCAAGGCACTTCAATAGTTTCTCTTGCTCTCAGTCCATAAAGAAAAACTTTCAGAACTGATCCTACATCTAACTTCACTTCTTTTACTGTCAGCGTCTTCAGATCTTGTGTCGCCCCGAGGCTGAGCGAGACGAGCCGAGCTGAAATCTGAAAGAAACTTACGAATAAGACAAAGAAAAAAGTCTTCAAATGGAACAGCACTTGTCTTTTGTTTCTTTTTGCCGAGAGAATAATTAAATACATTTGAAGCAAGTGCCAGATTTGAACAATTTACATTTCAAATCTTTTGAAATTAACCTAAAAAGGAAGTAGAGAAAGTGCTTTGAAATGGAGTCATGTCAACAGCAGCTTGGGAATGAAGGGATTTATGAATAAAGACTGTGGTTTGAATGAAGGAAAGGCAGGTTTGATGTAAAAGTGTCAGTAAGTGTGTTCAGGTTGGTACAAGGTTTTGCAGCAGAGGATATTGTATGTTTTTAATTAATATCTACTTTTTGTTTGAGAGTGAGGAAAGAGACAATAAAAATGCAAGTTGTTGAGTTTTTGGGTAGTAAAAAATGCCAGGAAAAGCTTATTATTTATGTCTTTGAGAGAACTTCCTCAGAACAGGAGTTGTTGAAGGCACCAGCGGGCATCAGCGGGAGACGAGCGTGTGGGGAAAAAAAAACTTTGTCGAGGAACGAAGCTGCTTTCTTTGTCTCTGTTTGAAACCGGTTTATAATTAGCGCAGCAGTGTGTTTTAATTAACCTTCGGCAGTCACAAAATATTACAGCGCTCATGGCATCCTGAGTGAGAACACGCTGACTTTTGTGAAGTCATATTTTGCCGTATAAAGTGATTGATGTTACAAAGAACCAAGGTCGATTCCTTTAGTGCGTTTTACCTTCTGGGACTCGATTTGCCGCTGCCTGCTTTAAGGACTGCAGTGTGCCAAATTTTTAATGTAATAGAAGCCAGACAATATGCCGCTCTTTCACTAAAAAAACTCACAAAGCAGTTAATTACCAGCAGCACACAAACAGGTAACACCTACAGGCCTCGAGATGGACCAAAGGAGGTTCTTATTTTGTCTTTTTGTTTTTTTTACAACCATTGTTGTCGCAAAATTGTGTTTTGTCTCCCTCTTTTCAAAAGGCATGCCATGATGAGCGTAAGCATGTTTTCTTTCATATACAGATATTAAACATCAATACACAGATTTCTACGTTTTAGTGATAATAAAACTAGTAAAAAATCTTATTGGATACACTCTCCACATGTGCATTTCCTTTTGAAAACAGGACATTTTCTTATATTTTTCTTTTCGACAAGTTCTTTTGTATCTTGTACATGTTTACATTGTATCTCGCATTGCCCAAAAGAGAAACAATATTAAATGTATTATCTTTGTTGTTTTACATTGCCTCTGTCTCTTTTTCTTTTTTTTTTATGCTCATGTAGATAAAAAGGGGCCGACCTTTCCTGTCGCCAATGTCTCCAGATATTATGGCACAGTAATATTACAGATTGAGACATTTATCTTCACCTGTACTGTTGCAGCCAGGTGAAGCAGGTTTGGATGTGAAGGAGCAGAACAATGCAGCTGGTTAAATATAGCGAGGCATGAGTTATGAGAGAAAAAGTGCGAGAGAGTTGAATGAAGACGAACGAGCGCTCCCAGCCCTAGTTTTCCCGCTAAACAGGAAGAGACGCACAAGACCGAAACCTGTGCGGAAAGATTTATCACTCTTGTCTAAAGCAATGCAAAATATATGCATACAATTTTGTCCTAAAGCAAGAGTTCAAATCCTTTGCTCTTAAAGGAAAACACAGCTTTTCAGGAGGTTACAGTATGTCAGTTCATCACTCATACTGCAGTGACTGAGGAAGTGACATGAATATACAGCTGCAAAAAAGTGTCTTGTTATTCAGGAGACAGTGTAACATCAGTGACAGCTATCATACAAAACGTAGTGTGAATTGTAACAATGGAGATCAATGGTGCTTATGGTTTTTATTTGAGTAATTTAACACCCCATTCATGTCAATGTGCTATTCTCTAAAAGACCTCAGCATGTATATAATTTAAAAACAAGGCAGATACTTCAATTAAAATACATGCGTTTGATAAACATTTTGAAAGAAAGCATTAAAAACTGCATTAACCCTAATGTACATGTAAATCATACACAGAGTGTGCCGTTAAGACCACACTAAAAAAAAAAAAAACCTAGTCATGACCGAGAACACAAAGGCCACAACAAGACCGATGCATGATAGTGGTAGTGATACCAGGGAAGTCAGAATCAAGGCTTTTGAACTATGTATATCCTCTTTCACCATAAAACAATATAAGCACATAATGAGCGGCCTTGATTATGAGGGATGTTCTTGGTTAAAACTAAAAATTGTTCTCCATCCAATTAAAGTAATGCTGATCAATAAAGTGGTTGGGATATTGGATGGGCCAGATGGGCTTGTGGTGTTCACATGTGTCTGCGTAGGTGCACAGATTTCCTTATACCACCAAAAATATGCCTAGTAGGTCCCCAGGACTCCTGTACAAAAGAGAGTAGCAACTGTCTCAGTGATACTTTCCTGGTTAAAAAAAGGTCAAATAAAACTAAAAGCACACTGTACCCGTCACAGTCCAAAATGGTATCAAGGCTATATTCCACTTCAGAACTATGAAATCATAATTACAGTTTCCTTGAGTCCGGGGGAAAAAAGCATAATATTTTAAATTATTACTTTATTCAAACCCTGGTTACCTTGAAAAGCTATGAAGAACTAGGAGTTAAAATTGTCATTGGAAGTTGCCAACTTTTCATTTTCTCTACCGACTGTTGATTTTTACTCACTTCAGCAGTCTTCTTTTTTCCACTAGATGGCTCTCTTGCCCCGGGCTCACTCTACAGCACCAGCACCATTTCAGTCAGATTTAAATATGAAAAGAGCTACACATCACACACTCAGAAAGTAAGTTGGCATTGAGTCTGAAAATGAAATTCTTTTATGATCACCTTATAATATTAGATGTTAGCGTTAGGCGATGGTGATATCTGTCAGCTTTGTGAATGCTCAGTTGAACAATGAAGAGCATGAGATACTCTGGTATATGGACGATTCCTTTCAGGAGATTATTACTTTTCCTTATTCATATCCCGTTGCGAGCTGTTTTATGTGCGCTGTCGTCAATCAGATATGGGCAGGCAGATGGGTATCAGTGCTCTGAATTACACTGTCTGAGGAGGTGTGTAAATTACCGCATTATTATTTCCACATACAGTATATAAAGCTGCACTTCTGGTCCGTTACTGTGCGCCTCAGGGCAGCTGTGAGACCCCCAGCCTCTGGATGATTTAGAACTTTGCTTCTCTGTTAAATCTGAGCTGTGTTACACATTTCATTTTGTTTAGGTCCCAATGTCAAAGGTTAAATGCACATAAACACTATATAAAAACTGTTTAGGAAGTCTGGTTTTATTGTCTTATTGGAATAACATAGAGGTTTTGTCTTATACCTATTTATAATCATTTCAATTCATTTACAGTGGACAGGGTCAAAAGGTAACAAAGCATATATCAAAGATGCAGGCAATAATATATAAAACCAAATGGATGAATCAGAGGTGACAAATATTCTTAAAAGGTCTTGCAAAAAACAGTTCAGTTTTCATGACATCTACAAAAACACATTTATCGTTTTAAATATAAGATATGTCCTGATCTGAATGATGTTTTCTGGCAGGTAACTCATACCTCAGTGATGTTTATCATGTTTTATTGCACCTTTAGAGGATGCTGTCTTAAAATCTTTTAAAAGTTTTAAATCCCCCTTAAGCCTCCATGGCCAATGCCCTTGAGTGGTTTATATCAGGACAGTCGTGAACGAGTTGTGAACTTGTAATTGCACTTCAGTCATGACCCTGTCTCTTTAATGACAGTTTTGAAACCATTGTTAAAGTTTCTATTACAGTGAAGAGTTAGCTACTCTCCATTATCATGTATGCATGTATGTAAATACAAGATCTGTCAGTTCACTCTTTGACATCTCCATTTTTTTTTATTGAGATCATTGCCTTACATAGGGCAAACATACCATTCACAGCCATCAGTTAAAAATATCCAGATGTTACAATGGGAGCAACGTGTCTTTTCAAATGCCTTAAAAGGATGTCTATTTAAGGATACTAGCCAGCTCTTCTCCCAATGGGCCCTTGTGATGACTTTCTGTGTGACTGGCAAATGTCTTTGAGTTTAAAATGTAAAGCTTTATGGTGTTGTATATACGGTTGTTATCATAAGTTTACATACCCTGGCAGAATTTGTAATTGTTTGGCCATTTTTCAGAAAATATGAATGATAGGGTGCACGTGGCAGAGTGGTTAGCACTCCTGCCTCACAGCAAGAAGGTCGTGAGTTCAAAACCTGGCCGGCTCAATATTCTCGGCTGACTCTGATCTTTCTGTGAGGAGTCTGCATGTCCTCCACATGTTACCGTGGGTTCTCTCCGGGTACTCTGGCTTCCTCCCACTGTCCAAAGACATGTATGTACAGGTTAATTGGCAACTCTAAAGTGTCCCTAGTGAATGAATGTGAGAGTGAATAGTTGTCTGTCAATGTCTGTCTCTATATGTCAGCCCTGCGACTAACTGGCCACTATCCAGGGTGTACCCTGCCTCAGGCCCAAAGCTGCTGGGATAGGCTCCAGTCACCTGTGACCCCTAATGGGACAAAGCGGTAGAAAATGAATGAATGAATGAATGATAACAATAAAACTGTTCTTTCACTTTTTAGTTAGTGTTTGGGTGAAGCCATTAATTGTAAAACAACTTTGCTTACTTTTTTAAAATCATAATGACAACAGAAACTACCTGAATAACAGTGATCAAATGTTTACATGATTGGTGATTTTGGCTTGATAACATGCACACAAGTTGACACAAATAGGTCTGAATGGCTGCTAAAGGTAACCATCCTCACCTGTGATCTGTTTGCTTGTAATCAATGTGTGTGAATAAAATGTCAGTGAGTCTCTGGGCTCCTGACAGACCCTTGCATCTCTCATCCAGTGCTGCACAAACATTTCTGTATTCTGAAGTATAGTGAAAGCAAAAGAATTGTCAAAAGATTTGCGGGAAAAGGTAATTGAATTGTATAAAACAGGAAAGGGATATAAAAAGATATCCAAGGAAATAAAAATGCCAATCAGCAGTGTTCAAAATTAAGGATTCTGTTGAAACCAAACTAAGGTCAGGTAGACCAACAAAAATACAACTGTCAAGAAAAATTGTTTGGGATGCAAAGAAAAACCCACAAATAACTTCAGCTGAAATACAGGACTGAAAAAGTGGTGGCTGTTTTAAGATGCACAATAAGGAGGCACTTGAAGAAAAATGGGCTGCATGGTTGAGTCGCCAGAAGAAAGCCATTACTGTGCAAATGCCACAAAGCATTCTGCTTACAGTACGCCAAACAGCACAGAGACAAGCTTCAAAACTTCTGGAACAAAGTAATTTGGAGTGATGAGAGCAAAAAATTTAACATTTTGGCCACAACCCATAATGTTACATTTGGAGAGGTTTCAACAAGGCCTATGATGAAAGGTAAACCATTCCTACTGTGAAACATGGAGCTGGAGCTGATGTTTTGGGGTTTGTGTGAGCTACAAAGGCACAAGAAAAGATGAATGCAGCATGTTATCAGAAAATAAAGCACTCATCAGCCCGGAAGCTGCACATGGGACGTACTTGGACGTTCCAACATGATAACAATCCAAAGCACAAGGTCAAGACGACCTGTCATTGGCTACAGCAGCATAAAGTGAAGGTTCTGGACTGACCATCTCAGTCTCCTGACCCCAATATCAACTATGTGTATATGTAAACCTTTGATCAGGGTCATTAGGGTAGTTTCTGTTGTCCTTATGATTTAAAAGAGTGAACACAATTATTTGACAATAAATGACTTCACCCAACCACTAACTATGAGTGAAAGAACAGTTTTTGTGTTATCATTCATATTCTCTGAAAAATGGCCAAACAATCACAAATTCTGCCAGGATATGTAAACTTATGAGCACAACTGTACACAACATACATCCTTATAGGCCTATACAACATATAAGAAAAAAGATAACCAATTTTGCTCAAACACGTGGAAAGTTTATTCACCACAATCATCTGACTCACACTGAACAGAGCTCACAAACAATGACTTTTTTATATAAAAGAAAGAAATTACAGGTTTTGCAAAAATCACTTGAGCTGCTGTGTCACAACAATGGCCGGAGAGTGTGTAATGTTTGTAACATAATGTGAGCAGTGGCAGCCTCCATTCAACTGCCATTGGTCCCAAGGCTCACACTGAGTAAAAACCTAACTCATGCATGACAAAAACATGTAAGATCTGCAAAAAGAATGAGCTGCTGTGTGATTGGCTGGAAACCGAGGAGGCATATTGGTAAAATGTTGAATAAAGCACACACACGACAAGCAAAAGGAATCAGTCCAACTTTAAGAGATGGACAAATAAATAGGACAATTACATTCAAGGAGCCTGCTGTGGAGCTCTGCGCAAAATGAAAAAATGATCCAAATAAATTTAAACTAATGTAAAACAATACATGTATATTATGAAAAGTCAAATTGCACCATGGGAAATACATTTATACAATGTAATAAGAAGATTTAAAAATTTGGTCAAAGTGTCCACACAAAATAAAATTATCTGCCACGGTTGAATCTCAGAGAGCAAATGGCTGAAACATTTACAAGATTACAATCAGTAGCTTTATAAAGTGACATTTATCATCGACCATACAGAGATGGCTTAGACTATATCATGATAAGAGCTCTATAAATACAGACCTGGCTAGTACAGCTCCGCTATTATACACACACACATCACACACACACACACACACACACACACACACACACACACACACAGATAAATTACAAAATTCATTGTAATCAAAGCAGGAGTTTACATCGTGCGCCTCAAAGCAACCAGTTTCTGATTGTTTACTGCTAAATGTCTTATTGCTTTGATGCACAAGAAACCCCTCTCACTTATATATATATAAAAAAACAATAATAACATTGTACATTCTCATGAATTTAGATAAACAACAAAACAAATCCAAAATAAACAAGTGTTTTTTTTTCTTTTTTTTAAAATTAATTCAAGCACACAAATAAGTCTCTAAATATATAAGTTAACATTTAATTGTGATTGAACACATAAAGCAGTAGCGTAATCGAAAGGTTGTGTGGGAGGCATCACTATTAGCATTTAGCCAGCCTTTACTTCGCCGACGAATGCTGTAGCAGCAAAGGTTTTAGCCCCATTGAATAATTATCTACAAAAAGAAATTTCATTATTAAACAACCTTTCAGCATGTATTAAATGGAAGCTGGTTTCTGTCACTGTGATTAAGATCCAGTAAGTCTATACAGCTTAGGAAAACGTTTTAAAGAGGCATCTGACGGAAAGTTTGACATACCGCTTAATTTAGTTGATTCAAAGTAGTTTACTCTGGTTAATAAACAAGCTTTATCCACGTGATAATATTCTTTTTACTTAATTTCTTACGTAGACTCACCTAATTTTAGTAAACGTAGACTTCCAGACGTGAGGAATAAAAAGGGTGTCCTCTGTATGAGCATTCATTTTAATTTTAATAAAGTATCATTCAAAGATTTAACTTAGAATAGATTTTTTTCTCTTAATATTATTGAACGTAATTTTTAAATTTTTGGCAGAATCCAGCTTCTATGCTTTCAGTAAACTATGGCTTATGTCTTAGAAAGAGTATTTTTATACAAACACACTGAGGGGTATGTGTCAACACAATATTACAGTCAATATTAGAATCAGGGCTTATGAATAGGAATAGTATAATATTTTTTATATATATAAGAATCCTGATTGTATTCCTATAAAGGATCTGTGCTGGTGAAATCACAAAATATATAGATTTTAGTATTGGAAATGTCATGGATTCTGGTACAAAAATATCATGTGCTTTGTCTCCTCTGAGTGAACATTTGTGCTGCTTCAAAAGCATTATTTTTTTGGGGGGGGGGTAATTTGATTTTGAGTAATGTCCTTGTAAGTGTGAAAAACCTATTCTTACGTGGGTTAAGGCAGGAGGCTGTGGGTGTCCGCGGTGGCTTTAGAAACCATGGCAACAATCCTTGGTGCGTTGTAATGGGATCTATTTTGGAACACCTGTCAATTAGCACTCACAGTGTATTAGGTTATAGGTAGGCTAAATCTTCAAAATGAAAACACAGCTGGCCCTGAGGAGAATGACCCTTTACTCACTTTCTGGTTGTCTTTCAGGATTTCGGTGCTGCTAAGTTTGTAGGACATGGGTTTGTAGATTTTCCTAGAACAAATCTGATTTCAGTGCAACATACCACATTGCAGAGCACGCCTCTAGCTAGCACAACATACTGTAGCAACCACTGATGTTTGCAATTGAACTACCAAAGAAGAAGTACATTAGATTATACAAGGTGTTACAATCCTACGTTATAAACTCAGCACCACCTCTACGTTGCTAAAACACTCACTGCTAATCACCAGGACATTTACAGAAATCCGTTTCTTCACCATCAAGTTTATTCTCAGTAACACACAGACACAAGTTGTGAAGTACTGACACCTGCTGCTTTTGTCTGACGCAAACACACATCAGGTCGTCGGTAGAATTTGGAGCATTAGTTATCCCAGAGACATTCAGCTCCCTGCCCCCCAAACAAATCACATAATCTTATTTAGACTAAATCTAAACTTGAACATGGCTCAACAGTTTTACAAAAACATGTGGAACTGGTTTGATTGGTTCTTAAAGTCTCCCAGTAAAAACTCCTTCAGGCGCAAGAAAACAGTCACTCGATGTGCTGCTAAAGTAAAAGAGACCTTTCCAATGAAGCATTACAAACTTTGGTAAAGGTCATGTCAGAGCCAATCAACAAGTCTGGAAACCAGAGCCCTTAACTTCCACAAATCTTTCTTCTACTGAAACAATCTGAGACTTTAGTTTAGGGAAACCCTGTGTTTATTAGCGTCCATCTTACGTGCTTCGGTAGGTCTTAATAATGTCTTTGATCTGTCTCCTGCAGATGGGGCAGCAGGCGTTAGACATTTTCTTGAGTTTTAGGCCACAGGTGTAGCACAGACACATGTGACCGCAGGCGTAGATAACCGTGTCCACCATGTTCTCGTAGCAGATGGAGCACTCGTCCGTCCACGGTCTACGGCCTGATGGGAACGTAGGAGATTTGGGCAGGCTCACAGGAGAGTTGGGAGTGGTTCCTGGGTAAGAAGAAAAATAGTTGTTTAGGAAATTGTGGCAGCAGTTTGTATCACATTGTAACAGCGTCAATGTCATGTGTAAATAAAAGTGAGTAAGGCTGAGGCTCATGCTTTTAGGAGTTATAATTAGAACTACTTAATCGTTGACAGAAACCTACTTAGTCGTTGACAGAAACCAGAATATACAAAGCACACAGGCAAACACTTTGATTTAATTGACTCCATCAACTGGATACATCCCGACGGGATGTAAATAGAGGCTAACATGCAGAACACCATATAAAACCTTAGTTGTGGAATATACTTTATAATATAGTAATAATAATATATATTATTACTATTGATAATACAGCAAGAACGTTGTGAGTTCAAAACCCGGCCGACTCTGATCTTTCTGTGAGGAGTCTGCATGTCCTCCACGTGTTACTGTGGGTTCTCTCCGGGTACTCCGGCTTCCTCCCACCGTCCAAACACATGCATGTGTAGGTTAATAGACAACTCTAAAGTGTCCCTAGTGAATGAATGTGAGAATGAATGCTTGTCTGTCTCTAAATTTTTGCCCTGCGACTAACTGGCTGTTGTCCAGGATGTACCCTGCCTAAGGCCCAAAGCTGCAGGGATAGGCTCCAGTCACCCTTGACCCCTAATGGGACTAAACGGTAGAAAAAAATGAATGAATGAAAATTCTGCATATTATGTTTCTAAACTTCAAATTTTACTTAGGTAGGTAAAAGTAAATATGTAGAAGAAATACAGTAATCAAATAGTTTGAGAGCTTGTTAGTTTAGCCATATCCATGAACATTAAAAAGTTGTGGTAAAATGACAAGCACAGGTCTCTGTGTTAATGCAAGCATTACCAAAGACTACAAAGATACTACAAACAGACAGACTACAAACATCAAATAGTTTGAGAGCTTGTTAGTTTGATTTGAGAGGAATAATGTTAACATGTTTTTGCAGGAACTATTGTAGAGCCACCTTACACAAGGTAATGTCTGTCTGTTATACAGTATATACAGTGATAATAACAGGAAGTGTACATCAAGTGAGTCTGGCCATATCTCAAATACACTGCGTTATGTAACAATGTAATGTGACTTATCAGCAACACGTGCCAAATAGTTTCATGTATCCATGCATCCACTGTCCCACTGCTGTCACAGTGGGAGTGTAAAGCACTGGCCATTGTGTGGATCTAGCACAGGACATCTGCTCACTATCACATCAGGGCCAATGCTTAGTTACCCTTTGGGCTGATTGATTGAATGCGCTACAGTAGCTGTAAAGGCCCTGCCAGGTTTGTACTCACCCCCTGCTGAGTTGCAGTAGGCTGCCGAGCAGAGGCCTCCATTTAGGGCCAGGTCCGAGCTGCCGTTGCCCAGAGCGCTGGGGGTTTGGGGTGATGAGGATGGAGAATTGGGGTTGGACGTGGCCCGTGGGTCTGCACCATGGGACGAACCTGGTAGAGCAGATGAAAGATTTCAGAGGTTTATGTACGTAGTTAGGCGTTTGTTTTAAAAAAGCAGGCATGGACTCAGGTTATTAATACATCAAAAACATTCTTTACAACACTCTCATCATGTTAGTTTCTTGCTGTGTTGTTGAAAAATCACAGCAGAGTATTAGATATCCATCTTTCCTGGTACATTTCTCTTTGACATTGAAAGAAAAACAAATGGGAATTCCAAGTACAGGAACACATGTTGAAATGCCACAGAAGATGAATCAAAGTGTAGAGGTCGCAGTAGGACCCGCTTGAAAGGCTATCAGTCATTAACGCCACATTTCAGCCAGCTGTGACTGAAAAAACAACAACTGTACGGCACTCCCAATGCACAAGCACAAACCCAGAGTTAACCTTAAGCTAAAAAAAAAAATCACACTTAAAACCAAATTTCTTGCAGCTGAAATTTAGTAAAAAATATCAATACAATTCACACAGCTTTATACCCAGAATCTAAACAAATACTGAAGTCTTCTCATACTACAGTGGTGTTTTTTTTGTCATTTTGTAAAAATAACATATTTTCTCTTAGTCACTGTGAATACATTGAAATAATCAACTAATGAAGATGTAAATGAGCTGCCTTCCAGAGCAAGCATCTAATCACCAACAAAGCATTCCCATCAAATGCTTTGCTGCTCTTTGGTGTAATTGCAGATGACTATAATTACCTTCCCTTGAAGCTCGCTGTCAAGTAACACACACTAACATTTTCATAAGGACTCTTCCTCTGCACAATGCTTTACTTTTAGTAAGTGGAGGACTACTTTTTTAAAGCCAAAAACTGATGGACAGAAAACAAGGAAAATGTCATCTGTAGTGGCAGAGTAACATCCTGTTGTCAGTTCCACACTAACAACTGTCCCGTCTCACAGTTGTCATAAGCATCAACAGTATGATCAGTCCAACTGGGCCAACGGACCAGCCAATAAGGGGTGAATGCATTTTAAACAAATCATCCTATTATTACTAGTGTTTTGTTTCTGCTGGTGTGTCATCCCTGTTGTTTATCACTTTCAGGATCTGTCTGATGTGGCGTCTCAGCAAAAGCACAGCTTAGTGAAGGGGATCTCTGTGGCTGCGTGGTGGGGGTTGCCCTAAAGCCTCTTCAGTGTAGTATGAGTAACATATGGGCAACATGATGTAACAGGGCTTTTGGAGCTTCAGTTTTAGCAGGGGCTGTCAGGTTGAATCATGGCGGTCTACAAGGAAATATATAATATTTATGACACTATCCTCCATGAGCAATGTATGCAGTCTAGTTAAAAAAGTTGAAAAGGTAATGGTTGTTGGTTACATCACATTAGAGCAAATAGTGCTAAAACACTAACACTTTTACATGTTACCAAACTCTTTTATTTATGTATGAATTCATGGCATACATGTCAATGTAGGTCTGGACTCTGGTTGACTTATACAGAGATTGAAACCTACATAGGGATAATGCTGTAGCCTCTAGGCCACATCACTCTTTTCCCTTAAAAAATGTAAACAGAAATATTTTGTCCTGCAGTATTTTTTAAGAAAATGTATACAACTTAATTGAAATGCTTGGATAGCCTTGCCTGAAAGTTCTTTGCCAAGATACACTGATGCATTATTAAGATCAGCCAAGAACCATAGCTCTTAGCATTACTGGCAAAAGCGAACTTTGTGAGTGTTTCGCTTTTTCTAATCTCTGACCCTTTTCCTAAAATGGTAATAACCTCTGCCTCCTCCCTTAAGCTTTCTAGACTCGTTTCCATTGTTGTCATTGCAGTTTATGGGTCCACTGTGATTGTAAAAAGCATGCATCAACGGCTATTCCTAACCACATTCCCCTTTTCAATAACGTATACTAATAATACAAGTGAAAGCAGGGTCTGAATCCTCTTTCCCTGCCTATCCTCCTTCCCTATCATTCCATCCATCTCACTGCTAATCCCTCCCAGCAGGCGTGTGTCCCCCCTCCACCCCCCCCTCCACAGGGCAGCTGAGGTGTCCTGCGCTCTGCCCGGTCCCTGATCCCGGGCCTGTAGATTAAACCGACCTGTGTGTGAACAGCTGTGAGCGACAGGCCATCCACATCTCCGCTTCTGTCCTTCCGTCTAATCATCCAACCATCCGCTCGTCTGTCTTTAGCACATGGGCAGGGACGCTCTTCCCTTAAAGCACGAGGGGCATGTGGAGTATGTGATGGGCGAGGTGGGTGGGGTTCGGGGGTTTAAGTGGCAGCATGTGGACCACACAAGGTCACTAGCCCTAGAAAATACAGAACTTGCTGCATCTTTATAGGCGACACGAGCAATAAAAAGAGAAGACTACAATGGGACTTTGTTAACATTTCCTTGGTGGCATGTAACCTTTGAAATGGGAGTTTGTTAATTGAATTGCAATGAACTCTGGTACTAAGGTGGACTTTTTGTTTAGTTTACACTAAGTACTCAGTAATTTAGGCTTGTGGTTTACCAGCTGCATTAAAAGTTAATAGTCCCTTTTTTCTGCAGTGGTGAGATTTTATCTAGGAGGAAGAATGGAGCCGTTTTGGAAGGAGGTCATTGTCTGTCAGCCTCTATCTCTCTAATAGATGTAGAAACCAAGTCCGTTTGAATGCATGTATTATGAAAGCTGGAAATAGATGGAAAAACAATATCTCAGGAGAAAGTCGTCTTGTTTGAAAAATGTATTTACATCATTTACATTATTACTATCACACAATTATAACATGATCGTATGTGAGGACACAGAATAGACTGAAACAACCATGATTCTTCATGACAAAGTATTGAGCATAGCAATATTTCTTTCAAGCTACTGAGACAAGCTCTGCTCATTGCTACAAAGCCACATCAGTTAAGCAGCCTCTTATTTCTTTGGTAAACCCTTTAGCATTTGATTTATTCTGCTTAATCAACATAATTACTTTTTCTGCAAGGCCTTTGATCCTGCCTCCCCTCAGCTTCTGCTTTTACTGAATTATTGTTGTTTTTAGCATTTTCATATAATGGTATTGATGATCTGTTTTGCTTCCTTTTGGGGAATCTCATCACTGCTATCCCAATAGGCCTTTCCCCATTTACTTAGAGCCTTACTAACAAATGGGTAGTCACAGGGCTACACAAAAGCTATTCATGCTTTGCTATCAGATCCTTAAACTGTGAGGTGACCCCAAAAAAATGACACATGAGTATAACAAGAAATATTATTAACTCCCAACTGGGGTGTGAACGATGGACCATCTCTTCTCTAACACCTTCCACTGTTTTTCTACATCTTTAAAGAGATGAAATCACACTTACTCTTTTAAAGCCAATACACACAACCCACGCCTATTTGAAGCTAAAGTGGCTGAAGAGATCCGGAGAGGAGCGTGGCAGCTGCAGCGTTCGAGGATGTGGGTGGTGAGACTTGTGCACGGGCGCCTGACATTTTAATGGAATCTATAATACATGTGAAGTGGGTCAGTGGATGGGTGTCCTATTTCCACGCGACACGGCACAAGGTCCCCTCAATGTCTCTCTCACAAAGTTCAGGGTCGTTAGATGCCCTTGCTCCGGACCAGCTGCTCTGCTTAGAGATTTTATAATATAGTCATACTTAGAGTGAGATGGACAATACAAACTCCACTGCTGTCTTTAAATGGGGTATTCTAATGGTTGCATTTTCTTTGCTATCTTTCCTGGGTTTATCAGACTTACCCTGGTAGTGGATGTTTCTTTTAGCTCTACTTACACATTTTGGTCTTTCTAAATTGCTTTGATCAAAATGTACGTACAGTATATATCACCACTTGTGCAGCTGTAATACTTTCACACACACTTAGAGGGCTGTGACTTTGGAAAACCACTGAACTGTAGCTAATTTGCAATAATCTGTTCTATCTGTCTTTTCTAACAAATACATCATGTTAATATAATTTTGTTATTGCTAATACATTTAGGTTATTGGCCCATTACTTGCATTCCGGGTTAAATTTAGTGTGTCATCGTGTCACACAGTCTCTCATAATGACTTACTGACTTGATGGCAACAGTTGGCAACAAGAAATTAGATTACTGCTAACACTGCATGTTCACAGCCAAGCTCTGTTTAGATAGGTTACACGTTAAATGTGGTAAATGTTAAACAAGGTAAACCTACAATGACAGCCTTGTGCTAATTGTGTAGCTCAACACACTTTAGGGAATTCATTCTGTTGTTCAAATCAGCAACTAATTATTCAAAATTGGTGGCTTTTTAAATGGGCTTGATTATAATCTGTTATGCTACTGACACAGAAATACTGTACTTGTTACTACTATTGTGCTACTCTAAATACAATGAATGAATAAGATAGCTTACTTATTTCATTCACACAGACTGGCTAAGACCTCTTGTCTGACCTAAACTATCTAAACGTTTTATTTTGAGAACATCAGTTCCTATTTGATAGCTCCATTACTTCATGCCATGTTTGAAGTCGTAGGCCTCTGCTTTATCTTGCAGCCCTGAAAGGGCCGGGCCCACTGGGGGTACTGAGCTTTCAAGTTTAACATGGCTCACTCAGGCTCACAGTCAGGTTGAAGACCTGACTTAAATATAGTGGAACTGAAAGCTGAATACTTGGCCATCAACACAAGGCAATAGATTGTGAGATGCAGCGTAGAGATAAGAACGCCTTATAAATCTGTGCAGCTGGCGCTAAAGATGATTCACACCTGGGGCTTCACAGATCTGCACCGATAAGGAGAGCTTTCATTGTCCTCCTGGTCCTGTTCTCGAAATGGACAAGGCAATCTTATTTTAGATCTAAGTATAGATGCCAGCAATACAGAGAAAAAACAGTGCTTTTAAAGCACCAAACTATTTCTTTTTCCACATTTATTTGGGAAATTCTTGATGAATCATGTATTTGGGACTATGGCCAACCAATGGACAACCCTCTTCAGCACAGAACTGACGATTTTTTGATTTGTATTGACATTGGTTACGTTGCTGTCAGTCGTTAAGTGGGTCACACTAGCACATCTGTACGTGGTGAAAAGTATATTATTTGGATGCAAAGCTTTCATTCTTGTGTGCAAGGTCAAGTCTCTTAAGGTTGATCCCTTCCAACCTCTCCTTCCTTTTTCGTCAGTGAGAGGAAAAGAGGATATATTTAGAGATCACTCTTCCTCCACAGACAAACACTTACAGCACCGTTGAAAGGGCTGTGCCTCTTGAACATTGTGTTAATAGATGACTTCAACTGCACCGTATTAACCTACTCTCTATTATCTAATCTACTCTCTATTTTCTCTAACTGTGAAAACTAATGCATAACTTTGGCACTGAAGGCTAACTATTCAACTTATTTCCCCTGCAGCAGGTTGTGCCTTGTATGCGGGGTTAATATGTTGCACTTTAAAAATGCCATGCCAAAGGTGCCACATGCTTCACACTTCTTGGTCATTAAAAGCATTTAAAAAGGCCAAACAAGCCTCAGGTTTCTGTGCACTCCACTGGCTGCCAAAGTGTCCACCCACTGGGACATGTTGTTGTCCCGCTGCGTACAGGTCAAAACCTTCCCTCCTGCTGCGCTCTCAAATCTGCTCATTCACTTCCTGTTTCCATCTTCCCGGGGTCACGTTGGATCATCTTTGCTCACTAAGCTTATATACAATACAGTTTTGTGCCAAGACATCTGCCGTAAACATTGTGTCAAAGTAACAATGGAGTCTTCTAAACTCTTGACCCGCAGTGTTGGTGAGGACTCTGGTTGTAATTTATTTCCCCGGAAAAAGTGGTTTGCCTGAATTGGCATACTGTCAGAGCATTCGACACTTAGCACAAATGGATTTCAACCCCAGGGAGTGAGTGAATTACGCTCTCACCAGTGGTGTTTGCTGCCAGATGAAGATCAATATCCTGATCTGTAAGTTCCTGACCCGGGACACATCACTGGGCTAAAGTGGTGCTTATTTCCACTGTAAATTACTCTTTCAAGTGAGACTATTCACAAGATGAATTGGTCATGAGAACAAAGAGCTCACATTACTCTCTTTAGGACAATTACAAGCAATCGGATAAATACAATTTATGCTATCTGAGCTACAAAAATGGATCAGCACTTCAAATTAATTTGTTAATCAAAACAATGCTAACATCTTTTTATTATGACACTTTATACACATTTATATTAATGACACTTTCTTTACCCTCGTGCGTGACTGATCATCTGTAACTCAAAAATGTGAAGTCCATACATGTAGTGCATTTTACCTAGAATCCTGAGCTGAGTGATGGCGCCATGCAGACCAAAGAACATCCACAGCGGTCGGGAGTTGTCCACGCACACCTGCATGCCCACATTGGTCCCATTGTGGCTGAGAATAACCTCTCCTTCCTGGTTCACCAAGAATCCCAGGATGTCCCCGCTTTGGAGAGGCGTCGGGACCCTGCAAACGGCCCAGAACTCCTTCCTGTCCACCAGAGCCTCCGGGTTGTACGGCAGATCGCTGGGACGTAGCACGGCTGGGTCGCATGATGTCACACCGTAGGACAATGAGCCCGATCGAGCTGGACTGGACTTTGTGACTTTGATGAAGACAGTTTCACCGGTGCGCAGAGGTCGGTTGGTGAAGACTAGTGTGCGTTCTTCACGAGCGTGCTCCGAACGTGCCACTGTTTGTTCGTCTAAGGTTTTGATGTTAGCGCCGCGCAGCTGATGAAAATGCAGGTCGCTGTCCAGAGATGACGGAAGCAGAGAGGACTGTTGGGAGTTGAGGGAGTTCTGCGGGATGGGACAGGCTGAAGAGGAAGAGGTTGAAGCCAGGTGGAGAGTGTGGCGATGTGGGTGACCGTGAGTGGGACCTCCATCTTCCTGCTGCAAATTCAAGTCACACAAGCTGACCGATAGGCGGGAGTCATCAGCTTCACGTCGCAGAGATGAGGAGCGCACTGTGGTAAAGGAGCGTGGGCGTAGGCAGTCTGGAGGAACAATCTCACTGTCTGCAGAGGGAAGCATACAACAGGGAAGCAGAACAGAAGTTAATAGCTGTCTTAAGTGTTGTGCTTTGATTAGCTGTTTGCCCCAGGCCTGTACTGTTGAAACTCTCAGTCAGCTGGGTCTGTATTGTGAGCATACGGTTCTGAGAAGGGCTGTGTGTGCAGCTACTCTGACAACAAGATAGTGATAAGAAAGAGGGAGCAATTTTGCTTCAGTTGTGCAGATTTTTTGCAGCTTAGCTCTAATTACTCAAGAGTGACGGAAAATGTAATTGAAGATACAGAAATTAAAAGAAAGTAGTGGTTGCTCCTTTATCAGGGCTGAGCTGAATCATCCACTTTTATATGAGGACAAAATGCTGTCATTGAAGGAAAATGATGTGCCTGAATGCATGTGTGCATTGGTTACACTCCTTTGTGTCCGTTGTTATGGTGCCTCAGCAGAGAGCCATTTACATGAACAGGTATTAGAGCAGTCATGCAACAAAAATACTACTTGGGATAAGGATAGCATACAAGCCTACAATTATTACACCAAAATAAACATTTTACTGCAACTGCTTTGTGACTTTATACATTGTCCCTTCACTGCTCATTCAGAGATGTTGAGGAAACCTACTAAGACTGCTTTAATAAAACTGACAACAGGAGGCACCACAGATGTAATTATAAGCAGTCTCAGAATAGTTTTTATATTTATTTTAAACCATCTGAAATCGAAAACCTGATGATGTTGTCAATGATCACTTCCAATGTCCTAGAGCAGACAAAAATATTACCAAAAATGTTCTCTCAAATCTGTCAGATCCGAATATTATAAAAAAAGTGAATCTTTTTGCAGTTCTAGCAAAATAGAAGACAAAATTCAATTAGAATCAGAACCACGTGTCTGTCCATAGCATCACAATTTAAAATTATTTACAAGCACACAACATTTTCCAGCTTTGATGAGCAGCCCTCAGGTTTCTTACATCCATCCTACGCCTCGACATGGCTTCTCAAAATAACACCTTGAAATGCACTCTCTCTCCATCTCCGTCCTCTTAGACGTAAAATTAGCTCTAGTGTCCTCAGAGAGACCCTGCTTCTTGGCTTCTTGGGTGGTAGTTGAGGAGGGGTTGTGTGTGCTGTCTGGAGTTCACGTGCAATAATGACACACAAAGCCAAAGACAGAAGAGTAGGACACAGGAACCCTCCCCGTTACATAGAAGAGAAAGAAGACCTCCTTTGTCTAGTACATCAACAGAGTTTAAAGACAAAGCAAATGCACCGTGGAGAAGACAGATGATGAAAGACAGTGACCAGCTGCTGACCGACTAACTGGCCCTGAAGAGTCAGTATCTGAGCAGGACATAAGAGCCTGAATCCAGATAAACCTCTTAGCCTCAGTTAGCACAACTGTGGGACTCACTGTAACACTAAAAACAGAGCAAGCCTCTTATGCTTAACGCCCACTACAGAAAGCAACACAAGCAACAACATTTTACTGACTTTTCTCATCTCTGGCACAGCTCACGCGCTGCATTTTAACTGTAAGATGACCGCAAGCTTTGATCAATGCATAGCTGCCCTAACCATCCTTTAGAAATCTTTATAAATCAGCTAAAGAACTCTGGACAGAGCTGCCATGTTGACAGAAAAACATAATCAAGGCCATTTTAGCGTCTCACAAACATGGCCATAACTGCAAATACAGTCACACCATTGGTCAGTATCTGTCGTTGTTCAGTGGAAATCACAAATATAAATCTGATGTGAAGTATTTTTATTCATCAAAACAATCTGCTCTATAAACCACAGTCATCTGAGACAGAGAACAACTCTGCACAAAATTGGGGCTGACAATCTGAGCTTTAGCCCACACAGAGAGAGATGTCTGATTTCATGTCACTGTTTGAATTCTCTAATGAGCCTTGCTACGTTGGTGTTATCACTTTTCCTTCAAAGTCATGTTAGCTGTCAATTAATATTCTTTTGCTCAGTCTGATCACAACACTCAGGGATTAATCTTTAATGCAGCTAAGACTCTGTAATGGGGCTAATTGATTTTTCATAGGGGTATAAATTGGAGAAGACAGTGTCTCAGTGCAGGGGTGGAGTCCACAGACTACTAATCAAGCATTAAACAATGCACAAGTGAGCCACAAACCCTAAAGACTAAAGACTGTAGGGATATGACCAGCCTTGTGGTTCAAATCCCTTCCTATTTCTTACCACTGATTTCCTTTCAATAAAAAGTGCAGTGAAGGGCAAATGAGACTGACTTCAGAAATGAACAATGCCTGACCATGTTTGGCACTTAAGATGTAATTGAACTGTTCAAGCTACCATTTGATGATTTCATGGTGTTCTCCTCAGACAGAAAGCTATTTGCCGAAGCGGGGCCTTTAATAAAGTTGAGAAACTTTAATGTTGCTTGAGCTTCAAATGTGTCTTTCTAATGACAGGGGAAGGCCTTGGAGAGAGGGGCTGGTGTAGTAACTGCCCAACCACAAAGCCATTGTGCGCTGCATCCTCACTCGTACACATCACAGGGGGATTTAAATGACATCATCAAACAAAACCTGCTGTATGTGTGTCTTCAAAAGCCGACCGTTTGTCTGCTGCCCATCACTTCAGCGTAAATTGGATTACTCTAGGCTGGAGTTTGTTGCAAAGCCTCCAGGCCATGAGGCAGAGCCGCAGCGAGGATGATGACATGTCTTAAGGATAACAGAGCGTAGGTAAAACCAGGAAGGGAGGGAGGACATAATGTGAAAACGCAGGATTTATGTTGAAAGGAAAAGCTTCCAAAAAGCCACAAATCATTTCTTTTTCCCGGTACCGCTCCAACACTAGCTCAAACACAAACTGGTACGCACGGGAAATTGATTTCTTTAAAAAAAAAATCTCTTTTAGCAGCTATTTTCAAAGCTTCCCTAAGACTTTGTGTTCCCTTTTAAACCCCGCTCTTCTTCCACCCACACTTCTCAAAAAAGATGAGTTACATTAAAACCTTACTGGCTTGTGTGACACATCTTTTTTGCATCTTTTAAGTGTGGCGAGACAGAGTCAGGCCACACTGAACCTGTTTTTAGCTTGGGTGACTTAAAGAGGGATGAAATGTCGGTAAAACAGTTTATTGTGAGTTTAAATAAAGCTTGTGTGTGTTTCTGTTTGTGACCTCGGCAGCTGCGGCCCCCTCATCACGATGCACCAGCACTTTTTTTTTTTTACACAAACTCATGATCCTATTGGTCTGTTTAAAAACACACTCATTGGTGCTTGCTTGTATTGGTTGAGACCAGGACAATAATAGGGGCAGAAATCAGTCAGTGTTAGTAAAATGGAAAACCTGATTTGTAGGTATATTATACAGGATTTCCAGCTGAAGTTTTTTAAATAAAGCTGGCTCCATCCTCTCTTAGTACTCATTTAATAAAAGTTTTTTTTAAATGAAGTCTAGTTACATGTCATATTTTTCTTTATTTTCCTTTTTTTTTTTGAGCTGCTATTAACTCACATTCTTAAATTGAGGTCCTTAATGTAATTCATGCAGTATGTTCTTGAGCTACTATAAGTGCTCACAGGCTGAACAAGTTACACGAGGTGTGGAAATGCAATGTGCAAAACCAGATGCTGCCAAAATCTTCTAAATCTGATTGAATCTCCTACTCCTCCTTTCATTTTAATTTGAATGATTAAGCGCCTGTTGGGCTAATCCACTAGAATACATTGGAGGGTGATAAAGGGCCAATGGTAGAGGGTCTACATTGGCTCACACAAGCCTTGGCCCACGCTGTAAATGTTTTTCATTAGGGCATGGCCGTAAAGCAGGTTAGCTAATTCTGTTCATGGGGGGGGGGGGGGGGGGGTGCATGGAGGGAGAGGCTCGCTTAGTGGCTTTGCTAGCCTGAGCAGACGGAACGTGCCAGGGGTTTGAGCCTGTGCCGGGCCCAGGCTGGATTTACTGTGCTCGACTCACGCACCCAATCCATCGCTCAAGGCTTATCTTTATCCATAGTCTCTAGATGGTTTCATCTCATGTCAGTGAAGGTGGAGAGGAAAATAGAACTACAGAGAAAATGAAATGAGGTGAAGTGTAAGGGCCAGAAAATGGGACACGAGGAGAGACAGAGTAGATCAGCTGGGACAGAATAAGAAGGAATAAAGCATAGATGGATATCCAGGGAGCTCGGATAAAACACAGAGGTGGACATGGGGTCTTTGAGGCAGAAAGGGGACAGTATATCACAGTGAAAAACACAGACATTTAAAAGTGTCAGTCCGTTATAACACACACATAAGATGGAGTCAAAAGGGTCTTTTTGATAGATGCTTGGGATGTTTATTATCCCCTGTCCAATCCTCGCTTGGGCTTGGCTGCTTTGAACCCTGCGCTTCAAGAGCGACACATGGCCAAAACAAAGAACCCGGCAAAACACACACTAAGTCACAAAAGCCCTGTCATCCTCAGCTATTGGTCATATGCAGATTCCAGATTTCTGCCAATAAGCACATCTGCATTGTTTTGTTAATCCCTGGCATCATAAGGTTCTTATAATTGAGCCCTGGCCCAGGGTGGAAGAGTAATGTTATGCTTAAAAATAAAAAATAAAATAAATAAAAGACAAATAAAAAAACACAGTACTCAACTCTCTGACAGTTTTATTTATATTGGCCTGATAATATGTGTCTACTGAGTATTAAATCCTGCTCTCAGTAAATACTCATTCACAAATGTGTTGTGAATGAACAACACTTTTATTGCATGCACCTTTTCTAAATTAAAACCAATCACATGCACTTTCACACTTGTGCTCTTTAAAGTTAAGGGTTTGATCAAATTCTGGACCATTTTCTGTGATTGTGCTGTTTGTTACAAGAGATAAATTGTAATAAGAGTAATTTATTATTTCTTTGAAAACATACATTTGCAGACTGCATACATTTACTTAATATTTTAGCTTCTCCATGTTGCCTCTCACTTTCCATTCACTATGAGCCCTTTATGCTGATATCTGTGAAGCAATGCAAAGGATCCTGATGAAGCAGCGCTGTGACTGGCTCTTACTTAGAATTACTTTGAACAAAGACAGACTGTGGCAAAGAGCTAATCAACATCTACCTCAAATTATCACTTCAAACCATTGTTTCTTTACAGGCATGTAATCTAACACATATATGGTTCTTTTTTTTCTTAAATACTAGACAGGTAGCCTACTTTACATGGGCCTAAAGGAATGATAAAAGCTCACTAAGGCCAGTGTTTATAGCTGAGTATTGTACACTACTCTATGACATAAACAACTAAAAAGCAACACACAAACCACTGCGGGGCAGCACTATGACAAATGTCTTTGGCAAATGCAATTCTCAGAAGACACACTAGGTTACCTCAGAGTCTTTACAGGAATTATGATTCAGATTCAAATTTGAAAGCCCCAACATGACAGCAATTTTAAATCAAATCTGCTGCTGGTCCAAATGTTTCAATCATAAACACATGTCATTTTATCACTTTCAGTAAACTTTATCCTTTTTTTCCTCTTCCTTATCCATAATACACAACTGGATGTACAAGACATAAACTTGCTGATTAGATAAACTGGGAAATGCTGAGCACTATCTTACCCACATTATTTGTTAACACAAGATGGTAGAGATTGTAGAAGAATGATTTATTCTGTTTTAATCAGAGGAAAAGAGTGTACGTAAATCCATGCTAAGTCCAGCCATTTAAAACAAACACTTAAAGCCAAACACAAATTGATTTCCTCTTCTATGGCTTTGGAGCTTTCTAACCAATGACTATAAGAATTTATACACAGCTCATTTAAGCCAAGAATCACATTTCCAAATTTGTTTGAAATCTCATGGCCTTTACGACACTAAAACCCGCACTTCCTAAACATGAACATAAAAAAACTGATTTGCACATTTTTTCTCCGTTGTGTATTTTTGTTGGCTGGTCTGTTTGTAGCATCAGGCTTTGTAAGTGCTGCTATTAACTGGAGGGCTTCATCCCGCCAAGTCAAACACCAAACCAAGACAAGCAGTTGCACTGATCAAACCAGTATTTCAATGAAAGTGATTGGTTACTACCAGCTGTACAAGCAAATGAGGACTGCATTTCTCTCAACCCCAAGAGGGGGTGAGAGAAAGACTAATGCCACATTTTCATGTGACCTCGGATCAATGGGTTTATTTTTATGTTTCAGAAATACATTAATACGATAATGCCCTTCGGTTTCTGATTAAGATGCCAGTCATGCATAATAATTGATAGGGGATAAGGAATTCCATTATGGCCTCGTGGGTTTGTTAAAACTGAAAGTGACTTACATTTATTAGCATTAGCCTTCAACATGTTCTAACGCAGTCACGCAAGCTAAAAGGCTTGATCAACATTTCACAAGCCGTCCAAAGATGCTGGGGCAGACCACGTGAGAAATGCCGTTTGTATCCTCACGTTAGCCTTGCCAACTGTGACATGCTGTGAAAGGTTCAAATGGGATGACCCTGTCTGTAGAGCTGATGTGCTGTCAGTGATAAGATAGCTCTTGTGACACCTCTTATGAAAGACATAAACAAAGAGTCAGGCCTGCCGCTCTTCATCCATCAAACCTTCACATATTGTTTTACTCTCGTCAAGGCGTTGGGCTTCCCGGTTTAGTTTTTCTTTCACCTACCTCACATCTGTCATCGTTACATAAGAGCACATTCTGCAATCACTGGATATGTTGTCTGCAGTGTAAACATTGTTAATGTAAACATTAAAGAGAGAGATCAGCAAATTGGGCTTGGCAAAGATTACTCAAGACACACTTTGTGGTGAATGTCAAATGTAACCTGAATAACATTTATGGGTCAATCAATATGATAAAATGTGTCTCATCACTGAAGCTGTCTCTGACAGAGTGACAGGATGTTGATGGTTACTGATGGAGCCGTGGGACTACAGTTTCCAGTGAGGAGCTACCCTGTAACTCAATCCATCACCCGAGGACAAGCTCCCGACTCTAGATGACAAAAACTATTGAATGCTATTACGACAACAGACAGTGAACACAATTTCAAAAATGATTTTTCTTCCAAAACTGTTTGTTTTGTATGAGTTGAATTAAGTGCTTTGGTTTGTTTTGCCGACATGAGATTCTTTCAGTGGGTCATTGCTTAAAAGGTGTGAGTGCAGCCTCAAGGCTCAATCAGACTTTATTCTCTTGTCCTTCAGACAGACCCACAGAGGGCCCCTCTTGATTAAAGCTACACTGTGAGTGACTCATACAATCTGAGTCCTGCTGGCTTCACAACAGCTGGAATCACTCACTTACTCAGAGCCTGTGTATGTGTGAATTCACCAGAGTACGAATGAGACTGACAGCTCACCTTAGAGACTGGGACATGGCTTTATATTAAATAACGTTGTGGCTTGTTGGTTTCAGGCCGATGGGGATAGCACCGGTCTGCCCTAAAGTCTCTCAACAAGCTTTGGCCACATTGTACGTGTCCATTACTAACCTGGGTATCGTCAATCACCTGCTGCTTCAGGCTCCAGGTGCCAGGAAGAGAGATGTCAGAGGTTCACTACTTCTACAGCCAATACAGGATAACAGTCCAAAAATGATTAAAATCGTTGGGCAGAAAAAAGTTCAAAACAATTCCAAGCTTGAAAATGTATCTTACAGTATGATGTCTCTACTTTTGGATTCAGCTTCATCGCTATAAGCTTTTATGACAAAAACGTCAAGTAAATGGGCGGGACCGTTCTGGGTGGAGTTTAAATGTTCTCTCTTGGGTGGGTTTCCTCCGGTTTCCCCCACAAGCATCAAAACAAACATGTTAGGCGCCCCTGGTGTGGCTGCCAACTAGGAATTTCCCCACCGGGATAATTAAAAAATGAAATAAAAAAAATGACAAAATTAAACTGGCATTCTCTGCAAGTTTGGAGCATGTTTTCTAGTATGTATTTTTATTTGTTATTTTATTTTAGTGAGACTCTAATAATTATGCAAAAACTATGTGGGACAGTAAAATCACTGAAGTTGTCATTACTTGTCATTAAGTACCCTACCCCTCTGTCACACATGATGCATCCCAAAGTTAATTCCTCAGGGGCCCATTATCACATGATACAGCTCCTATTTCAAGCTTTCAACATCAAAGGCTTTAGAAATGTCACCTAGGGACAGACGACCCATTCTACGTCTGTGCTGACCTCAGAACAGCCTTTAGGGCCATGAACCAATGATACACCAAGTACAAGACAGATGGGAGACATCACTGCGAATGTGGCGAAAAATGTAAACGTTATGTACGCTCATGGAACATTGTTGTAAACATTTCATGTAATAAAAATACAAACAGCAAACAGTCCAGACATTTTGTGAGAAAAGTATAATTTTTTTTTTTATCTTTCAATAGACATTATCAAACTAAATCTGCTTTTTGCATTATGTCATAGCCTACATATAGTGCTTACAATTTAGTCTGGTTTGTGCAAAAAGGATGAAATTAATTATCAGTGGGTTGTAAAAGCAGGAGGTCCAAATACTTAGTGGTGCAAAAACAACCTGTGAGGTCCTGTGTTCACTTGTCCTCTGTTAATCACTATGAGATAAGCTTTTTATTCCATATATATATACAGGAAGCAATACGGTAAAAAAAAAAGCCATTACATCAAATGGCTACTGCCTTAAGCATTGTGTAGATGAATTACACATATCCATAGCAAAGCATGCATAGAGAATCTAAGAATGAAAACAAAGCTCTTCTGCAGGACAGACAGAATCAGCAGTAAAAGTAGGGAAAGGCCTCAGATGTAAAAAGGGAAGGTTTCATGGAGCGCTGCACACAGGAACGTGATGCATAGCGCTGACACAATTGTCCATTGAGCGTCACAAAGGGCTGCGCCTGGTCTACATGGTGTATTTCTATGTCATCCTCGGGTGGCGTTCCAGCCCTCTGAACAGGCCCCCGTGTGTGGGGCTGCATGTCAGTCAGAGGAACCGGAGCCCCCACTATAGGACATGTGGAAATGAGTTAAGTAGAGCTAAGGGAAAGCCAAGTTTGACTGAAATAGAGCTGGAGGCAGTCCAGGAGGTTAGACATTTCTCAAAAAGATATATTAACGGAGGATACCGAGAAGCAGTGAGAATCGGCCCCTGCCATCGGATATGTGAGCCTTTTCTGAATTCCCCTTAATTTGATTTGAAACTTTAAACAAGGAGCCTTTATTCTATTATTAATCCACCCGAAACCCTCAGAAAATAACTTTATTTTGTATAAAAAGCCTATCTTTGTTGATGTTTTCAACAGCCATGTCTACAATAATATGTGGGGAAGGCACTAAGCATTACTTGTGGCATTTTGACTGGGCCATTTATGAAAGTAAACATATTAGCACTTTAGTTGACAAGGCAAGGAGCTTGAAAATGGTCAAAACAGGACTTATTTACTTATTTTGATCAAAACAAAATGCCAGTAATTGTCACTTTTCAGTAATCAAAAAGCAAACACATAAATAGGCTGACATATACTCCGGCTCCCCTAAGACATTACACGTCCGCCTCCAGCCGCCTCGAGATACCAGTGTCAATCAACAAAGCGCAGTTACAATCAAAAGTGCTATCTCCAGGACATGTGACCCAGACTATTTTTACAACAGCAGAGGGGATGACAGCACTGAAGCTCTGGGGAAAAGAAATATGTGTATACATTCTCTCACATCAAAGCTGGGGCCATGCAACCCTGCTATCCCTATGCGGTATGCTAAACTAGCTAGCATACCTTGATAATTCACTTCAGAAAGGCTTATCCCCCTCAGCTTTGCGTAAACATTAGGGGGCTAAATGTTGGGCAGATATAGATAGTCTTTGTTCAGTGTAATTCCATTGTTTCGTGGAAGGCTCTAGTGTACACAGGCCCAGGAAGGGTAACAGCAGAACAGATGTGTTCAGAGTAAACAAAGGAGCCCAACCTGCTTTGTCATTAGTGGACACGGTAAGTGAAAGCACAAAAAACAGAGGTTATTCAAAAGTACCTAGATAGGATTCAGAAAATTCCCCCCAAAAATGAAAGTAGCAATTCTCTTGTTTTTCACAAATCTCATGGGAGATGATAAGGTGCTTTCCCTGGCCCTCCCTTGGTTGCAACTGGACTCAATGCTAATATATAATCAAAAGCCATATCAAGCCTACAAGCATAACACAAACTTAAATAAATCACATGACAATAATAAAAAGTAACTTTCTAGGCCTTGGTTGGGTTTTTCCACAGCACAAGCTCATTTGCATTTACACTATGTCTGTCTATAAACTGTCTCAATCCAAGAAAAGGTAACATCAATTTTTACAAAGAAATGCTAAATGTCAAGACCACAAACCAAAGTTAAAATTTTTCTAATTCTTAAGACCAGTTTAGACCCACTTTCTAAAGGTCTTGGTCTTATCTCGGACTCAAACTCATTTTTACTCAGTCTTGAATCTAACACCATAGCATAGGTTTATCTGTCCACATCCATTGTATGATTGATTGAAAACTTCTAAACATTGATCTAATGTTAATGATGAAAACATGTCTGTATGTCTGCCTTCCATAGACGCTAACCCCTCTGGTTTGACCTTGATTGCAATTTCTACAAGTGATGGCCTTGATTGTGACTTGGTTATAGTGGTCTTGACTTTAGTTACCTTATATATTATACTATAATTTTATCTTCATCTTTCGTTCAGATTATACTTATAGTAGACTTTCTAAATAATTTATCTTGCATTTGAAACCATATTACTCAATGGCATGGCTTTTGTCTCTTACCGAGCAGCTGCACCCCACGAGTTAGTCCGTAAACATCGATGAGTGCCCAGAGGGGCTCGGCCGTGCGCACTCCACTGAAGAACAGCATAGGACTGGACTCGTTAATACGGTAGAAAACACGGCCCTTCTTGTCAACCCAAAAGGCGATCATGTTGCCCTCGTTGGCAAACTCCTCAGGCAGCGCCTTAGCCCAAAAACCGCTCTGGGACACTAGGTCCGGGCAGGCATACTTGGGCAGGTTGTCTGGGTTTATCCTGGAGGGGTCTTTGGAGGTAAAACCCAGACGGAGGGCCCCGCTCCAGCAACACTGCTTTTTAGTAATCTGAAAAAAAAGAAAAGGAATGTGGCTACAATAAGCAGCAAGTGCAGAGTATTATTGTTATTCAGTAGGAAAAATAGTTCAGCAAAGGTAGGAACACTATATTTATTATGCGCTGGATGCAAAAGTGGAAGAATTTGTTGTTATCATAAATCATTCTGAAACCCACCGTGTCTGCTTTCTATTTGACAGTTCTAGCCTTAGTCTACATTATTGGATTCAGCACTGTTTAAATCTAAGATAAAAGAGTAAAACAGTTTTGACAGATTAAAAGCTCCCAGACTTTGAGAGGCTCAAGTGCCAGAGACATGGATTACCTTGAGGCGGACTTGCTCATACAGTGCTATTGGCCTGTTGGTGAAAGTAATGGCGTTGCAGAAACTGGCTTGTCTTTTGACCGTCTTCTGAGCCAGGTCCATGACAATCTGGGATCCCTTGGCGCTGGGATGAAACAGGAGGGGGATGATGGGAAAGGTCCCACCAACGCCTCCACAGTGCATCGGCAGGCAGCGTTTAGGTTTGTGGTGACATCGGTGGGACGTGGATGGAAATGGGCCTCCAAGGGAATCTGAGACAAAGAGAAAATAAAGACAAAGATTAGTCTCAACCTGAAAATGTTTCCTAATTTAAAGTGAGGATAAGCTGGCAGAACAATCGTATACAGTAAATCTTTTGTTTTTTATTTATTGTTGATTGCTTGATTACATTAACATTTTGAGCGTAAATATAAAACTGACCACAACTTTATGCTAATGAGGGGGTACTTTGATGAATCAATAGCCATAAATAGGACAGGATGTAAAAAGTTTTCCAAATCAATATGTCTAAGCTAAAACCTAAACCTCAAACCAATAAAACTGAAGCTAAAACTTGGTGATAAATCCGTAAGTCAATGGAAACAAAAATGAAGATGCATATGCAACATATTTAGCACAATACATTTCTCTGAAACAACCTATTCCATCGTCAGTTCTTTCTCCAGACATTTTCCAGAAATTCACTTTGTCATGTAATTCATCCCAAGAGCCAGAGGAGAGGTGGCTTTTCGTCGAGACTGAATAAGCCTTGAAGAAGAAGAGCTGGTAATTACAGAAAATGTGTTTGACTCAGAGTGGTACTCGAGTAACTCTTGCAAACAACATGTACTCAAGCATTTTCACAGATGTCCCAGAGAGAGCTAGAACTGCCAGATTGAAATGACTAAATTAGTATTCAGAAGCAGAGCTGTGATGGGGCTTTTGGCTTCAACAGGGGTTTCAGCTCTTTCAATATATCATCGGTACACAACAATTTTCAGAAGCTGCTGTCTTAGATTTTTAAAATCCCAGTGTGGAGTGCTTTTATTGAGTTATTTATGTCTTTCAGGACGCCAATCCTCAGAAACCCTGGACCGTTTGTGTCCAGATGGTTTATTCTTTTTCACAGAGAAAACTAGCAGTGGTCACAGTTATCAGGGTGAGAAGAAAAACGCGTCCAACATGCCTCTCAGCTGCATTTGGGCAAGTCAAGCTTCTGTCACTTTGCGACGTCTGCCTGTTTGATTGATTTCTCCCTTGTCGGCTCTGAAACATGACTTGCCAGAATAAACATTTGGCTACATTTTTATGGGACGACAGAAGTAAACCACAAATCAACCAAATGAAATGGCTGCTACAGAAAGTTTCTACCAGTATAAAGAGTTATTGGTGTACGTGTTGTTTCCCCTCATGGCTGGCATCTTGTTTTTGAGAATATAGCTCAAATTGTCGCAGCTTTGGGTTCACTTTACAGTTGTGGTCTTAATCACTAGCAGCTGTTTAATTTTGACAGATGAACTAAATGAGGATCAAAAGGATGAAAGCTAACACAGACAGCAGGTGTTGTGGAGGCCTGATAAGCACATACAGCTATTGGAGGCTTTGTGTCCTCACTGGGCCTTTGTCTCTGTTTCTCCTGCTCACTGTTTATCTATAATGACCCTTCCATTTTTTTTCGCCCTGGAAGAGCATTTACTGTTCACTGTGGCCCCTGTCTAAGAGCAGTGCTGTTGCCTTTGTTTTAATTTAAGCCACAGGAGAGAGGTTGTTGAATGCGACGCACATGGTCCTGGGCAGATTGAGCTGAATGCATTAGTGCGATCTGAAGAGGCGCAGCTGCTGGTGAGGGAAACAGGCAAAGTGTGAATTCATGTTCCTTAGCAACCCCCTGTATCTAGAGGTCCCGATCAGAGCACTTGTTCAAGCTGTGGCTATCAGCAACGACACAACAGACGCCTTTTGTTTGCCAGGATGCCACAAAATATTTATAGTTCTACAATCAAGCGTTTTACTGCTTGGCTTCCAGCCTGGGGGTGTAGAAATGGTTTAAACACGGGGTATTTACATTTTTAGGGCAACAACTAATCGGATTAATCGATAATAATTGATAATTAAAACTATTGTCAACTAATTTAATAATCGATTAATTGCTATCTGGGGTATTTATAGACTCTGAAACCTACTGAGAGAAGAAGGTTTTATTAGATAGAGCTGTAAAGCTACAAAAAGTATTTACATTTTGTGTTTTTGATGAAAATACATTGTTCTGTGTAAATCTGCTCTATCCAATACTCATGTGGCACTTGTAGCTTCATCGGATTCAGATTTAGTAAAAATCTATGTGATTTTTTTTTTTTTTTTTGCAGTATTATCATCTGTTCAAAGTCGGAACAATAAAACACTTGTCTTTGTTATTCCAACCTGTCCTCATGTATTTACACCAAGCCTCTCTTATTGAACTTCTTAAACGGTCCTCTTATAAGGGCACAGCATACGGCGAAATACAGCGATATACGGCCGTCCACCAGAGGGCAGGCTCCAGAAGTGGAAATATAAGGAGAAACCCCATGGCGACTTTACAAGTATAAAAATCATGTTTACAGCCTGGTACAAAAGATGGCTCCTTTCTCTAAAGATAAGTTTTTACTACGTGACAACTCTGGGGGGAACTATTGTTTTACTATGCAGTAAAAGCGGAAAAGCCCGGATGTAACCGCCATTTTATTTCCCTTTCATAAAGACAATATCGGTAAATAAAGGACCAATGGGCGGATTACATCCATTTTATTTACAATCTATGAATTACACGTGCTTTACTATCCGATTATTATTTGATTAATCAAAAAAATAATTGTCAGAATAATTGATTATAGAAATAATTGTTGCAGCCCTAATTCTTTTCTTATATTCTTATTTACAAGACACAAACTATTGCTGTTACAGTGCAGCTGATGATTGCATTGGACCATGGGGACATCTTAAATTGCGTGATAACAGCTTGACACAGAACAAAATAGTCAAGTGTGTAGTTTCTGGCAAGACCTCCAAGTCTTACGTTTCAAAAACAGGTTTATGGATCCTTCAAACTAACCATAAAGAGAGTAAATTTAATGTATGCAGCTACTGATAAGGTGTCCTGTAGAGATGTTTTATTGGATGACTGGTTGCTGGTACACAAGTACATTTGCATAATTCAAAATGTGACAATTACACTTGGTTATCAAAATACTAATGGTTACTGCTTAGGTTTGTCTATATTAATATGCTTCCATTTTGATGGTGTAGAATAAAATGACAAAGATCCCGTGTCCATCCAAATTAATGTAAAAAGAATTGAGAATGAAACTCAAATAACAAGATTTAAACTAATCATCAAGGATATAGTACAGTTTTCCTCTAGTGTAATGATCTGACAGTACACTCTAGAGTCTGTTTCATTGTTTTTCCAAAAGTCTGTTTGAAATGACTGCATAGAAAAACACACACAAGAACATCATGCCTTGTGGCACTTCAGTTTCTATAAAGGTGACAATAGATTTATTCCCTTTTATTGAAACTCACTGTGCTAGGATGATTAATGTGCTCACTTTTACCATGTCTTAACTTATACAATAAGCTGCGCGTTTTGTCATTTCAAAACTGAGTGACGAAACCATAAAAAAGAAAATAGTTTTTTTTAGTAATGTTTAAGTTTTTGTACTCAATACTTTGGTTCAATATTTTTCAGCCCCAGGTAGCGTTGAGCCTCAGGCGTCACCTCAGCCCTTTATTTACCTGATAAACACAAATCCTGGAGTTCTCATCCCCTCTGAGCCTGAGATGTGACCCTGTGATGTACACAGCTGAAAACTGCTCATTGTTCCTGTTAACATCAGTCTGACAGCTGCTTTGTATAATGCCCTGTTTGTGCAAACAACTTTATGCAGGTGTTATCTGGAGGCACCAGTTTCAACCGCCTCATGGGAGCCATTTTGGCAAAGGTCAAGGATGTCTTATTATAAACAAACAGGGTATAAAATTTGTACTTGTCTGCCATGAGGTTTGGAGGTCTTCATCCCACTAATAACAACATGTACACATGCAAGACAGCTGCAACTCCTTTTCACAACACACACTAAAAAGGTCTGAGCAGCTAATATCTGTCATACCCCAGTGAACATCTCTGTGGAGCAGTTTGTTAATCTCTCATTTCATTTGGCTGACGGTTTCTGTGTGAGCATCATGATGTGTACTTTATGTGTCATTACTCCCCAACCAACAAGCTAAGTGGTTTACCAAGCAAATAGTATCAGACTTTTAAAACTATATTTGCTCTCCGCTTGATGGGCATGTGACTTCCTGGATTAAGCACCCAATGGAAATTCGATCTAAACTTTGAAATGCAAAGAACAAGTTTAACTATGCGCTGTGTGTATAGGATACATCAGGAGCAAGTATCTCTTTTTCAAATTGCTGGCCCTTAGAAGCTGATTAAAGCTGCTCCATTTGTTCTAACACAAAGTTAATTTTTCTACCAAAATCAGCTCTTTCTTACTTTTTCATTATGTTTTGTTGGTAGGTTGGTTTGAAAGTGATTTGTTAAGTTACAGTTGAATCTTCATTTACATTACAGTAAAAGTATGTAATGTGGAGCTCAATAACACCAGAACTGTAATGTGATTGGATCAAAGCTTGAAGATAATCTAGGCATGTATTACAGCAGCATATTGTAGCATAGTCCAAACCTTAACTGCTGCATAGTCACGACTCTAAAACAATGTCTTTCTTTTACATACATTTTATGTCCTACACATAGTTCTGTATTTGCCTATAGATAACTGTAGGCCCAGAACTTCCCCATAACCAACTTCAGAGTCTAATTTTAGCTCTGCAGTGTAACATGAGTCTGCAGCGTTCAGTCACAAACAGCTTATCAATGCTTGTAAAGCACAGGTAGCCCACATACCAGCCCACTCCCTGAGCCTGTTGCTATTAAAAGCCCAGCCTCCTGCCCATCCTGGAAGTCTTCAGTAAAAAACACATGCTGTGCACACACTAAAGCAGCCATAAAGCCATTTTGGGACTATGTGCAGACGTTTAGATTAAGCAGGGTGTGAAGCTGTCTAAAGTCTTACATGTTTACACTTCAAGTAAAATAGATCACACAGTAAAGCAGCCATTAGAATGGCGTTTAGATAATGATATTGTACCTCTAACATAAACTTTTTCTAAATGAAACTGCTCTTGGACAAACATATTTTTTCCCTGTGCAAATTTACTGTTACTGATGCAACAAACATGGGATTTAAATTTCACAAAGGTTATTTGCATGAAATGACAAAGTTTCTTTTTCATTTCACTCCCTAAACGCGTTGACACTGTCATTTACATAGCCGCTAACAAGCCTGCAGGGCAATGACAAACAACAACTTAATGATGTTTACATAGCAGTGTCTGGATGATATATTCAATCCCACTGACTCATGATAAACTGGCATTTCAGCCTCATGTAACACCGACTGCAATATCAATCATGCAATAACAGCAATAATTAATTATACGTACATTTTCGTTTATGCTTGGAAAAACAACTCTGCTAAGGAGGCTTTATATGCTATGTTGTATGTGTAGGGCTTTTAACAGTGCATTTCACAGCGGATTACGTTTCATGTCATCTCAAAAGTTGCCCCCATGTGAGTTTACACATGTCTGGCAGATGCTAGATACAGGCCGACACTGTGAAACCCTATAGGTGTGAGTGTGGGTCAGACTCAGGGGAGAGTGGCACTAGATGTGACAGTAACTATAGCTGATATACCCAGGGCCACAGGTTGAAACTCATTAGGACTCATCACTCTTCGTGTTAGTTGTAACCGAAAAGCTTGAGCTGCTGCTAGGCAACAACATGACAAATCAGCTGCCCCACTGTTGATGACTGAATGGTTCCCATGGTAATGTGGCAGTGACACCGGGCTGAGTGGCATCAGGTGTCCAGGTAACTAAAGACTCAACAATATGCTATTTATAGACACCGTTTTACTCATTATACTACCTCATGATTGAGATCTTTCTTTTTTGCCATCTCGCCAGCCCTGTCTGGGACTATGGATGGAAATTGGCATTGTGCTAAATCCGGCGTATTTATGACAGTTTACATGCACTGTCCCAACCAAAAAAATGAATGACTGAAATGGAACTGTACTGTAAAATGAATACAATCTCTGTCCACGTTATTGTAATATATATATATATATATATATATATAACATATATTGCATTGTATTGCTTTCTTCTGTTGGAATAAATGGGCAGACATTTATTATTATTATTTTATTATTATTATTTTTCAAAATGTCATAAATGACCCATACAGTGAGGATGCTTTGAAAAATGTGGCTAAAATGAATTTAAACCTTCAAGAATATATAAATTACACAAGCTTTAAACCTACTAAACTAAAGATACAATCTGACCTCTGCATGTCACAATAACCTTCTTAGTATTATTGCCATAGTAACATTGTAATTTAGGTGATATCAAGGGTGGTTCTGGAAATGTTATTTTTTGATGGTAACAAATGCTTTAGGTTATCAATTATTTAGGACAGCCAAGAGAATACACTTTACTATTGTCCCTAATTTGCATTTTTTAATGGTAGTAATGTAGGTAGTTAGCCATGTAGACATGAACCAGAACACACTTCTGTGCCTTTCATGTGCTTACTACTGTAGAGACACCTCGCTATCAATAATTCACACCGCTATGACCTAGCCGTGAAAGATGAGAGCGCAGCGATGATGAAGTCTGCCTGACATCACCTGCTATGGTCCACTGTTATAGTCTCACCATTGCATTCTTCCAAGCAGCATTACACAACAGTAATCAATAAGTAATAATGCTGCAAGATCCTCATGAGGCGCAGGACAATGAAATCCAGTGATGCTCGACTGGTAGGGCAAAGAGAGCCGGCGTAATGATATGTGGCATGTATTGACAGAGAGCAGTCAAGATGCTTTTCAGTTGTAACTGAATGTCATTATGTGGCCGCTGCCATGAAGGTGACCCGTCGGAAGGCTTGATGATAAAAAGCAGAGCTGTAGATATATTAAACATATTAACTGGACAAACAGGACTAGCACGTGTGTTTGTGCTGGCCCATGTGTCTCATTGGTAAGTACTGTATGGATAACCTCCCAAGTGCAATGAAAGGGGTGTTTGAAATGGTTGAATTTGGGCCGCCCAAATCCATAAAAAATGTATCATCATTGAGATTGACACATTCAATACAGAGTCATTATTGTTTGCTTTCTCCACCTGCAGTAGGTTGCGCACCAACATGGGACACCTGTCTCCACAATTTACAATCTTATGGTTTTCAAAGTTGTAGATGACGTTATCAAGCCATCGCTTTAGTTGTGACCCAGAGTTGATCGCTTGACATGGCCGTAGACCTTCAGAACTCTTGATTTGATTATGGATGTGACTGGGGTGAGTTTTGTTGTGCAAAGACAATCTTCAATGCAAATGTGATCAGACAGAACCTTATCATGTGGCTTTGGAATATAACATTTTTTTGTGAGGTCCAGTTCACTCACAGAGTACAACAAGCATGTTGAAGATCATCATTTTCAAGTTATAAATATATATTTTTTAATGTTAGCACTGTTTTGTTCTTGTTATTAATTGAGAGTTTATGACCCAGGTAGACAAACTCAGTAACTTGAGTCATTTATTTGCCATTGATAGCAAGATGAAGGTTTGTGTTTGTTTTATCAGTTGTCATGCAGTTGGTCTTTGAGAAGTTCTTTTGAACACCAACTTTGGTTTTAAAATGTAGCTAGAAGATTTAGGAATGTTTGTAGTCTCTTTTGTGAATTGTTAGAGGCAGCAATGTCATCTGCATAAATCTGCATAAATGTCCTTCCAACTTCTCAATTGGTGGGCATATCTTTTCCAATCTGAGTTATAGATTGGAAAAGATATGCCCACCAATTGAGAAGTTGGAAGGACATTTATCTTCAACTTGAAGTATAAGTGCTGCAATAATAAAGCATAGCAGGAAACATGATAAATACAATACAAAGTGAGCAATACAGAGCAGAAAAAGACAAATACTATCTTGTGTGTAACATAAGTTCCTCACGTTAGTTGTTTGTGGCTAAAAACAGCAACAGCAATAGTAGCTCACTTTCAAAAAGGAGGTGTTTTTTATTTAAGTTACTTGACAGTTTGTGATGATATAACCTAATAATGCAAACAGTATTTGTCCCAGAAGGACTTTGTGTCTCATGGTCAATCAACTTAACTTACATAGCGCAGCAATTTACCTGGTGATGACTTTGAGGCTATATATTTTTAAGGTAGAAAGTTACATATAGTTGCTTTATTATTGTGTATTCAATTTAAAATTGATATAATACACATTAGCGGCTCTTTGGGCATTTTGTCCTACACTGTGACATATGTTTCTGTGACCTCAGGAAACTGACAAGCCCTGATTAACACTATGTTTTCAAGGTTCTCCTCAAGAAAGATAAGTGGATTTTTTGGCTGAGGTGAAGGACAATGCCCACTTTATCAACTGTCCAAATCAAAGCCTTTTTAATAACCCAAGGCACATCCCATAACAGTAAATTGAGTATGATTCTGAGAATTTAAGGAACATTTTCCATCAGTTTATCTCCTTTGCCTTAAGATGCTGCAGTCAGTTTGTTGTCAATCGAGCCAGACAATGCGTCCAACGAGCCGAGCTGCCTCAGACACTGGCCCACTTTCAGTCAATCAGAAATGCACAAGTGGGAGCTCCCACACATTCAGTCTTAATTATGCAACCAACTCTGTGAACGCGGTTTAGCTGAGTTCTGGTGCAGCTTCACACCTCAGGACAACAGCCTGAAGTGGCGAGAGATTCAAATGTATGAGCTACAGCGTAAGACACACACTCAAAATATTAACACAGCTGAACAAAAAGGCTATGGCTGTATACGTTTAATGCACTGTATATGAAAACTCAGTTTATTGGCCAATCTCCCTGGTTTGACAATAAACACATCGGATTTTATATGAATGACTGTTGGTTGTCGTGGCAACGGCTGTGCCTCAAAATCAAATTCACTTTAACACATTTTCCTTTTACCATTTGGACTAACAGCCTACGTGTTGTTTTATATAACTATTACAAAGACTTTTAAAATATTTTGAATTTGAACAGGTACAAATTGTTATGTTTTATTTTAAACTCTGTAAAAATGACAGAAAATTATGTAATCTCCTTTTAACACAATGTTTCACTTACAAAGTAAATAAATTACTGATAAATATTCTAAATGAATAACAGCATGGTGCTTGTTGCAGGGATTACAACGATATCTCAAAATGATCAAATATTTAATGGGAAAATTATTTATGTATGAGATTATTTATGTATGAAGCTGATATAGGATAACAAGCTACCATCACCACACCAGAGTTATACATTTCAGAAAATAATGCACAGTTTAGTAAAAAAGTTGATTCTATTAGCATGTTTGTTAATGACTCAGAGCCAGAAAGGCATTAAAGAAAGCCACAACAAGGTTTGATGCTTCATCTGCCACGACCATCTGGCATTTACCAGAACACAAACAGACCATAATGAACAATTACAAAGTTAAATTCAAACAGGCGCATGTTACAATAAACTTGGCAGTAACTCGCAATAGCCTACTGTGTCATGGGGAAGCCTCCTCATTACTCATTGTTTACAAGCTCAATTAAATATGCACTGCAAGGAAACAGCCCGAGTCCAAGTTTATTTCCTGCCTGTCACAGATATTAGTTTATTACAGTATACATTACAAACTCTTATAAATACATGAAGCCTATTAAAATAAATGTGTGTTAACCAGATACAAATTTAATGCAAGATCTCTATGATACCAAATATTAACGGAGTGATGCTATTGTTTTATGAGTCAGGAGAAGAAAAACAATGAAAGGCTAAACAAGAAGCACTCATAATGGATGCACATGGTGTATTTAATAATAAACTTACATAACATTTTATGCAGAGACTAGGAAGGTTATATCATTCAGTCCTAATTGCAAGAATAATAATAACATAATGGCAACTCACCAAAACACCACAAAGAAAGAGTAAATGGTGCTTGACCTTGATTTAACACAAACAGCTAAAGCACTCTCCTACTGTTTTAGCTTGTCCCTCTTTATCTAATTGGATTAATGTTGGGGCTTTAATTAGAACAATAAGGTGGTCCAACCAAGAAGAGGCTTAACCACAACACTCATTGTTGTGTGTTCATCTCCTTTGTTTCTATGTGGCTATAGGCCTATATGTCCTTCCCTATTAATGGGTTGTAAAGCCACAGAATAGTCCTATAAACTCACACATAGACACGTCACTTTAGAGTAACACTATTTTAAATCTCACAAAGTTTTAAAAAGAAGTAAGCTACTAATATGAAAAGGTAGGCTAAATGGTTAGCTATTTTATCCAATATAAAAAGCACAAAGCTACATTATTTACCAGAATGTTAGCACATAGGAAAATTCAATAAAAAATCAATACATTGATGGAGTGCGCTGGCTGTTTATCAGTGATGGGGGGGGGGGGATGCCACAGCACAGACTGAGGGAAACCCCACAACTTTCCTAAGATGCTAGCCCCGCTAAACCCCATCGGCTGTATGTACAGGCAGTGTACACAAAGAAAAACAGGAAATAGGTCCTGGTCTGAGCGCGTGGAAGTGATGACATCAGGGTTATTAACGCAGCCGCGAGACACAGAGGCTAGCCTATATTATAATGACGTAAGTGACGTAACTGTGTGACCAAATAATACGCTCTAGTGGCGATACGGGTCATTTTCTGCTCTTTTTGCTTTCACGTCATATACAGTGTACAGTATATTATTTACAGTACACCTGCTGCACACAACATCCATTTACTCCTTACCGTAAAAGGAATTCCTTGTTATCTGGCCGCCCATTGCTTATTCCTCAGTGTGTCCGTTTATCGCTGGAAGTGGATTATTCACGCCAGCGCCAGTGACATGATTGCACGTTCGCATCCGACGGTAGCTTCTCGTTTCTTTCCGCCGCGAATAGATGCAAACACTGGCAGACCCACGCCTCCTTGTGAGCGCAGGGACACATCCACGAAGGCTACTCCCCCCATTCACTGAGCGCTGTCTCCGCCTCGGCTTCCACTCACACTGGGATTTACATAAAAGGTGGAGACACACAGAGCGCTTTTAACACTGTCACTACCGCACGCAGCAGAAAGGAGGAGCCTGTCCAATAATAACTGAGTCAATAAACTGACTGAACTACATATAAGGCTGTATTCTATGGGCAACATTCGCTAGTCTTATTAAATTACTAATAAAAATAAAGGAGGTTAAATGGACCCAGATCTTTGAGAGCATGTGTAAACATTCTTTGCGCTCAGCACTCACTGTTTCACCTTCCATATTTCTTCATGTGCCTCAGGCCCCTGGTAGCCAGACTGGGTGACCCCTGAAGAGTCAGGGCTCTGACATCACGTTTCAGTGGCGAACTAGAGCGTCACTCACAAAACTCACTGTTTACGCTATTGTACTTACTTTTTTTAGTGTAACTTACAACAGGAAACAGACACGATAAGATCTGACTGTTAAACATCAGCTGCATTGTTACTGAACAAAGACCCAGAGCCATATGATGTAATAATACTCATACCATACCATTTTGTTCCTGAAGCCTGTTTACACTAAAGCCTAACACACTAATTCATCAATAATATTTACATGTCCCCATTTCACATCACTTCTAATGATTATGACCATGTAACTACAACAAACACTCAAGCTCTCCTGAAGCCTGAGATGTTAATCAAAATAAAATCAGGACTACGGTGTCAGTTTGGTTTTTCTAAATGAGACACAGTAGACACGTGGTGCGCAGATTTGAGGTGCTGGCAGCTGGCAGAAATTACCCATGGCTAAATGAGAACCAAACTACTTTGGGTTTTACAGTAACTGTCACCTCTGCAGACACTTGTAAAAACCTGGTTTAGGGGTTTTTAAGTTGACTTCAACCAACAAAAGAGTATTTTTACTTATGAACACTGAAGTTCATGTCAGGTAAAGTATTGTAGCATTTGCACCATTATATTTATTATTCAAATTGTTCTTGATAAAAGGTGTTTTCCTTTTACTTTTGAGTATAGTGGAAAATACTTTTACTTTATTACAGTTGAATTTATCGATCTTGAGCTTTAGTATCCTGTCCAGCTGGTCTATCCATTTGCTTTGTTGCAATTCTTGAATCCCTTCCCTTTGGAGCAATTTCTATATTGAAGAAATCCTGTTGAACCAGTTGTAATGGGGCCTCACATTCAAACCAGCTAGGACAAGCCCCAACCCCCAAGTATTATTATTATTATTACCAAACACAAATCTTGATGACTAGACTTCTACTTGAGTCATTTTTATTTTAAAGAAACAGTACTTGACTAAACAGATATTGGCCTCTACTCACTTCTAATGTCAGAGGCTAAACTGGGACAATGTTACTGCAATTTAAAAGATTTGCATTTAAACACAAATGAGACAATTCTGCTCTTGACAGAGTTGATATCGCTTAACGTTTGATCAAATTAAAAGCTGTTATGCCTCATAAAACACCTGGGAATGACATGATTACATTTGTTAGCTTATAGTCACGCAAGGGACACGGCTCTTAAAAGAGAACTAACTGGACAGTGGCCAGACATCTTTCAGGAAGAAACAGGCATGTCATGTAACCTCGCAGAGACGCAGCAGCGGAAGAGGATGAAGTAAAGTGCACTTCCTTGCCCAACTCGATGTTGGTGCTGTATACAAATGCAGGGCCAGAACATTCTTCCTCTGTAACATACTTTTTACTTCCTGTTTTAATTATGCAGCTTCTTTAACCTTCAGGCTTGGACAAAGAATGCATCTTTGCCAAGGTTCATCTTTCAGGGTCTGCACATTTAATTTTCTTATATAACATAATCAAACTCATGGTTCACTGATCTTCAAATGAGGTCATAAAGAAGACTTGGTAAAAGCCTTGTTGGTTTTTGGCAGCATTAGTTTCTCCATCATTCAGCTTTTTAAAACAACATTCTGTTGTTAGTTAGCCATATTTATGTTTTGTTGCCCTATTGGAGTCTCAAAAGACAGGACTAGTGTACACTGTTGTTCAGTAAGTTCTGTCTCTTTAACAGTCCCCTAACACCTGCTCTGATTGGCCGGTTTCCAAGTGGTGTTCATTCCCTTCGTCTTTGTGTACATAAAGAGTAATTGAACTTGGCTTCTTAATTTAATTGAGCCGTTTCACATTTTCCCCGAAAGAAAAAAAAATATATATCCACCATTTTATTAGATTTTAGCACTCTATTGCCAAATGAAAAATAAGCTAGGTACTTGGATTTATGAAATGTGGATACAAGTAATAATAGTTCAATTATTACAGAGCAGAAAAATAATATGTAATATCATAATGTAGAAAATGTGATATCTAGATAATATACCCATAATAAATGTTTATGACCCAATATGATAAAACACTGTTATACAAACAAACTATGACAATAATGTAAATTATGACCACTTTGCAAAGAAATACTGATGTAAACAAAATATACAATTCTGTCAATACAAAAGATAATCAAAAGTACTACCAAGAAAATATCCCCTGAAAGTTGAAAATATCCCCTGAAAGTTACCCTCTTATTTGTAATGATTATTTGTCAAATCAAACACAAACTATATACTGCTGCTCAGCCACTAGCGTGTGTCTGTGCCTGGAGTGACTTCATGTTTTGAAACTGGAAATACACATCACAAAATGAGCCTTTAACACTGTCAACAAGGGCACAGAGGTTACTTCTGCCCTTGGGCTACCATCACAGGTAAGTCTGACCTGGTTCAAATCGGTATTCTTCAGTGCTATTGGGCTTGTAACCTATTTATTCAGTCTGCAGTTGATGTCCAGGCATTTTATTATTTTTACTTTTTGTTATTTTTGTAAGACATATATAGACAGGGCCTGTTTTCTTGTAGATTGAAAGTTGCTTTAAATGTTTTATTGACAGAGTGCAGCCATTAGCGCTAAGTGTGGCAGGATGGTGGCTGACGATTAACCAAACCTCATCTGCCACACATCCCAGCATGCACCAGCAGCTGGAGAGCAGGCCTAACACTGGCATTATGACATTATGTACAGCCAACAAAGACTCAAGTGTGTGTGTTTGATCATGTTCAGGATATTTACATTTACAGACTTATTTATGATCATTTAGGATCAGATTTCTAATTACTACCGCGGCTAAATGTCGACTAGAAGAGACAACAGTACAATTACCAGTGCTATATTAATCATTATGGCGGCCCTATTGTAGAAACTGGGCAGTTGAGGTGAATATAATTGAATTACTTACTCATATGGAGTTCACTGAAGCATGTTAATGCGCCGACCCCTGCAAAGCCCCTTCTTTCAGACCACCTGCTTTTGACAAAATACAAGAGCAGCTCTGTCACCTGCGGCCTAACCTGAAAGTAGAGAAAACCAAAACCTAATGCTTTTCTCAACAACAAAAACATTTGTCAGAGAAAATGTGTACTAAAAATGTTCAGCAAATTGAGTTGGTATCTAGTATTACAGTTTTAGGTTTTCAAATTGATGATAAATTGTCTTTTAAGCTGCACATACAGCATGTGATAAAAAAAAGCTGAGGGTTTTATTAGGATTTTACCAAAGAAATAAATTGTGCTTCTCTTTTACAGTAAATCTACTGGTGGAATCTACATTTATGTCTGTTATTGATTATGGAAATGTGTTGTACATGAATGCTCCTGCGCAATGTCTAAACATGTTGGACAGTGTGTGTCATGGTGCACTGAGGTTTTAAACAAACTGTTAGCCACTCACTCATCATTGTTTGCTCTGTTCTAAAGTGAACTGGTCTTCTTTACGGGCTGACTTTCTCACTGGTATGTTTTTTTTTTTACAAAGAATTTTTGTTAACCATGAAGCCAAGACATCACTGCCTCGGTTCAGCTGGTGTTCTGCAGTTTGTTGTGCCCAAAGTACAGACTGAACCAGCAAAAACAGTTTTTTAGGTTTTCTGCTCCCTCTGCATGGAACTATCTTCAAAATGATTTGAAGATTCAGAACATTGTTTTACTAAACAGTTTTTAGTCTTTGGTGAGGTAAACTGAATCCAGATTGTCTTTGTGTAAGTGCTTTCTGTGATTTTATGTGATGTTTGTGTTGTCTGATTGTTGTAACTCTGGGCTGCACCCTCTTAGCCAGGTTTCTCTTGAAAAAAAGATCTGTGACCTCAATGGGATTATCTTAATAAATAAAATAATAAAAATTAAAAAATATTTAAGTGTGTTAACATGTTCTGTTGTGGCATAATGTTAACTCCAAACTTGATGTGTTTATTTAGCTTTAATGCCATTTAGCTGAGGCCACACCTGCACAGGTAGTTGCCAGCTGTCACATTTCCAAGTTTCTCTTCTGGCATTAAATCTGGTACTAGAAAGTGGGGTGAGATTTTGGCAGCATTTGGCGGGAAAATTTCACATTACATACATCCTGGTCCTTCTTTCTAGACCAAATCCATACTTGTTTATAGAGAAACCTAGTGGGGCCGATTGTTTATGGTGTTTTCATTAGTGTGTGTTCAAAAAAGAAACTTTGCTTATCAAGCAGTGTTCATTTGTTTGCTCTGAGCTTGTCCTCTCTGGGCAATTGTAGAAAAAGGAATGGGAAGTAATGGCACCTTGCACTGGGTGTTGTCGAGCTTTAAAGTCTATTTTAAAATGATTGAGATTGCACCGTGTGTTAATTGATGCAAATATACACTATTCCATGTAACTGTAGTGATTGACTCCAAGCGTGTCTTCTAGAGAAAAAAGCATAAAAGAAGCTATAGAGGCAGACAAAAAGGCATAACCCAATAGAAAGTACTTTAGCAGAGTAATATCACAGGGGTGTAAACTGTGCACAAGTACACCGAGCCACAGGGGCCGAATAACATCCTGTCAGGAGAATAGGGCCTGCTGCCGCTTTGAAGTCGTTTGCATGGAAGTGAAAGGGAATCTGGCAGCAGATGCAGGGAGGGAGCGGGGTCAATGGGGCGGGTCTCCTGCAGCTGGTATTGTCTGAGAGTGCTGCTCGGCACGTGCGCACAAACAAAAACCTCCCATTCACTCAAGCCTCTAGAGCCCCATCAGTGGGCCATTTGTAAAACGACGAGCAGGGCCTTATAGCGGTCTATATGAAGATCGTGAAGGGTATAAAGAAAGCCGAAAAGAGGAAAAACAACCGAGCTATTAAGCAAAAAAAACATCTCTCAATGTAATGTTTTCATATTACTTTCCAAGAAACATAAATAAGTCAACTATGAGCATTTAGAAGAAAATGTATTTAGATACACACATAATTGATTAGCACATTTTTTTTTACATTTTGTGATGCTGTGACCACACTGAGTAAAGATAAACTAAACCAGTTTTTCTTTTTCTTTCTATTTTCTCTTTCCTTTACAAAAGATACAAAAATTATGGCATAATGCATAATAATAATGTTGCATTCTCACAAATGTATTTCATAGTATGACGAAGCTGCTTGACAAATTGGAAAACTTTATAAAAAACAAATCTTTCTTTCGGTTTTCTACATACCTTTGCAGTCACAGACCTTGCTTCACAGACAAGTGCTGGGTTATCCTTCCTCTCTGGGAAAAAAATCTCATGAAGAAAGAAAAATGTGATGCATTCCAAATTATTATACTAGGACTGAAATTCTCAGAAACTCCCAAGAAGCAAAAATGTGACATAGGATAAGGCAAGACGAGGCATTTAGTTTATTTGTTTAGAACAACAAAACAAGAGAGCAGTTAAAAGCACAAATACAATGACTTAATAATAAATTAAATGAATCACTTAAAACAAAACTAAAAGAGAAGAGTGCAGATAAAATACTTTCAGATGTCATATGCACAGTTAAACTGAACCGTTTTCAGCCTGGACTTGAACATTGTCAGAGTAGAGGCCTGTCTCACGTCCTGTTCCAGATTTTAGCTGCATAATATGATCTAATGTGAGAAGGAGAAAATGAGAAACATAGAAAAAGTTGGGGGTAAGGTGCAGGGAACTTCGTAGGGAGTCACTGCAGCGAGCATCAGAATAATGACAGCCCCTTACTTTTCATAAATCCTGCCTTATTGCAAATCCCTCTCTGTCTATTCGGAGACATGCCCCCAGCAGGTCCGCAGATAAATACACTCTTACTTATTAGCAAAAGGTGAAAGTTAGTTTGAGGGCATGGCGTGTCTGCTGTAATGTAATACTTTTCATCAGAGTTGGAGCTGAAGAAGTGGGGAGGTGATAATTAGATCTGTCACTCTACTTTAATATCCCCCGTACCCATGCAGCCCAGGGCAGGATTGTTGCAAAGAAACCCCTTATTGTCTCTGCTGCTCAGAACGGCTTCCATATCTGATAGCAGGCGCCCAAATGTGCCGGTGGAGAGTGATGGCTTTTATTTTGGAGAAGCAGAATAAAGAAAAAATGGGTATGTGTTTGTATTGTTTTTATACATTTGCTTCTGAATCACAAAATGTTGCTTTGAAAAGTCCAATCACCTAAATGCAAAATCCTTTTTGTTGAACTCTGAGATCTTCCTTTTAAAATGATGGACTACAGATTTGTTCACACACAGATGGGAAGCAATACAGTATGAAAGCCTCCCTGGGATAAGAAAAGACAAACAATGACCAAATCAAAACCAGAAAAAGCACAGCACAGATGTAATGTTACCATTTATAAAAGGGAAGAATGTGATAGTAATGCACTGTTGATAAAATATGAGGAAAAAAGCTCTATGTTCAAACAGACATCACTGATAAAGGTTTACGTTACCAGATGGTGTAGTTTCTTAGCTTTGCTGCAAACACAGAATACTTGTTATGACATAAACCCTTCTTAATAAAGTCAAACGCAAACAAGCTTCTTGCATTTTTTCAGGTTGTGGTGTCATTTTAGAAAAAAACTAGCAGGGGTTGAGCCATATTTTTCTTTACATTTATTGTCCAGTAGTATTGGTAAATAAGCTTTTGTTCTCTGTTAAATGCAATAGTAACACAAAAACTCCAAATGCTATTTTTCTAATTACAAAAGTTGAAGCTAAATGGAAATACTTTCACAACAAAGTTGGCTGTATTTAAATGTCCATGCTTACATTTGTTTAGGGAGATTTATGGGCTTTATGAGAAAGTTGACTCATGAAGTACAAAGTTAAGCCACTAAGCACTTTTAGAGGACGCAAAAAAGTTTAGAGAAATAGTTTTGAGCTAAATGAAGTCCTTCGTATTGCGGAGTTAAATGGATTATGAGTGATTTCTTTGCACTTGAAAATCTGAACAGTCTGTGGATGAAGCCAGTAATTTAAAACAGTCTCTTTTTTCTGGAGCTGATTGCACTATATCATCTCTGTGTTATCACATGTGTCCATAGACTTGCAGAGACACTCATTGTTCCTGTAGTTTGTAGTTACGGGCAGAACTCCATGTGGTTGTAATTCCTCTCAGAACAGATCACCGCCACTTTTAAATTGCAATTCCGATCATGATGGGCTGTTTATTGTTCATTACATTAGATTAATATGGGACAGCTGCTGCGTGGGGAAACATATGAATGCATTTGAATGGATTTACGGGCGCCATCAATCAGTGGCCCTGCTGATTTAGCGGTTTCTAAATCGTGCCCTTGGTGAATCAGTGCTGTATCCGTCTTGACACCCACTGGCTCATGTCACATTTGGCAGAAGGATACTTCCAGACGCTGAAAAAGATTACAAGGGCTTTCTTTTAGCCATTTATGGCCCTCACTTCATCTTTCTTTTCATTTATCACATTTACAACCTGTTTTATTCTTCTCAATCTGTCTAGGCTTTTGTGCCATATTTTCAGGTCCTTAAGGAGGTGGTTTGAAGCTTTAAAAGATCAAAAGGAAAATGTTCTTGAAATAGTTGTGATTGTCCCCATGAAGAAAAAAAAAAATCACCCAAATATGATCCCACTAACAAGGACTTTTTAATTAGACACAAGAGAGGCCACCAAAGACATAACCCGAAGCTAATCTGCTAAAGATAAAACGCAGCTAAGGGGGAGGAGATAATCTTTTCCTCCCGTTTTCACACGTATCAGTTTTCAGCTCGGTGACAGAAAAACACATGAATGTGTCTCATGCTTTTGCTCTGAGGCTTTAAAGAGGAATCACAGGACCGAACCGGAGATGTGATGGCTTTAGGGTACGCAGACTGATGCAGATGTAGATACAGAAAGTGTAAACAAGTTAAAAATGTTAACACTTCATTTCCTTCAGAGAGAAAAAATTAGGTTTTTAAAGTTCATTTAACAACATTTTACCCCAAAAATACATAGTCTCACAATAAATGTTTTAATGATTTCCTGACTTGAAGAAAGAACACCTCACCAAATACACCTCTGTCATAGACACAATATTACACTGGGTAACTCCGAGCGACAGCACATGCTACCTTCAAATAATTGACAAGTTCTCACATCAGCAGAACTTTACATACACAAGAAGTAGTATATTGAGAGATAACAGTCATCTGTGAGTTTGCAGCATTAGAGTGCAGTCTTTTACTCAAGTTTTTTTTTTTTGGCATTTTTACAACACATATTGACATAATTTTTCTGATTTATTCTATCAATTGGAATTCTATTACATCAGCATCTCACAGAATGACGTGTTTATGCCACGTTGGGAAGTTCTAAGATGAGCTCAGCTTCAGTGGCAAAAACAATCCTAATACCTCCCACCCACTGACAGGGTAACGTGTACTGTACCGTAACTTTGGACTGACTTGACTGACCAGTAAACATAACATACTCTGTGTCGTGGTAAACAATCGCAACTGAACACTGTTTCTAACTTTATATTCACCATTTGACTGTTTTGTAATTCCCAAAAAATGTTAAACTCCTGCTTTAAACTCGTGGCATTTCTAGCTTTACTTTTGAAAAAAAAACAAAAAAACAACTCAAGCCAAAAAATAAAATGCCACATTTAATCACTTGAATGCTCCGAGATGAAAATGTAGCCACTCGGTTACATCATCAGCTGTGTTGCAATGAATGAAAAGATTGTGTTTTGTGGATGATAGTGCCCAAGGCGAACACATTCAAATACATATTTTATAAGAAGAATGGCTGCTTTTTAACAACGTATTTTTGTAATAAGCCATAATGCTGACTCTAAATAGACTGGCAAGATCGTGATGACCATAAAGATGCATTTTATAATCCCTTGTGGCAGAAAAAACACAATACAAAGCCTGGGTTATGCTCTCTTTGCAGGTCTTAGCCGTGTGCTGACAGTCATAAGACACTTTATCTTATTATTTCCACTTCTTATTTTCCTTTTGAAACAAAACCAAGCCAAATCTTTGAGTCATAGGTAAATTTAAGGTCAACTCTGGCTGTACTTCAGAGCAAAATCTAACTGACTAGAAGCTGAGAAAGGCTGAGTTGGTCGCTGTGTAGGAGTTGAGGTACCTGGCAGAAGTAATGACCACTAAAAATGTTTATATTAGTTTGAGGCTATGCAGCTGAGTTTGAATATAGACTTATCCAAAATATAATAGGAGTTTACAGTCTGGATGTCAAACCAGTCTTCAGACACAAATAAATGAGTTGGCCATGGCATTACTTATTTATAGTTTATACAACTGCCGTCAAAGATTACATGAGGTCACATAAGCTCGTCTTTCCCAGTATGAGATGTTACATCACAGTCAATCGGCTGCCTTGAAGTAAATAAAGGCCAAGATGGAGATGCATTATCAGAGAAATGTACAAAAAAACAGATACATTTATATGCTTTCATATTTCTCCACACTTTCATGTTTCTTCTTTCAACATGTTTTTTTTAGATATCTCCAGAAATGAACTGGAGTTTCTGATGTGGATTATGACAAAGCAACATCACTCAGTCCTGAAGCACTTACAAACACTCCTACTGAGTTCTTTTACAGCCATCCATATTTTCCTCACAGCAGGGACCGAGGGGGAACTGTGAGAAATCATGGGTTGTACCAGTTTTACAGCTGCATCTCTTGGATGTTTGTCTTTCTCAAGTAAGAGCTTGTCACTATCTCGCTCCCAGTGCTTTTACTTCCTCTCATACACACACTCTACCGATAACTCCACTTGTAAATGTCCCACGGCCACTCTGCTGGTGACAGATGGCAAAGACGGGGATGAAAACTCCCAAATAAATATGTAATCCCTTTCTCACATGGGCCACAGCCCTACATGCAGATTATCCGTCAGAAACACAAGAGCAGCAACCTAAAGAGGAGATCCTTCCCCACATGGGTTCACAGAATTATTTGAAAGCATTGCCTGTGTTTTTTTTTTTTGAATGGCAGCTTGGCTTTTTGTTAAGTGACAGCGGTGATAAGCTGCAAAACACCTCATGCGTCACATTTCATTTAGTGGAAAAGCATTCACAGATCAGAGCCGCATTTGTAGTGCCATCATCAGCCAGATAAAAAGCACCCATTTGTCATGGACGAGACAGATTCACACACCAATAACAATAAAAACGTAGTCATTACGGGGATTTGTAGCTGAAGGTTGGCTGTATTTGGTGCCAATGTGAGCTTTCCCATCCTGGACGTTAACCAGGATAGAATTATGACTCTTTTATAATCCCTTGCCTATAACTGTTGTCGAAGCACACAAATGTATTGACTTAGCATCATAAATATAAGAACAGTACCTGTCTCTGTGCACACTGACAGATGTGTGTTTAATGATGGGAACAAACAGCATTTAAATGGAGTTTATATGATAAGAGCAGCTACCTTATAATCTGACAGAACTGCTTTACAGAACAAGTCTGTAACACAGAACCTTCTGGAGGGCTCCCGTTGAAAGCGTTTGTAAAAGGGCAGGTACTTTCAATTGGATTAATCAACTGCAGTTATCCAATCAGAGCAGCGCTTTTATGTTTGTAACAGTAAAACAGCTGCTACATCTTCAAATCGAAAACACGCCCAGAACTGTCAGTGCTGCCACAAAATTGGACACAAGAGTCGGTAAAGTAGGACAAGATGTATTTTTGCGAGTTTGTACATTTAGAAATCTTGTGAGAATTCAGCTGCAGTGCAAGGTTAGCTAAGAGAGGTTAGAGAGGTTAGAAAGAAGAACTGCCAAACTACAATGAGAAAAAAAAAAAATCTACCACTTGTGTGTGTGTGTAATGCAGCCACACCTTTTGTAACACAAAAAAGATTTTTCCACAAATATTTCATGATTGTGGAAATTTTAAAGGGAGTCCGAAAACCTTTTTTAAAACAGCTTTAACTGTTTGTTGAAGCTGAATTTGTCTCAATTTCATTTTATAATTAGCAACTGTAAAATGTGGTAGAGGTTTTCTTGTAGACTTCAACAGACAGAATAGTATGTAACACAACAGGAAGTCAACAATCACAGTGCACCTTAATAGCTGGCTCATGCACCGGAAAATGATCTCTATGATATGATAAAGGTAGTAGAAGTCACTGTCAGCTGTCAGAAGTGTTTCAAGCAATCAGAAGCCGGAGTGTTTTGGTGTTTGTAACGGGAAAGTGAGAAGCATGTAAATACCAAGAATACATACAAGTCAATAAGCACTTTGAATGCCTTCAAATCCTCTGGGGAGCAATAACCAAATGAGCTTGTTGATGGTTTTGGTGTGTGTGACACAATTAGTTTCTACCAGAATAGATTGATTGGTGTTAGTTTACTGGGATAAAATAAACTGAAACAACCAGGCTTCTTGTGGTGAAAGATACACTGTGGTTCGAAAATAAACTGAGGCTTTGTCCTAATTTGACCCAAAATGTCATGAGAAAATATGTTGTTTTCATTTCAGACCAGACCACTGAACAAACTAAACTTTATTACATGGCACCAAAACAAAAGAGGCATATCAGCAACACAAATGGTTTTGATTGAAAGTTGGAATAGAATTTTAAATCAAAAGGGAATGTGCTGGTCTGACGTTTGTTATCAGTGCGAGTGTTATAAAAGGTTGGTCATTCTAAGTTAAAATGTTGAATGGTTAAATGAAATACAGTTTTTCTTGCTGAATGTTTAATCTGGCTATAAGGTGACCATTTCAAAGTGATCAAAGATACACAGTAATATACTAAGACCAGATTTACGCAGCACTGGCAGCCGTTCAAATTGCATGGCGTGCTGAACAAAAATGTAACTTATCTGAGAGCCATTAGTTCATTATGTAAGCATTTGGTATCAGGCCAATTCTCACAGAGGAATCACTCACCTGATTTATGTAATCTAATTTAATGTCATAGAACCAATGCAAGAGTCTTGGGTTAAGACGAAAATCCAAAACACATGAGCTGGTCATTTGGAGCAGGCCCATTGTGGGTATGTTAAAGTAGTACTACAAATTATAACTTTTTTTTATTATTTTCAATGCCCAGCTGGAGGGCTAGAACATTACAAAGTAGACAACATGAGTAACCAAATGTGGTTAGTATAAAACAAATGCCCTGAATCCCCAGGTTAAATAAAAATCCCCCTGAATCACTGGGTTACTGTAATGGCCATAACATTTTACACAAAAATCAAAGACACTGGAGAAATAACGAGCAGCTGTTTTACAGACTCCTCTAGTCTCTATGAATCACCAACTTTAGCGGGAAACACACCATTTCCTGTTTCACCAACCCACTGTAAAGAAGTTTTCATGATTCATCAAAAATCACTGTACCGCTCGCAAGCTCTGATTAGTTATTAAACGCTTATCCTCTTATATCCAATATCCTAAAACGACTTAGATCTACCACTCAGCACGGGTACATGCAAATTAAAAGTGTTGTCTTTAGTCTGACTTTAAAAAAAACATGGGAGGTAATTTGAATTCCTCTTAATCAGACTAGTACACCTGGATAATGTGATTCAAATGGGCTATTGTTGCATGTACTGTATGCAGTTAAGTCGAGCTAAGGTCACCGGACACCGTCACTGAGTAATGCATGTAAACCAAATAACAAAAACATGGCCAGTGTGTACATAGTCATGCATTTACTTGCAGTACTCAAGAAAAAGACACCGCTGGTTAACCTTTCATTGATGGTTTTGATCTCACACATAAAAAAAGGGTTGAAAGATTTGTCATTGTTTCACCTCGGCTTGTTTCAAACAGAAGGACTGTGCTGTTTTGTTCTCGTAGCTTTGTGACACAAATCTTCTTCTATAACAGGTGATTGTACATTCAAGAGCTGAACGATACATCACTGTCAAAAAGGCACTGGGGCTGTGGCAAAATACATTTATTCCAATCTTGTACGTCTCCTTGTCTTATATAAGCATGACACATTGTCTAACCTGATAAGCTCATCTGGCGCCACCGGAGCAAACTCATTTTTAGCGTCTACTGTTTACAGAGTATGCAAAGCCTGAGGTGCTCAAACCATCCCAGGAGTGCCACGGCCTTCCTGGTTCTTTTTTAGGCGGGTGCTGAGGATGATTGTGAGTCCCCACTTGGCTCGTTGCGTAAGCGAGGTCAAGTGTCGCACAGAAATCTCCGAGGTCACTCCCTGCAGCAACAAGAAGAACATTTTGCACCGGTGTATTCTTAGTCTTTTCTGGCTTCACACAGCTGTCTGGTTTTTGATATATGCTCCAAAGTACTCTAATTACAAAACAAATACCGAGTCATTTTATTTAATGATCAGTCCCAGAAGAAAAGGTACACTTAGTTCTGATTAGGCTGTGCTTAGAGCTAAAACAGACTCTGCAGAGATCATTCTTTTTAGCATAAGTCTGGCTTTTCTTCAAACAGATTTTTTTTTCCAAAAAGAGTTCTGCTTTGTGCAGACTCAAACTGAAGCTGAGTTACATCTACATACATACAACACTTGTAGTTGTAGGAATACACTTTATGAGCACTGCTCAGTTTTTGTTTTTGGGAATGGGAGAAAGTTGTTGTTTATTCATAAACTTGCATTTATTTATGACGTGCAGTGATGTTACACTAGGGCCTCTGGTTACATATCTCATCTTTGTTTTAACCTTTTTTTCATTCATTCATTTTCATTTGACTTTGAGGAGGACCTAATGATCTTTAGAGTATCTCAAAAACTGCAACTCTTGTGGGTGTCATCCCAGCATGCTCAGCACCATGTGAATAAGGTATACGCTCAACAGGGCAACTATGGGATGTGCTTAATAAACAAGCACACTGCACAATTTAAGGATCCAAGCCTTTTACAGTTCAAACCTGTTTCGGGCCAAAAAACAATGGTTAAAATGACAAGAAAGTCATAATGATCGGTGAGCAGTTGGTAATTGTAAATACGGTTATGTCAGTTTGTAGTGATGTCTGGAAAAAACCAAGACAAACAAACAAATTAGCTCTTTATTTGACTAACATTTGCTTATTATGCTTCGTACTTGAGCCAAATCAGTTCCTCACCTACCCTTCCAACACCAACAACAGCTTCTACATGCATGCAAAATACAATTAGCACAAATGTAAATAGATTCTTTTTTCTGTCATTCATTTTAAAATGACAAAAGCAGTAGTCTGGTTTGCCCAACAGAGGAACTACTTGGTGGTCCATATCCAGGTCTTATAATACATCCGTCCATGGCCATGGTTATTCTAAGTACGGGTATTGCTTAATTGTTATTTGAGTCCATGTCATTGCAAATGGATAATGACAACAGTATCCTAGAAAAGTCCTGTAAAGTGCTTTCCAGAACAGACTTTAACAGCACACCTTTGTGCTGCCCTGCCTTTAGTATCATGTAGTAGAAGGCACTTAGTCGGACTTATTCAGCTCTGTTCAAAACACTTCATATAAAGCTCGCCTCAGACAGACTGTTAACTCTAGCTCGGTCTGTCTGTGGCACAGCTCAAGCTTTAGCTGACAGCTAATAAAACATTTACCTCAAATGTGTTCCCCGCATACCTCACTTAAAGCCAGCATCAGAACCATTTGTGCATCCTCTGCATATAACCTACACATACTTAAGTCAAGGAGATTATTACAGCAATGGTCACAGTTTGTTTCTTGCGCAGTTATTGCTTTATTGAGCCGGAATGTATCAAGTGAATGGAGGGTTTTGCTTTAAAAAGACAGAGAAATTGGCTGGAACTAAGTCGTTGTTGCCCGTGAGGAATTACACTACATCTTGTTCGGAGCTGCATTTGCATTGGCCTGTCAGGCTCGCTCTCCGTCTGACGCTCACAGCGTGGCTTTATTCAAAACACACCTTCTATTTCCATTTGTGTCTCAAATTTCTTGTTGTGGTGAGGGAACAGAAGAACATTGTACTTTTAAACTTTCTGTTTAGGTCAGATGCTGGAGGAGAGCATTTTTTTAATTTTTAGCTTGTCTGAGAAAGTGACCTCTCAGATACTTTTGTACAGAATACTACATATGTCAAAAGACAAAAGCCATGCCAGTGTTACATTACTGTCATGACACATGTTCCACACCTGACTAAACGCAATATCCAGCTCAATATTTATATCCCTTATTAATAATTAGAACCGCCTAAATAAGAATATGAAGAGTAAGGCTTTGCAGAGGTTAAATACTGACCCTCTTCCAAATGTCACAGTATTTTATGTGCCTTCAAGCTTTAGGAAATGATATTTAACAACATAAAGAAGGTCACAAGTACAAGTGCTGACTCTGCGGATAAAAGAAGCTATTTCATTAAATTAAACTTAATTAGTAACAGCTTTTGGGGATCTGTGAATTGCAGAAGCAGACAGTGTCCAATCAGAGCGCACTGTCGGCACTCAAGGGTCTAAATGTAACTCAGTAAAAAACACATTGTCCTTTCGTCTGCACCAGTGACGTTGTCTGGTCCTCATCCTGATCAGCCATCATCTCCCGTTCATAATGCTCTCCGGAAACCATCACCATGGGAACCACTGAGCATGTTAGGGGTGGTCGTCAAGGAAACCTGGCTGAATAATGGCCCCTCTTATGTCACGCAGCGCCTGACTCACCACTGGCTCTGCTCTCTGCTGCTGCTGCCGTGTGAAAATAGCCGTGTGTGGGGCTAAGAGTGTTTGAGAGGGAGCGAGGATGGGAAAAGGGCAAACTGTGCACTTGCCATGATTATCACAATGACAGCTCCATTTGAAATCAGTCCTCTGGTCTTGTTTTCTCTGACTCTGGTCTGGATGTAACAGTGGGATCAGGATGTTTGTACTTGATATGATTATATTTCACATGGGAGTTAACCCTGGGAATAATAAGTCTGGCTGCACAGAGCACATTGTACTGTTTCACTTTTGATCGGAAGAACATTAACTTCCTAGCCCAATTTATTTTGCTTTGGCGTATTTTCATCTGATACTTATATTCTTCTTAATGACTATGATCATTAAGGTAATTACATTTAAAGTACATAAAACTTTGGCAATATCTTGTATAGTATTTTATTGTCTTAATGTCCCATTAAATCCTGCTCTGCACTTGTTAAACACTGTTCATGTATCAATGTCAATGCACAATTTTTTATTTTCACAATTGTTTGTAGATGTCTTTATAGTTTCCAAGTGTTTTTTTCCCTGTAATCATTCCCTGCAGAGCACTTTAATGTCAGGTGACACTTCAGCACTCCACTTTACTGTCAGTTACATCACCTTAAATGAAACATTCAATGCTGTGCCAAAGTGCATCAATAAATCTCTTCAAATCAGTCACAGCAGCAGTAGTGTGCAAGCTAGCATAGTTGGATTAGCATAACAAAGGGCCGACAAATGAAGGATTCACTGCCAGTATGTAGTAACTGGAGATGAACTAGGCATGAGCAGAAAGACTAAAGTCTGCATTTGGCTTAAAGAACCAGCAATAATAATGGCCTCTTCAAAGTTCGGCAGCAACCCAATGTCAATGCTTCAAATACAGCACCTAAAAAAAAACTGGGTAAGCTAATCATTGCATTTTAAAACATAACTCTAGAAATAACTATTGTCCACAGAACTACAACTTAAGTACAGTGATGAAAAAAAATTTATTCAGGGCAGTACAATACATGTGACGTCATCAAACATTTATGACACCTATATATATACCATATTTTTGCATTTATTTTAAAATATTATTAGTCTTATGTGATGTGATTTTTTTCTCAAAGCTTTAAGTCATCAAGAGACTACACTGACAGTGACTAAAGCAGCTTGCTATACTACTTTACAGCTCTTGGTGAAATCCTCAGCTAAAACAGCACTCCATAATAATTTGTGTAAATTTATGTTTAACTGTGCTGTTTTTTTTTTTTTTTTTTTGTTTCACACTGTGTTAAGTGAACTGTGTAAACTATAGCAACATATTCGCAGCATGAATGGCCATTTTGTTTTGATTGGCCTATCTCCTGCTGTTTGTGAAATCATCCCAAAACACAGATTAACTTGAAATAAAAAAGCTTTACATTCTGTTTATGCCATTAAGTGAACAGTGGTTTGTCTACTGATGCTTGTGGAGTATGTAATGAATACTATAGCTCTGATGACTTTGTATAGTCGCTCTAAACATGCTCTGGGTCCAGCAGCAGCCTCGGCCTGACACTGGAGCTGTTCTTCAGCACCACCCACAGCAGATATACAACCCTACTGTAGGAGGACACTGTGGACACTTCTGCATCTGCTGAACTGAACAATTGCACTGACCTTTCTGGGAGTTTCGGAGTCTGTGAAACCCCTGCTGTGGCACTCTTTGCAGTGTTGATATTCCAGATACATTATTGCCCATGACAAGCTGCGTGTTCTTGAACCCACCGTGATGTTTGCTGTCCGCCTGTGGCTGCGTGTGTGTGTACGTGTGTGTGTGTGGAGTCACTTCCCTCCCGAGTGAACGCACATAGGTGGGAACATGGGCCTCGCTGTCTGTCCGTCTGTTCGGTCCATGTGCCCGTTATTAAATGATGTCCACCAGTCAGAGCAAGAGCGCGAGAGAAGCAGAAGTGGCAACAGGCTGCACGTGCTCAGGTGTGAGCTCAAAGCATGAGGGGCTGTCTTCAGATGTAACAATCCTTTTTGCAGATCAGAGTTGATGTGTTGAGTTGAAATCCACAGTTTATCTGCTGCATTCATGAATTGTATTGTGTTTTCACGTTGCTTTTAGTAAGTTCTCCCTAAACTTCAATAGTTAGCCTAATATTATGATTACAGAAATAATATGTTTGAGTGTCTTTTCTAAATCCTACTTCTGCTTCCAACAAGCATAAGAGACACTTCCTTAATGGGAGACTTATGGTTGGTGAATTGTGTAGAGCTGCCATCTAGTGTAAATCAACACATACACAACATGACACTATGGTCACACTCAGTGCCGGGGGAATATCCTGCAAAAATATTTATTCATAGTTCTTTGCATGATCACATTTTAATTTATAGGGTTAGTTCAGTGTTTTGTAAAAGTGGTTCTGTTTTGAATAGTTAATGTTTTGTCCGAGTTTGGACAAACAGAAGAGCAAACAACGTCAATTTATCTGTGTGTGCCATATTTGGGTTAAAATAGCCACAGAAAAGACCTACTCAAAGTTCTGCAGTTGTATTAATGTTGCACATTATGTGGGTTTGACTACACACTAGCTTCAGTTGTAGGTGTTTGAAGATTTTGAGACCTTTACAATATATTGCCGGTCAATCAATCAACTTGTGTGTCTTTGTTTACAGAAAAGCCCATTCTAAAGGCTGTCTCCACAGACCCATTCCATAAATCACACGCTCAAGTAAATTGTTGGGACCCTTTAGGGAACAATTCACAGCTGATACTCAATGATATCCATGTGTCCATTTACAGAGCGGAGACAGTGTTGCAAAGTGAAGCATCTATCAGGCCTAAAGAAGGTTTGGCTGTAAGCTGAACCAAGGACACTTTAGGACAGGAATTGATTTTGTGATTTGTTTATTGTGACTTGTGGACACGATACAGATAGTAGTGTGAAGCCTGGCAGGAATGTAAAAACTTCAACAAACTGAGAAAATATATGGACATATCTCTAACAGGCAGCAGCCTAAATATCTCACACCATTAATGTCAATACAGTTTACGCAACACAATGTTCATTGTCATTTCCTTTGAAAGACATTTTCCCAACACTGTTTAACCTTCAAATTGATTTTACCTGTGCTGATAAATGGTATGTGTTTGTTTTTACTAAGCAGATGTTAAATAATGTTTAGACCATGCACCTCTGCAGTAGTGCACTTATTGAATTAGACCTCAGAAGTCTCAGCTCAGGACATAATTTAAAAGAGAGCAAAGTGAATTCAAAACAAATCATTTGTATCACCATATAATCTCTTTTAATTGTAATACTATGTGATACTAACTATATAGTAACTTAAGTGGACACAGCATAGTTTCTTGTAAATGAGGTTTAAATCTCCTTGAGTGTCTGAAAGTAAAAAAATGAATAATAATAGTTGCCACACTTTACAAATGTTATTATGTATTTGATTTTGACTAGTTTCTAAAAAAGAACAGTATGACTCACAGCCTTTGACTCACACATAAAGAAGGGTTTGTTTGACCAGTGTGAGGGCTCCGAATAATGCTCAAGAGATGGGCCTAAGCACAGGAGGACTGCACGCACAAGCAAGAGCGAAAGCACAAGCACAAGCACATGCACATGCACAAGCACAAGCACAAGCACAAGCACAAGCACATGCACAAGCACAAGCACATGCACAAGCGCAAGCACATGCACAAGCACATGCACAAGCACATGCACAAGCACATGCACAAGCACAAGCACAAGCACAAGCACAAGCACAAGCACAAGCACAAGCACGCACAAGCACAAGCACAAGCACAAGCGCATATGCAAGCACAAGCCACAAGCACAAGCACAAGCACAAGCGCAAGCACAAGCACATGCACATGCACAAGCACAAGCACAAGCACAAGCACATGCACAAGCACAAGCACAAGCACATGCACATGCACAAGCACAAGCACAAGCACATGCACAAGCACAAGCACAAGCACATGCACATGCACAAGCACAAGCACAAGCACATGCACAAGCACAAGCACAAGCACAAGCGCATATGCAAGCACAAGCCACAAGCACATGCACAAGCACAAGCACAAGCACATGCACAAGCACAAGCACAAGCACATGCACAAGCACAAGCACAAGCACATGCACATGCACAAGCACAAGCACAAGCACATGCACAAGCACAAGCACAAGCACATGCACATGCACAAGCACAAGCACAAGCACATGCACAAGCACAAGCACAAGCACAAGCGCATATGCAAGCACAAGCACAAGCACAAGCACAAGCCACAAGCACAAGCACAAGCACATGCACAAGCACAAGCACAAGCACAAGCACAAGCACAAGCACAAGCACAAGCACAAGCACAAGCCACAAGCACAAGCACAAGCACAAGCACAAGCACGCGCAAGCGCAAGCACAAGCCGCAAGCACAAGCACAAGCGCAAGCACAAGCACAAGCACAAGCACAAGCACAAGCAGAAGCACAAGCACATGCACAAGCACAAGCATAAGCCTGCACATGTTTATAATCTCTGAGCAGCAATAATGGAAGACATCATTACTTATAAGCAATATTTGAACTCTTTTCTTTTCTTTCTGTTTTACAATTCCGTAAGTCCAGGTCGGTGACCAGAAGCAGTGTGAGTAGACACAACGTACTAAAAAAACAAAATCTGTGGGCAGGGAAAAAATTGCAAAATGAACAAGAGCAAATTTGGCCCTGAGTTTGACATGTGTGTTCAATACCTGTTTCAAAGGCAGTAGATGAAAGAGGACCTCCAGGCTTTTTGCTGAACAAATCAATAAGGGAAATGGTACTTTGTTTAAAGTATTTTCAAAGTACCCTCAGAAAGGTAGAGTCCCAGCAGGATGCAGTACAACTTGGCCATTACCAACACACACATCGTTAGAAGAAGAGAAGCTCACACTGAGCTCCCGACACCTTTTTCATCCTGTCTCCTCCTTCTGTGTTTCCAAATTCAGCTGCAGCAGGACCCCTAGGTCTGTTAGATCTCTGGAGATGTGAGGGAGACCGAGTAGGAGGAGAAGCAACATTTCTGCACGGACATAGAGGCCATCAAAGCTCCTGACTCTGCGAGGCCAGAGAGGACGAGAAACAAGTTGAGCAGCTAAAGGTGGGAGCACTACAAGCCCCCCGTACTCTGACACTAACACTGAGATGGGCGCACTGGGACTGTCACAGCACCATGTTCAGGGTAAAAGGGTGGCTCTTTACTAAAACCAAAAATGTAGTCTGGTTTCTTACAAGAAAATACTTAAGCTATCTTTCTAGTGGTTGATGTTTTTATTTTAGATGTTGACTATCCCACTTCAAAGTTGAGTATTTATGTTATATGAACAAATTCCTCTAAAAATGCTGTAGTTTCTAGAATAAACTGTGGAATTACCTTCTGTCAGACTCTGAAAGCAGAACTGCAGCACAGCTGAGGGAATACACAATTTTCTGCTAAAGCTCCTTGGCCCTTGAATTTATTTCCACATATGTTACAGGACAGTAGGCAGCAATGAGAAAAAAAAGCATAACCACCATTTGAAAAACTTTCTAATCCAGCTCTCACGTCTCTGAAAGGCACAACAAGATGGATGAGCCACGCTGTTTTTATCCATGAAATGGGAAGAGTGGCTTCACTCTTCCCATTTCACTGTTATTTTTTTAAGGAAACTGCCATGTTGCAAATTTAAGCCCAAACAATGGTTTGATAATCTCTTAAAAAGCTTTTTGTTTTTAAAAACTATTTATTAACGAAAAGTGTTTAATACTTGATTATTCAGCTGGATTTCTCCACTACAGCTACAGGTATTTTGACATCAACAACTCAAAGGCACACAATACTGCTCCAACCCAGAGCCTTGCCGTACAGTGCATTGTTATGTGGTATGTTATTCCTAATCAACAGAAATTGTACTTGAGATCTGAGAACATGCTGAAACCTGCTGAAAGATGATCAGATTATTATAACATTTAAATGGTGACATATATGCCTCTACAGTCTTCACTTAAACACAGCAAATGGGTAATGGGTAATAATATATTTGATTAAACAACAAAAATTGCAACTGTAAATACAAATAGCATCTTTATCTCAATTGAAATTATTAGCGCAGACATAAAAACACAGGCAGAAATTCAGTCAGATCTAGTCTTGCTTCTCTTTCCCATCACTTTTTCCTTGTTTGTTTGTCACCACCAGTTCTTTTTCTAAACCGTTTCTCATGGCTGCAGTGTTGAGTCACAGCTCCAGGTTTACCCACTGTGCCAATGTGATGTGTTGCTGGCTTGCTGAGTGATAAACGTTCAGCTGTTGCCTCCATCGTTTGGCTGCTTTGAGTCATTTCTGTGGACTTTTGTGGATTGCCGTTGCTTGAAGTGTTCAGTGACATTTTGCCGTGAGCTCATCATCATAAAAAAAGAGCCTAAAACATGCATTTAATCTTCTTTTTTTTTCTCATTTTGTGTTCACTCAAGCTGTATCCACTTGCCGTTTAGACATCTCCTCCGCACTGCTCCTAGATCTGATACATGGTGAAAAACCCGAAAGCGAGTGTTCCTCAGTACAGCAGCGCTCTCTGTAATGCCTTCACATGACTTGAAGGCAAATGTTTCGGCCGCCAACACGTTTTGTACACCTGAGCAACCCCAGATCCCCTTCACACTCGCAGGCATCACTATTCACTCTGGGCTCATATCTGGGATCGCTTGTACTTAGCAATGTTGAGTGAGAGGAGTGTAGTAAGAGATCTGAGAGTAGCTTCACACTTTGCAGATGAAAGACTCGCTGAGCTCTCGTCTCGCTGTGTGTGGATGGGGCACTGCCAACCAAAAGCACTGGGAGTCTGCTTTTTGCATTTTTTTTTAATGATCGGCTGTCCTTTAACCCTCATCCATGCAGCAACTGAATTACATTTGACCTTTTGGAGAGGGAAGTAGAAATGCTTCTTACGTTCCTTCTGTTGAACTCACCTTCATCGTAAAAGCCTCTTCAAGCCCCGGGGGATCGGATAAAGAGGAAGAGAGGCATGGTTTGGCATTCAGTATCTTTACTGAGTCAACATGCTGAGGCTTATATAATCCAAAGCTTTTAAATAAATGCTCCTCTGTGAGTGATTCTTGCTAAGTTTGAGCTTAGCCCTTAACCCAACCAGTGCACCTTCACAAATCCTGCAAAGCTACTGCAACTGCAATTAGAGCTACACAATGTAAACTATTACCTTTAAATAAATCACCTTTTGAAATCATTACAAACTCATGCTGATGGTGTCGACATAAAAAGGAAGAGTACCTGAGAAACTCCAGTGTCCGAGCATAATTAAAACAGAGCGAGGGCTTAAAACTAAACAGGAACCAATATTTTGATCTGACTTTGTGTGAGTATTTAAAATTAAAGACCTATATGCTAGCCTCTTTAACACTGACTGTAGGCAGAGCTCTTAAAAGTTCTAAAAGTTTTATTGAAATATTACTTTCTGAGGGGAGTATTTACAGAATATTTCATCATATCAAATATAAATGAGCGTTCCCCATTTTTTGGCCCAAATTTCAAACGGCCATAAGAAGCGTAACCCACTCTATTTCAGCGTTTGTGTGTGTTTTCTTTACCTCTTTAATAAATTTGGTATTGTTTGTGTTTTAATTATTTGCCTTCATTCATGTTATGGTTTTGTTTCCTTTTGATAAATCTTAGCCAAGTGTCATTCTTTTTTACTAAAAATGTTTAGCAGCCCAAATAAAATCGGTTGTGATGTACTTTTGGGTCCAACCCATTCCCAAAAAAGAAGTTTCCCAAAAAAGAAGGAGAGGTAAAGATACATTGAACTACACTATAATAGTTCTTCTCACATTGGATAATTAGGTACAATAAATCTATATTTTACCTCTGTGTGTGTCACAATGAGCTGTAGTCATAATTCTACCATGGGGCGCCACAAGGGGGCACTGCTTAGACACAATTCACTTGTAATGAACTCAGACAAATCCCCATGTGCTCAAGACTCACAAGACTGAAAGGGGAGACCATTTCAAGACATGAGCATGAAAAAAATTGCTCTTTAACTTTACATCGGATTTACATGCATCAAACGACTGAGAAAGCCAGAGAGGCAGACACCCTTAACGTCTCTCGTGAGTTCTCGGTGGCGAGCGTGCCAACCACACAGCGTGCTTTTGATGTGCCGGGACCTGAGATGCATCCTGATGATGTTTGAGAGTATCTCTTCACACGCAGCTGCAGGCTGGTTGTCATTTCCTCTGTAGTGGAGGTGGTCACTTTTGACAGAGATTAGAGAGATACACAACAAATATAGAAAATGAAGCGATAAAGGGCAAAAGGCACTGGAAATGAGGCTGCAAAAAAAAAATAAAAAAGACAGGTCGGGATATTGTTTCTAAAATACCCCCACCTCATTATCAAGAAGGGAGAGGCACACCTGAACATAACTGTCTCTATTTGTTCCACATGAAAACCCTCTTCTGATTTCCTGTCATTCCACATAACGGTGCAAGTTGATAATTTACGTGATATTTGTTTGGGTCGGTTGTGTTTGGAGTCATGTCCTCATCTACAGGACATGACTGTTTATAACTGTTTGCTGTCGCTGAGTGTGTTGTTTCCTCCAGCTTATTTACTGTTCGCACAGAGAAAATAAATGAACGGCCAGACCAGAGCTTAATTTTACGGCATTACAGTCACCACCAGAAACTTTAAACACGCTCTCTGGCCTTTTGGCTTTTATTTTTATTGTGGACATTAGTTGCATGTGCTCTACCGACTGAACTCCCCCAACTGAACATTTCTTTTAACTCACAAAATGCACCATCTGTGAGAAGATTTTTACTTACAATATCACAAAAGTCAGTTCAAGATGGCCCTGTGACCGTTTTACAGAAACAAACATAAACTACACAGCGTTCCTGTATTTGGATAAAACTGCAGTTACTCACAGATGATACATCCAATTATCAACCACATATTAATTCAAAGTACCTGTTCACGCCCTTTTAATGTTTACATTTATTTTATTTTTTTCTCTATTGTAAAGAATTGCTGAGTAATACTTAAAGGTAGCTCCATATCTGGCACACAGGTCATAAACATGCAGAAGGCCGTCTGTCTTTTGTTGGAATCTGTTTTAAATGACTACATTAATGTAAGAGAAACATTATAGTCTTCATTTTAAATGATTATGCACCAGTGTAATTATACACAGTGTACCTTTAGAAGTAATTATCGAAAAGCTGTAGATACTAGAGCCATGTGTATTTGTTATTTTGTATCATTGTTTCTAATGTTTTATGGAAAAAAACTATTCATCAGAGACTGTGAGCACCTGCACAAAACAATAAAAATAATGAATGAACTTCAGAGAGGGAAAGATTTTCTCACGCAAAAACATGGTCAATAGTCTTAGAATTTACCTTAGCTTTAGAAATGCATGGAAATATTCACTTACATGTTAGAGGAAACTCTGAAAATCCTTGTGGGTTTAAATAAACTGATCCCACTTTGACTCCAGCCACAGCTAAGTAGCCCTTGGTTCTGAAGCGAGTCAGTCAAGGTCCTGGGAATCGATTGTGTGAGTGACGGGAGTGCGTCCTTACCTGGGCACTGTGTGGGCCATCTGATGGGCTGATGGATGAGCTTAAAACCCTGCCACATTAATATGTCTCCTCGGCGTGATGGATGGGAGCCTACGATCTGACGCTGAGGTCAACAGCCACGATCCGCTGCACCGCCACCAAAGGGAGAACATGAATTGGCCATTTCTTATGACAACCCGGATGCTCATGCTTTCTGACATTGTAAGCACTTAGCAATGTTCACTGTTGCCTTCAAAGACGTGATTACTGACTTGTTTTTTTCTCACATTCGCTCTCGGCTTTTCACTTCATGCTGATCTGTCTGGCTGTCACACTCCAGACCCCTTTGTGTTTTCCAGCTTTATTCTTTATACCTCTCACATATTCCTCCATTTGAAGCATTTTCCTCTTTTCCTTTCAGCTTTATGCCTTGCTTCTGTTATGTATACTCTCATCATTTTCCTTTAGACATAAAACTAATAGGCTTTTCTTAGCTGTGAGATTTCTTTCAGACTTCATAGCCCACAACCCGCTACTAAATTAAACAGCACACCGGCACCGTCGTTACGCCAGAAAAATGTTGGTTATCAAAATGTCGCCAGGAAACTGTTGTGACTACATATACACACTGTTTGTCATCCTCCCAGGGCAAAGCAAAGGAGACCCTGAGAGTAAAGAGGGAGTTGACAGGAAGCGGGCTCCAGAGACGGTGAATAAGCCACGAGGCTCACTGTAGGTGTTACTGGTGTTAGTGGTGTGTAGTGCGTGAGCCTGTCACTCCTGTTTACCGCTTCTTCTCTGCTTTCCACAGGTTCCCACAGCTACAAAAGCAGATTTAAGGGATTGGTTTACATGGATGTGGTGTGTTAAGGAGGGAAAGGAAAAAGTGTAATTGTTCAGACTTTTTTTTTTTTTTAATTGGAATTGTGTACTTTTGAATTTTGAAATTTCGGAAAAGTGACCAACAATGGAATCGGAGGTATTTAATTTGGAGAAGATTCAACACCATTTATTTATTCATTTTCTACCAGCCCTACCATTTGGAGGACTATCCAGGCTGCTTTAAGACTCTCACATTTGTTTACTATGGGCAATTTATACGTATACTCACCATTTACTGTAAGCACTCTGTCACTGTGCTCTTCAGCTCTAGCATCTTTAGCGCTGTTTTATTAAAGGCAACACAGCCATTAGTTATGAGAATTATAAGAGCGAGCCTGACAACACTGCTCAGTCATCCTGCCAAACATTACCAACTTGAAAACTTCATCAAAACACATTTAAAAGAGCGCATATAATCTTTACTAAACAAGTGTGTACGCCCAAAAGCCAAAATGAGAGCACACCATATAATATCCAGATTTATATAACCGTGCATTCAACCAACAAGGACAATGCAAATGTAAACTTGTGAATGGATTTTCCCTAAATATGAGCATGATTCGGCACAACATTTCAGAAAAACAAAACAGCCCTGTATGAACTGTTTGTATGAGTTGAAGTGAAGTGAAGACGCTTCATTCCTCATCCTTGAAACCCCTTCACCTCTTCCTCTTCACCTTGAACCCTACATCTAGATACCTTGGTTTTAACCTTTTCTTCAGGATGTCCTGGATGACTGAGAACCTCCACAGACATGTTCTCAAGAGAAATAAAGCTAAATAAAAGATGCTTCATTTCACCTTTGTGCTGAGTCACTGACACTGTTCATATTTTACAGAAGTATACATATAACAAAATATATTTTGTAAAGTTAATCCATATTATATATGTTCTATTCAACAGTTACCTGCACTAATAGTTTTACTCCTGTCTTCTCCAAACCTGAGTACTGATAGATGACTTTATCTTCACTAAATACTAGAGTTTATGTATATTTGTCCTTCTTTCTGTACACTATAGACACTCATTGCTTTCCTGCTGTGTATTTTTGGGACTGACCTCAGATAAATAATGCACTGATCCAGCCCAGGCCCTTACATGTTTGTAATTTACATTTTTGTATGGTTTCTACACTATTGTGGTTGCTGTGTGTCATTCCTTGGACTAAACACGACTTGACCCAACTGCATTCAAGTAAATCCAATGCAAGCAAAGCTTTTAATATCTCGAATGACATGGCTTTGTTACATATGTTGGATACAATATAGTCACATAGATGTTTTTTTTTTTACCATGTCAACCATGCAACCTCAAGTAGTATGTTAAATTTGAATGAAATTACTTTTTGTCTTGTTCCATAGTTTCTTATTCTTAGAAAATGTAAAGTTTTGAATCAAAGACTATTCTGAGGAGATAAAAGAAAACCAAAAAAAACAATTATAATGATGAGAAATGAAACCTTATGAGCCAGCAAATATGTCTTTATGTTTGCGCTTGAAGCACAAATTACAGTATCATCTTCTTCTTTTAACATAAACATATACAGAACAGCTGCCAGACAAGAGCGAACCAATGGCCTACTTTTATTGACAAGACACAAGCATAGTAATGGTTTTTAAGAGGCTCTGACAGGCGCGCTTTGATCTGGAGTATCACGGCTCTTTAAAGTCCCAGCCGTCTGTGCTCTTGGTGAAAAAGGAGCCTAATTGCTCTTCAAGGCCCTCAGTGCGAGATGCAGGGAAACGGAGAGCACTCCCGACGCAGATCATCATCATACGCTAAATATCGTAGTGTTAGTGCGTCGGGGCAGATGAGTGGCCATTCACATTTAATTGGGCTCGGGAAGCATTGGATGTTGGGACATGACAAGAGCGGAGTCTCACATCAGTTTGGAAGGAAACTGTAATGGATGATCTCATTTTGTCGAAATATTAATTCTCTTTAAAGTTGTGTTGTTTGATATATTTTTAGAACATTAAAACTAATATTTATGTCAGTTTTATTATTTTATTTTGGGGGTTTTGTGCGTGCAGACTACAGACGTGGCCGAGATGCTACATGGCTATCATTGTGGCTATTATTGTTTTGTTTTTTTCACCCATGGATTGACAATTAATGCATTCATTTATTTTTTATTTATTTTTTTTAAATCTTTATTTAAACTGGTAGGTCAATTAAGAACCATTTCTCATCTCCCACGAAGACCTGGCCAGGAGGCAGACACGTTTTTGCTGCTGGTCATGGTTGTTTGGGGTTTGAGACAATCTGAGCTGCTTTGAGCTTGTGGCAAAGTGCACCCTGGGAAAGTTAATTTCAGGGCTAACATTTAGAGACAAACCTTTACAGATAACCAATCACACTCACATTTATTCACTTTGGGTAATTTAATGTCACAAATTCACCTGTACATGCATGTCTTTTGTCAAACCAGCAATAAACATTTAACAAGGATACATTTAAGAGAGAACAATGGTCCTTGGCTTATATTATTAAGACTGAAGGTTTTGGTGGTTTTAAAGTAGAGTTTTGGAAGAAATCTGGAAGTGACATTTCTTCAGTCTGTGAACACTATTATAGCCATTTCTAATTAACAAACACAGTGGAAAGAGGTCATAAAAGTGCACTTTAAGTACATTATAGTTACAAATAAAGTCAGCAGTTATGAAATATTGTGTGTTCAAAAAAGACACAAGCAAACATTAATGTACTTTAAGCAATTTTCAGTTTGATTTCTCTAGGCATTTGTAGAAAAAGTGTATCTAATGGCTACTCCCACTACTTCCATGTACTACTGACAGATGTGTGACACTGTATAAAATTAACTTTTACTCATCAGTTTTCAATGTAATTAGAAATGGTTGAATGTTACAATGGACACCTAATTGAGGCAGGTACCTATAAATATTAGTTCCTATTTCAAAAATAAGCAGATAGTTGTTCATTTACTTCCATAACTTCAGAAGATAATTCCCACTTGAGTCTAAAATGTTTTGCTTTCTGACACGTATTGATTGCAAATGGTTAAAACCCTGATACAGTGAAATAGAAGAACACAAAGGAAGCGAGTACACAGTCATTTCAAGCGTTTTGTGAATGTGCGAACCAGCTGACACAAACCACATTCATTTTCATTTTACTGGAAACGATATTGGACTTGGCTTCAGTCCCACACAATAACAGTCAGAAAAGGACTCCTGTCAGATATTTATGAATTCAATTTATTACCATCCAACACACACACACACACACACACACACACACACACACACACACATACAAGCCCCTAAATGTGTATGGCATTAAAACCACTAAGGACATATGCTCAAATGACATGCTCCATGAAGTGCAACCTGGAGGGTGTGGAACATAAAACACTTGCACGTGCAGCCGAAAAAAATAATAATCATCCAGGAAGCAACTTGATGTAAATATTGCAATTTATCTTCCAGGACTCCTGGCGATGCACTGGCACTTTGTCTTAGATTACTGGTTTCAACACAGATGCTTTCTTCTCACTATCCCAACATGTTACTGTCAGCCACACTACAAACACACACTTTCTGTACAGAGCAGAAAGACAACCAGTAATCCAGGTTGTAATGACAGTACGGAGCCGCGGAGCATCCATTTAGAGTATTTTTCTCTGTCGTCATACCATCTCAGGGAGCTTAGCAACTGCTTTTCATGTACAACAAAACTAAATGTATTCACCAGCTGATTTAGAATTATATCGGGCCATGTGTTGCTGCACCTCATTATCTTTCCGTTCCCACCTGTGTCTTTTAAAATAGCTCTTCACTACACTTTGATGCTACACTGGCTTTTAAGATAGTCAAAAGTCCCGTGTCTATTTTTAACCCAAGAGTTGGAGATATAGCATTTCCATTTCTCTTTCTCCATGTGTGCGTGATCCGGAGTCGATGTTCTGCTCAGCTTCCTCCCAAAGTTTCTCTTTGATTAGTCCTCTTCCCTATGCATCTGCCTGTGTCAATGTGCATTACACTGCAAATTTGTACTTGGTTTTGAGCTGTCACTTGCATCTCTATGTTTCTGATTCAACAATTCAGTATGAACTTTCAAAATGAGTGGACAAATTCCCATGTTGGCCATTAAAGTGGTGTCTTGCTGCGGGTGGTAAAAAACATCTCCCACAACCCTAAACTGCCACGCTGAATGCTGTCATAAAGGGCCGTAAAGCGCAGTGTTGTGAAGGCACCCCCCTTCTAATATGGCTGCTTCAATGTTTCCTTTTTCCTTCTTCTCTGAGACACTCCCAGTGCTTAAACGTTCATGAATATTTCCTTTTTTTGCTTAGAAATCCGCCACCAATGCATAAAACACAGCTCAATAAATCAATCTCGAACTACAACCGTGGCAGTTAAAACAATAAAATCCTACTTGAGATTTGCAGTGTACTTTATTGATTTCAATCTTCTGCTCCTTCTTTAATCTATCATCTCTGGGCAGCATTAATTCCTAGTTCTTTCCCAGAACGCGGCGGTCACCTGTGAGGTACAAGGAAACAGCTATCCCACTCTTTTCGCTCACCAAAGCAGCTCGACAATAACACGTGTTTCATAAGCAATTGATTTTTTATTTTTTTTTTCAGAATGAGACGAATAATATGTGCTACGAACCTTATTCAGTTTTGTAGACAAGCCGTGCACTGAAAATATTAAACATTGATTTTTATCTCACTTGGTATCCAGAAAACGGAGGCCACTCTCAGAAGAGCGTCCTTGGATAATTTGCAGCCACGAGTCGAACTGCTTCTTTAATAAAAATCAGTCTCCTCTTTGGTTAATGTAACTTAGAAATGTGTTTTTACTAACAAAATAAAAGGGAAGCAGCTCAAATGATTACTTCATTCATAAAAACGGCTTGAAAGCAGCCATTTGATTAAGTGCATGTTATCTTGGAGCCCTGGCAGTATGTGATTGGATTAGCCGACCTATGCACTATACCCAGAAATCTAATTTAATTTTGAAAGGATCAGGGAATGTAATTTGATGTTTCTTATCTAGCTTTGTGCTGGACTGAAGAGTGGTAAAATATAAAAAAATCTAAACAGAAAGAATAGCCTATGTGTACTAAGTGAAAGCTATATCGATTTAGCCTAAATTGAAATTGGGCCAGGCTGTTAACAAAAGCTTTAACACATAACTTTTGTCATCCAGCAGAAAAAGGAGCCAAGAAGTGAGTTAACATTGGGTTTACCACAGTTGTTGCTGCTTGACTTTTTTTTTATGCTACAATTTACCCTCCAGCTTTTCTGAGACTGGCAGATTTAAGTTACAAAGCAAATGGCAGAAAAGCGAGCTAATATGCTCTGTGCAAAAGTGTGGTCCCTCTCGGACACACAAAGCCGTCTGTCGCTAACGAGGCCTCTAACTAAGGCAGGCTCCTCCTGACACATCGAGCTGATGCAGTTGCTCAAAGAAAGAGGAATTTGAGCGTAAATATAAAAGGTCACTGAGCACTGATCAGAGTCTGTTAGTTTCTTTCATGTGCCTCGGTAACATCTACAGTGAAAACACTACTTCTCAGACAGTGTTAGTGTCTGCAGTGTTTCCTGACAGAAGTGAAGCTCCATTTGGTCTTTCTCAGGTATATTCTTGATAGGATTAGGCTGAAGGTAAAGTTACGGGGCACCAGTCAAAGACAAAATAATGAATAAAGAAACCTAATATAATTTTAAACGTACATTAGCGTGAGTTTGTTGACAGGCAGGGATTAGTACATAGGAGTCAAACAACCACACCAAGCATGAGCTTTGAGAGATAATGATGTTTAATGAGCAAAATTAATAACCAGACGCAATTTGAATATGCGCCAAAAATAATAACCAAAATAATTATAATAAATTAATTTATAAATAAATAACGGTAGTATTTCAAGGATTGAAACAATAAACCTTTCTTTGAAAGTGGGATATGAACCAAGCGAGCACTTTAATAATTAGGAAGTTTATAAATTTAGAAAAATGTTTTGAAGAGCCAACTCTAAAAACTGTGCCAATCTTACTTAAGAACCAGGCTATGCAACCAGGCTGGGAGTCAGAGGTCATAGGTCCGAGGCTGGCCATGCTCTTTCTGCCCCCAAGAGCCGGCGGTGCTTTTTCTCAGGTCAGAGTTCAGGAAACGGGTCTGACTGTGCGAAGGTGCTGGTTGTCTGTGTCAGTTTAACCACAGTCAAATCAGAGTTTGGCATGTGCAGGGTTCACCAGAGTAAAAATGTTTAGAAAAATGTTCAGAGTTCCTTGTAGGCGTTTGAAGAAAACAGCTGAGCTGATCGCTCGTAGTAGCAGATTAACCCAATAAATAATTAAATAATAATAATCTCACTAAAAAAAAAAAAATTAAAAACACAAACATTGATGAAACAAGACAAAACTAAGACAAATGGGACTTTTGGAAACTGAGAAAGAACCGTAAAGAGAATTTAAAACAAACTGAGAGACAAAAGCGAAACTAAAACTGAGCACGAACACCCTCAGAACTAAGTCAAAGGTGTGTCTTTACCTGTTGGTGGGACATTTTTGTCTTACGGGGAGTTGGAGGAGAGAGAGATGTCCCGCTCAAACACTTAGACAAGACATATTAAACATTTATCTGTACATCATATCTGCGTTTAGTATACCGTATGCATAAAAGGAACAACTGTTTCGTGGTAAACAGTCCTTTTCAAAATATACTAAATATTAATCAACTTTTCTTTTTGAATGTCTTTACAAAGATGGATTGTTGAAATGTAAGAATTAAAAAAAACATTCCTTCCTCTTAATGTATGACTCTTGCACTGGTGCCAGTTTTCTGCGTTGTCCAGTTGTCAAGAGGAAGAACTAGTATTCAATCCATCATCCAATAAGTTACTCCATTAGTAGAAGTGTTCTTCCAGCAAGTTCCAAAGTTATTTTATTTTGCTTAGGTCAAAGGTTATACGTTACTGGTCGCTATTACTACTGTTACAGTTACCGTAAGCCACTGGTCCGTTTTAGCCCTTTAGAGACTACCTAAAGCTGTCTAACATTACACACTGAGCTCTGCCTGTTTGCCTCATTGGGTTAATGTTTTAGCATTGTTTAGATTAATTAATAAAAGGGCTTTTAAGTTCTAATGTTCCTGAACATTACCGTACCTGTATTGCATTATCATCACTCAGCGCTGGCAGAGCCTGATTTAGATTACTGATACACTTTACCAATGTACACCTAATTTAGTGTAAAAAAAAAAAAAGAAAAAGAAAAAAAAAAAAAGAGTCCTTTTATTGAAGCACACGGCAAGGGCCTTTCTCTTTGGTGTTTGGATGTACTCATGTCTGCTCCGGGTTTCTCTGGGTGCTCCGGTTGAGATTTGCAATCTGGCCAAAATTTGTAATCTCACTGGTGCTTTCCTGGATAAACAAAAGGATACTGGCACATGCAGAACTAAACTTAAGCAAATAGTGTTAATCCATAACCAATCCATAGGCTCTGCATTAATGCATGCAAGAAATATTCTTGTATAATAAACTTCTAAGTAGTTTATTGCTATTATAGAAACTCTTAGGCCTAACCTTAACCAGGCATCTATTAAATTAAGGACTCAACCACACAGTCAGAAAATTTCTTCCACCCGTAAACGTTTGGTCATGACCCACAGCTCATGACCATAGGTGAGAGTAAGATCGACCGGTAAATCAAGAACTCTTTAATCATCACAACAGACCGGTACATTGACTGCATTACTGCAGAAGCTTTGATTTAATTTTCTTCATATGAGGCTTCTTAACCGCTATTAGTCCGACCCGTCATAATGAAGTCAAGCAATCTAATCTAAATCTCCATTTAAAGCAAATATATTTTTGCAGATATTTTACAAGTATGTTTTAATCTGTTTAACTCTACTAATTGATCATCATTTTAATCTATAAATATTGACTTGATTGTGTATCTCTTGTTTACAGCCCTGTGGTCAACTGAGGTTGAATGTTCTTGAGAAATAAATAAAGAAATTATACCTTCAGCACCAAATCTGTTGTGCCAGTCACTTATACACAATCCAGTGCCTTTCTAAAAGAAACTCCAGACAATTGCTGCCAGTAATTTTCTTGACACTTGTCAAAGTCCACAATTATGGTCCTATGGGAAACAAAATCCTTTTTATCAAAAGTACAAGAAGCACTTTTGTACCTGATTGACAAAAAATGGCTATAGTAGAGATCTATATGGATTTCATAAGGTTTAGTGAGTCACTGGCCTGTGCAGCCATTATTTTGTCTCTGTTATCTATAACCTGCTGTGCTCACCCACAGCTACACTTAAAAGTCCAAAGCCTTTCTTTTGTACCATCTGTCTTTACGCAGCTCGATAACACTGTTTCTCTTTACACAGAGTGAGGGACATGACAGCCTTCTGTAGGTCATTTATATTGTGCAGCCAAGCTCATTAACTCTGCGCCTAATGTTTGTTTGTTTGTTTTAACTTATTCCATTTGATCCCCATTAAAACACTGTTCCGAGTCCAACGAGGGGCTGCCAAAGTTAATGCTTTGTACCGACCGTCGGGGAAAAGAAGGAAGGTATCATGAAAAGTCTTTCATGTGACAAAATGTTATATCACAAGAAAAGTTCTGATATAATATATAATCAAAGTCTCTCTTCTTTCCTTTTTTGTTTTCATCATCTTTTTTTTGCCATGTCATTGATAGTTGGAAAAGAAAGCCAAGGCTCAACGCCCCGCTTTTTCCCAAGAGTGTCCTCCACTGACAATCACATCAACCTTGTCACATTTTTGGCAGTTTTTTCGACCACAGGCTGTAATTATTTAATGAGAGTCCCCACACCCCCGGTCTGACCTCTGCTCATGCCCTATTAGATTAGACATAACACTGTATTTCAAAATATTGCTAGATAAACATAAATCTTTTTCTACACTCCTAGTAATTTAGCTTGGAGCAACTTTACATTTGTTATTTTGTTCATTTACATTTGTCATTACCAAATAATGTAATACAGTGCACTTTGATTTTTTTGACCACTTTTTTCTTTAGAAAATGACATGGAAATTAACACTTTTGTTTGTCATATGAGTTGCAGACAGATCATTAAAAGCTGTGAAATATTGAGACCAAACAGCAGCAACCTGAAATTCATTCAGACGTGTCTATTGTTAGTGACTCTCTGCTTGAAACTTCACTGCTCCCTTAATGCAGCACATTATTAGGAGAATTATTGTTGTGGTCCTGCAATTTATCATAAACACAACAGTGAGATAAAAGCAGTGCATTATTATTGCAGACTTTTGTTTGTCCGTAGTCCGACATGTTTAGTGTGTCGCTGACAACCTTAAGAAGCGTCTGCTACATAACCATATAATTAGACTGAGGTCGAAGAACAAGACAAAGACATGTCTGATAACTTTCTGCCACAAACAAATGCTGCAAGACCTATCCTAGTTTTCTAAAGCAGTGCATTTAGGGTCTGGATAATGGTGTTTCACACAAAACAGAAAGTTTTAAAGTGCTCCTTTTGGGTGTAAGCTGGAGAAAAGATCACATAGGTCTTGGCTATATCTGTCTCACAAATCCTAAGAGGAGTTGCAGGCCAAGAGGTTTGTAGAACCCTACTTATAGCACACTGCATCCCAGGCTCTCAGCCTGCTTCCTCTAAACCTGGGAGACCATTTGTTTTGTGCTTCATGGTTTGATATGAGATGGGCGACTGTGAAGCTTTAGATAAAGTAGCTCACAAGTGTACATTCTCTGAGAGTAGCCCATTCTGTGCACAGTTCTTGCAAAGAACAAGCTCCAGATAATATCAGTGTAAGAAACCTTTTGTAAAGAAAAGAGAACTAAGCCGAGAGCTTATAATATACATACATAAATAGGGACAGTGATAATGCCCAGCTCATTCAAGTGAATCCCTACAAACCCCTAACAGAGGCCCACAAGCCATAGTTAAATAGAACAGAAGCAGAAATTTGAGAAAAGTAAGTGTAAGTGTATATCATGATTAATGATGCTTCCTGGTGGTGCAGGTAACTCAAGCCCAAATTTTACAAATGTGCCTGGGATAAGACTATAGTCTGAAAAAGACCTTATACAATTCAAGTGTATTTGGAAATGTATTTGTGAAGGTGAAGAGGAGGTGTTCTGGAGTATTCCACTGGAAGGAGGCCCCGGGGAGGATTTAGGACCCGGGGCAACAACAGCCTTGCAGTAGCTCAGTGGGTAGAGTGGTCATCCTTCAACCGGAAGGTAGGCGGTTCGATTCTCACTCTCCCCACAGTTCATACTGTCGTTGTGTCCTTGGGCAAGACACTTAACCCACCTTGCCTCCAGTGGCTGTAACACTGGTAATTACTGTAGAACAATGTAAGTCGCTTTGGATAAAAGCGTCAGCTAAATGAATAAATGTAAATTTATTTGTTGTGATTATCCCGATTATTATTATGTGCTCATATTTAAAATGTATTTATTTTTCTTGATTTTGATGTACTTTGGGACAGTATTTCTGGGCAGACAGCGATGAACTTGATTTAGGGTATCCTCGAGGCCCTGAATGAGTTGATGGGACTAGAATAGGCAAGAAACATGCCTATTAAGGACACCTGCAGTTGCTCATATCTTTGGTGAATAGTTCCATTTCTAATGCACTGTACAATGGAAAGATTACTTAACCCTCTCCTATTACAACTACAGTAAAAACAACTTAAAGCACTGAGGGCTATTATTAAACTCTCATGTCATAGCCGTTTAAAAATCTTTATGAAAAATGTCTGCAACAAAAATGTATTAACCTTCCGTCTAATGTCAGATTAAGGGATGCCTTAATAATGTGCCTTCACTGTATTAAGTCTGAGATAAAGACAGCAACAGTTTTCTAAGCACATGTGTTTTATGTGTGGATGAGACAATTAAAAGATAATGAAAATTAAGTTTTCTATGAATATTTAAAAAGGCTACTGTGTGAGTTGTTCTGTATCATTTAAATTAAAAAATACACTCACAATAACTGTATAGTATTATGAATGCATTTGAAGAGCAGTATTACTCTGTCGCTTTCTATGGTAACTACCAATCTGCGTTCAATATTTAATTTTTTATAACAGATATGATGATAGGTATTTTTTTTGGTTGCATATATTCATACTGATGTCCACTCAAATGTACTCTGTGTGTGTTAGACGAGTCAGCATTAAGCCAAACAGGAATGTGTGAGTCTCCAACAGCTTGCGGCTGTGTGTGGAGCCATTGTGGGGGCATTTGGGGCAAGAGTAGAGGGACAGCCCACCCCCACAGGTCTGAGCAGATGGATTAAGTAGCACCTGAAGAGTGGTCCGGATGTTCACAGCAAGATGACTCTACCAATGGGGGTCTTGCTATGGGCCACAGCAAACATCGAAAAATAATTATATAATTATAAGATTTAAGTTTTGGGGTTTGAACAGCAGGCACCATTTATATAAAAAGCAATTATGATGTGTTTGACGGAGCATTATTGAAATGAGATCCAGTCCAAACACAGGCAGAGATGGTCATAGTAATCAGGGCTGTGAAAATGGCTTGTGAATTCATTGTTTAATGTACATTCATCCTTTATTCAGTGAAAGAGGGACTCACCAGAAAGCTTCCATCGCTGACAGAAGGATGTGCAGAGGATAAACATGATACCCATCAAAAGGATGTCACAATAATATCAGGATAACATTCTGGGCTGATGTGGAAAATAATGAACCACCGAGGCCTGGTCTCGGACTAAGCCACTGTCACTGCCCTGTTGTGTGGGTCTTATTTTACTGCTCTATGACAAGAAAGGCTAGGACTTCTCTCAAAGACAGTTTTAATTCTGTGATTCAACTTGAAACCGAGCAGCAGCATTCTGAATTCAGTACAGCTGTCTTAAACCTTGTTGGTTTTTGAGAACTAATCACTGCTCCATACCTTAAACAGTCAATAACTGATTGTTACTAAGTAAATTTGCAATGGTTCTTTGCAGCCACTGATATCTGACTGAGTTTGTCACTTCTTTTAATATTTTTTTAGTCCAACATTTCTATATGAAATATGAGTAAAAGCTTAAGTGTAACAGTATGTGTTGTTATGTACAAAGGTCTCAAACTTCATGTCATTAAACCAAGCAGCCTGCAGCGAGCATTATGAGTAGTGTGAAGGTAATGTCAGCTGCACATATGGCTGTAAAAGAAAACCATGTAAATGTCTTTTGAATTCCACATTATTTCTTATAGCGTTATGAGATATGATTTCACAAGCACTTACTTTAGTGAGGTGAAATACATATATATAAAATCACTTTCAACACAAAGCAGTATGACTAAATATTCTTTACCAAAGAACAGAACAAAATAATGAAAAAAGCTCTCTACTCTACTCTCTACAAACTCTCTAATTGTCTACATTGGAACCCAACCAGGTGCTTTTTATTTGTCCATTCCTGAAATCTTCTTCTGACTAATTGATACTAAATATAAATATCAGATCACTTTCACGTGTCTCATAACATAAACAGTGCAGAGCCGCTGTCAGTTGTTGATGGTCAATAACATGAGTCTTTAAGAGTGCTCTTTGGAAATCCAGCAGCCACAGAGTCTCCTCTGAAGCCATTTTCCTTCTCATCTTTGTGATCTCAAAGCTACCGCAGCACTTATGTCCAGCCTTCAGCGCTAACTCAGCGGGCTGCAGGCTTGACTTGTGCTCGCTCACATGTGCCATGCAGCAATCCACGGGGCGCCAGTAGCTATCGTTTACCCCCAAGGACTAGCACTGGTGCCCACAGCTATTGATTAGCATGGGGGGGTTCTCAAGAACTCTTATCTGTTCGGCTTCTGAGGCAGAGAGTGCAGAAAAACAGCAGGGAGGCTGACCCCGGGCCATGCTCTTGCCCACCAACCAGCACCGTCCAAGTGCACCACCTCCTACCCACACAATACTCAAAGCTTAATGTCAACTATGCATGAGCCTCTAATCATAACTTAATGTGTTGAGTTCTGTGTGTATGGAGAACATGTGAGCCACTCACATATTGCCAACAGCTCCAAAAACAGTATTTTCAGTTTGTTGTGACCGAAGTTGCAATTTTTTAGTAGAAAACACAGCATGACAATAAAACATTGTATGTGCTAATTATTTATTTTTGGGAGAAAAGTTGACAATGTGAACCACAGCAGACCATTATTATAGCAGTCTGTAGTAAACAAGATGGCCTCCTAACCCACAGGTCACTGAGCCAGCAGACATTATCACCCACAGCAACAGTGCTGACATGTGACCCAGCATTTTACAGGTAATGGAGAAAAAAGAAAAGTATGAACTTTTGTTTCTCATCATAGAGTGAGTCTTATATAAAGTAAAGTTTGTCTCATAAGTTTGTCATTCTAATATTGATTTGGATTGTAACAGGAAAAGGTCCTAAAACATAATTTCTGTTAACTTTATTAAATATGTACATTTTATCTCAACTCCAAGATTTGTATTTACATTGGTCTTTGACAGTCTTTTGACAATTTAAGTAGCAGGATTATGTTATATTGTTCCCTCTCGGAAGATTCATTCTGCAAACCCTTTCACCAGTGGTGCTGGGGCAAACCATCAGGAGCAGTGGACAGTATCTTAGTTGTGGATACTGACTGGAGGATTGTCCTGCAGTCTGCATGTTTTCTAAAGAGGCCCTGCGCTGACTGAGGATCAAACTCTGGAGCTGTTTATGGGGCAACAGTGCTAACCACCTATTTGCTGGAACATGATGCATACACCCTGGAAAATCCACAGTTAATTGCAGAGCACACACTTCAAGGCAGGCAATCATTCATGTACACTAATTCTTAAAGGAAATTCAGAGTCAAGAGTCACCTGACCCCACTTGCACATCTTTGGTCTGTGGGAGGTATAGCACAGGGAGGACATGCACTCAGATTAAAATGTATCAGCAATTTTATTTCAAGTATTTCTTTTGGCAGAATTTTTTTCTGGGGTGATGTTCTGCAAACCATTGCATAGATTGTGGTGTACAACTGTATTCATTTGACAGAATACATTTTTAATGTATGACCTTTTTAAAAGGATATCGACATTCTGGCTGCACATTAAAGAAAGATGACTTCTGTCTTCTAAAGTCCTCTCTTCTAATTTGTCAGGTGTCAGGCTCTGCTCCCATCAGCCTCACACATTTGACTCTTCATCTAGCAATTACCCTTGTCCTTCTCTTGGACACAATATCATTAAGTTTCTCTAGGGACTACAAAAAATGTGTGACTCCACAAACAAACGAAAATACAAAAGCCAATAAGCATGGTTTATACAGCTAGGCTTGGAAATATTTGGACAGTAAACAGAATGATGGAAAGAGAAAAGTATGGAGAAGGATTAGATTGTCTCACGATCCAAAGCACACCACATCATCTGTAAAACATGGTGGAGGCAGTGTAATTGCATGAACATGCATGGCTGCCAGTGTTACTGGGTCACTAGTGTTTATTGATAATATGACAAAAGACAGTCTGAATTTGGAAGTCCATAGGAACATTCTGTCTGCTCACATTCAGCCAAATTCAGCAAAGTTGACTGGATGGTGCGCCACAGTAGTTTTTCAAGGCAACGAAGTGGAATATTCTACAAAGATCAGTCACCTGATCTCAATCCGATTGAGCATGCATTCCTCTGGTACACTGAAGTCACATGACCTGCAAACACACAATAACTGAAGACCGCTGAAGTCAAGGCAAAGTATCACAAAGGAGGAAACCCAGCGTTTGGTGATTTCTATGAGTTTCAAACTTCAGGCATCACCATCAAAGGATTCTCAACAAATCATTAAGAATAAACATTTTATTTTTGAATATATTTATTTATCCAATTACTAGCTCCCTTGAAATGAGGGGACAATGTATGGAGATTGTTGCAGTTCCTAAACCCTATCTCCAGTGTATTTGGTGGCACAGTGGCAAAGTGGTTAGCACGCCTGCCTCACAGCAAAAAGGTCCTGGGTTTGAATCCCATCCAGGACAGGACCTGTCTGTGTGGAGTTTGCATGTTCTCCCTGTGTCTGCGTAGGTTTCCTCCGGGTACTCCGGTTTTCCCTACCACCAAAGACATGTACAACAGTCCCCCCAAACACACATGGGGGCAAAAGAGATTTGTAATCTCAGTGGGACTTTCCTGGTTAAACAAAGATTAAATCTCCAATTCTCTCAAATTTAAGCTGAAAGTCTGCATTTCAGTTTCATCTTGATTATTTAATTTCAAATCCATTTTGGTAGTGTACAGGTGCGGTTATTGTGTCACTGTCCAGATATTATATTAATATAATATCATATATTATATACAAAATGAGGGTGCACGTGGGAGAGTGGTTAGCACTGCTGCCTCACAGCAAGAAGGTCATGAGTTCAAAACCCGGCCAAACCGAACATTCTCGGACCCCTTGACCCCTAACAGGACAAAGCGGTAGAAAATGAATGAAAAGTTAAACAAAATTAAATCTTATTTGTCAAGTAAACAACTATACTTGACAAATAAGAGGAATGTATTTATAAATTGTATAAATTAAATTCTCATAGACTATGAGACCATATTCTTTACTCCCAGAGCTTGCTACTTTAATTTTCAAACCCAATACTGAATATATCCAACGTGCTCCTACTCTACTCTTGTCAAAAGGCCTTACTATCATCTGCTTTCCTTCAGCGTCTTTCTAACATTGAATTATTCCACACTGTGGGCCCACACAGGTTCCTTGCGTGTGGCCCCTCGATGCTCTTTCCCATGAGGCCCATTGTCACTGGAGTCGACCGCTGTCCTCCTTATGGAAACAAGCCCTCACTCTTAAAGCCACTGCAGATGTTAATGTATGCTGCTCACACTGATGATCCATGTTTGACTTCACGCCCCCTTCTCCCTTCTCCTCCTTTTCTGTATTCAGTGACTGTCTTGTTAAGAGAATTTCCAAATAAGAAACGATCAGACACTCATTTCAAACTTTAATAAGCTGCAAAGTGCACTGATACATCTTAATGCAGTGTAGTCTCAATCCCTCTGTTTTGCCCTCATATATTTACTTCAAACCATCTTTCAAAGGGTGGTGTAAATGATGTTAAATTAGCCGTTTTATCTCCCGTCGACCACCTGCTCTTCAGTCCATCGTGCACGCAGCGTTTGTGCACTAGCACTGCACTACTGCTCCGACATGTTTCATGTCGTCCAACTCAATGCAGGATTCAGAGCACAGGCTTTTCTTTGGGGTTGGCTATCTGCCTCACAGTCAAATATTGAAGTGATTTTCTTTCAGTGAACATCAACAGTACATGCCATTATGTCAATCATGATAGAACTCAACGATGTTCTAAGTCTAGACTAAATATGTTAAGGACAATTAAGGACAATACACAAAAGAGGTCTATAAGAAATATTAGGACCTCTTTCAATGTGAAGACCTAGAAGAGTTATGCACAGAGCAACTATTGGAAAACTTAAAATGCTCTGTAAAAAATACCGGTGAATAACACACGTTATTTTCTTTATTTATTATCTATTTTTTAAAAATTTAAACACTTCGCCCCACATTTTTCATGAGCTGAACTCAAAGATCTAAGACTTTTTCTATGAATATAAAAGGCCTATTTTGCTCAATAATTGTTTACAAATTTGTCCAAATCTGTGTTAGTGAGCCGAGATAATCCATCCACCTGACAGGTGTGGCATATCAGGAAGCCGATTAGAGAGCATGATTATAGAAGATACAAGATTATTGCAAAGCCACACAGTGTGCAGTTGGCATGCTGACCGCAGGAAAGTCTACCAGAACTGTTGATCATGAATTTAATGTTAATCTCACTCACATAAGCCATCTCCAAAGGAGTTTTAGGGAATTTGCCATACATCTAACCGGCCTCACAACCACAAACCACATGTAACCAGGACCTCCGCATCCAACATCTTTACCTCCAAGATCCTCTGAGACCAGCCACCCGGACAGCTGCTGCAACAATCTGCAGAAACTGTCAGAAACTGTCTTAGGAAAGCTCATCTGCATGATCAAAGTATTCATCGGGGTCTCAACCTGACTGCAGTTTGTTGTTGTAACCAACTTGAGCGGTCAAATGCTCACATTCAATGGCATCTGGCACTTCGGAGAGGTGTTCTCTTTACGGATGAATCCCGGTTTTTACAGTGCAGGGCAGAGTGGTTTGCTGATGTCAGCATTGTGGATCGAGTGGCCCATGATGGCGGTGTGGTTATGGTATGGACAGGCAAATGTTATGGACAATGAACACAGGTGCATTTTATTAATGGCGTTTTGAATGCACAGCAATATCATGACATGATCCTGAAGCCCATTGTTTTACCTCATGTTGCAGCATGATAATGCACGGCACCATGTTGCAAAGATATGTACACAATTTCTGGAAGCTGAAATAATCCCAGTTCTTGCATGGCCAGCATACTCAACAGATAAGTTACCCATTGAGTATGTTTGGGATGCTCTGGACCGGCGCAACAGCGTGTTCCAGTTCCTGCCAATATCCAGCAACTTGGCACAGCCACTGAAGACAAGTGGACCAACATTCAACAGGCCACAATCAACAACCTGATCAACTCTATGCAAAGGAGATGTGTTGTACTGCTTGAGGCAAATGGTGGTCACACCAGATACTGAAGGGTTTTCGGACCCCCCATAATAAAAGGGAAGGTCCTTTTATTATGGCCAGCCAAAGGCACACCTGTGCAATAATCATGATATGCCACACCTGGGATGTGGATGGATTATCTTGACAAAGGAGAGGTGCTCACTTACACAGATTTGGACAGATTTGTGAACAATATTTGAGAGAAATAGGCCTTTGTTGTTTACTGTACATAAAGTACAGTAAATAACAGTAAAAATTAACATTTTTGTTCAGTGTAGTTTATCCTATTTGTGTTGACCACTTATTTGTCTGAATGTACAAGGAATTCATAACACTGTAAATGTTTGTAACATGTTGTGATGGAGGCTACCCTTATAGAAATTGTACTATGGAGTTGCCTGGCCCAGATTTATTTATATTTATTCTCTTTTGTCTGACAAAGTCGACCCCACCTTCTAAGGAAATTGAGGTCCTCTGGAGTGTGTAGGACCTCTGCTAAGGACATTTTATAACTGTGTGGTAGCCTTTGCTATCCACAACGCAGTACAGACTGGGACAGGAAGAAACTGAGGGCCAGCTCTGTCCTGGGCTGTCTGCTGGACATTGAAGAGGAGGTGGGCGAGGGGAGCAGTACAGTGTTTTGATTTAAATTCTAGTGGGTCCAAAGTTATGAAAGATAAAGCTTGTGTTTCAGGTCCTTAGGCCCTCAGGTCAAAAAATGTGCAGGGTTAAATAGAGAGCACCCTTACATTACTTTTCTCTTTAAAAGCTGTTCAAATAAATTACAGATTGATATGCAGAAATCTCATATTGTGTTTATGTTTTGCAGAAACATATATGTCACATAGATACATTTGGTTTGTGAGACAAGGGTTTGCTGTATAGGATATAATAAATTCAGACAGTATATGACGTAAGGAGAATTTGCTCGATCTAAATGTCGAATCCTACAACCCAAGCCCGAGGGAAAACAAACCTAACCTTAAATGACCTTTGCCCTACATGTGACAGACATGACACTAGTGTAATTCCGAGTTCACATGTGTAATTCTGTGCCCTTCCCTTTCCCTAAGTCCTAATGAGAGGAAACTGTAGCTAATGAAGCTATAAAATGTGGAAATAAAGCAAAACACTGACAGCCAGAGGACAATGGAGCAAAACTCCACAACAGCATCATAACGACATGGATGCCAAGTGAATCGGACAGAAGAAACACGCAGACCAGGTAAGTGAGCGGTCTGGAGAGACATGTGAATAAACAGCAGGCTCAGACACAGACAGAGAGAGGGATTGGAAAAAAGAAAGGGGGTTGTTAAAGAGGTCTTTCCTTGCTTCACTGAGCTAACTGGCTTCACTGGCTGCTACAAGGATGAAAGAGCCCAAAGTCTGGGTCAGCTCCAAGCTCATTACACACAGAGCCAGCCTCTCTCACTGAAGCCTAAAGGTCTGTGTGACCTTGCTAACCCGGTTCTGAGTAAAACACAGCTGTCCGAGCCCGCTTTTCACATCGTGCTGTTGTGACATGATGGGAAGGCCGCTTGTTAGCCACCGACACAGGTGAACAACCTTATCTTGTACAAATGGACTCAAGAAATTGAGTTAAGTGAAGTCTTTGTGAAGTAGGCGTCACCTTAAGCTTTCTCAAACATTTCAAGGCTATGGTCCCACCGCAGAAAAAGTGACCCACATTTTTTTTTACTTTTTACACATTCACATACTACAACTAAATTCACATAACTACTAAGTTGAGGTTTTGGCCTGTTATGACCAAATCAAATCTATAATTGGTCAGTGTAAATGTAGCCCTATGGGTTGGCTACGGCTAACCCATGAAGAGTCTTTCATTTTCAGCTGTACACTGCTTCAATGACTGAAAAATATTTAAAGGTTGTAGTGCTTCTAATTGTGGAAGTGTTGAAATCCTAGTGTGAGGCTTTAAATTTCATCCAGTTCTAAAAAAACACCACTGTTAAATAATGACCAAGCAAAAAATGACTGATTTAAATTATAATAATAAAAAACAAGCTCTCTTAGTAAAGAGACAGTAGGCCTTACAATGTAAAAAAAGAACATTAAAAACGTGTCTTGTAGGGAAACATAAAACACTTGTCTTGTGTCCATAGATGTGCAGTGTTACCGTTCTTTAAGTTTCCAACCAGAGTCCCAGCCGTTCACCGCTTTCCCACATCTGACCGCCAGTCTTGTGTTGTGTCTTCCCCTGGCGCTACAAACTATTTCCACACATCAAACACAAAACAATACTGTATACGAGCACTGGAATAATAAAAAACATGCAGTTGGACAGTAAGAACCCTGTGACAGAAGCACTACATTTTTTCTTATTTTTTCTTCGTATTTCTAATATTCAAGACTCTCAACTTATTTGGGATGCTCCCGGACAATGGAAACACATCTAAAGCCTGCCGCACTGACCTGACCTGTTCCACTCAAGTGGCTAATACACTAATAGTTACACAATGTCTTTAAGGAGAGGGCACCTCCAGTTCTCTCAAACATTTTAACATTTTAATGTATCCCTCCTCCCATGAGCCAGATCAAGTGTCACAGTGTGGCCCTTTTGTGCTGTGTCAAAAATAATTGCCCTAATGATGCTAAGGGTTTTTGTTTGTCCTAAGGGGTGAATGTGTCTTTCAGAGGGTAATGATTCTCGACCTAACACTCACAAAGTTGCACAGCCACCCTAAGAACATTAATGGCTGACATCAAGAGTGCAGATTGTTTTCCAAGAAGTAAAAGCTATAGTGTCACTTAATTTCTTTTACCCTTAAAAACAATTTACTGAGAAAGGATTAGTTTTGCATCATTTTCTCTCTTGAATTTTGAGAAACTTTAAAGTGGTTGTTTAACCCTATATTCATTGCACATTGTGCATTACAAGTGTCATTGCATGTTGGGATGAAGCATGCAGCTTTGTGTTTATTATCCATAACCTCTACTTCCTCCTATTTTTGCAATTTTACAGCATGGGGCCCTGTTTACTGGCAAGAGACACTGCAGGGACAAAGCTGATCAAAAAACATGTGGGGACAACGGTAGCTCACGGCTGTTTTTGTATTTCTGGAGATGAAGGTGACTGAGGGCTTTTTGGGTTTGAAAAACGTATCTTTATTGGGTCCTGTGGCCAGTTATGTCAATGTCCTGCCAGGGATCCATTTTGTGAGTTTCTGTCCTGCAGAATCATTTGTTCTATTAGATATATTTAGGTATGATATTGCAGATGGTTGAAGGACAACTAGGTGCTTACAGCACTATGTTTTGAGTATGGACTTCTTATTTATATTGTATTAATATTTATTTGATTGGTCAAAATTAAGGCATACAAAGTAACACATGAGTCAATACCAAATACCCAATAGTTTGCTAAAGTATATGGCACTTTTGGACGCATGTTTTTCAGCATTAGGTTTTAAAATACTGTGTAAGTCTAATTGCACATCAGTAACCAGTCCCAAAATTCATTGGAATCTAAACCTAATAAAACACTGTTTACCTCCAGTATTGCAAGTGTTTTTACTGAAAACTCCTTCTTTGGCCCTTAAAATTGTGCAAGCATTTGTGTAATCTCTTTACAGTGCCACACAGGAGATACATTATTACACAACTGTGCCTATATATGTAAAAAAATGTATTTACACCAGAAATACATTTAAAATGGTACGCCCTGGTTAGATTCTTGTTAAATAAGCCACATTGGCATAAACTGTGCCAGGTGTCCTACTGTCTTTTCTTCTGTTTTGCCCTATGTTGAAAACTTATCTTTGCTCGCTTTCTTAAAATCTTATTTACAATGTCAGAGGTAAACCTCAACATGGTTGTCTGACAAACTAATTTCTCCCACAGGACACACGGAAGTCTGACTGAGGGACCTATTTAACAGCCCTTAAATGGGAGTCTATGACAACCCTCTGTGTCAAAATAGGATGCTCTGATAAACTTTGAGACAAGCAGGCTGCTCCATTCACACTCACATTCAGTCTTATGTGAAAACTAAGTCTTTCTTTCAAAGACTGTACACCGTTACACTTTTGTTTTGTCTTTAGCTAAATATTCCCAAATATTGAAACTGAAAAGTATACATATAATAGGTTTTGTTACAGTTTTTATATAGCTTTTTAATTATATCATATAACATCAGGCCAAAAACTACTTGTCTAACAGCTGCAATGCAATTTATAAAAAGTATGTAAAGTATTAAAAGCTTTTGTACATGTGTTGGGCATCTGCTGCGTACATGAAGACAATTCCCATTAAAGTCAACAACTGTGTCTCAAATATCACTTTAGATGTTTAATTAACCACAAATGATCAATAAGTAACACGCAGCTCATTCCAGGCGTCCATTACTCATACGGGTGACAAAGACAAAAGGGTGTAATGGCGACGGGGAGCAGTAAAAAAGATTTAGAGGAAGACACAGACGGTGAAGCAAAGGCATGGAAAAATGAAAATCACTTGCTATATACAAGACCTTAGAAGAAAGAGTCATCTAAGAAGTGACATGATACAGAAAGTCATTCTCTTGAATATACTGTAAGAACCCATAGAGAATTATTTCAAATCAAACACTTTTAGGTTATTTTTGTAGAAGGAGCCTTTCCATATAACCTTTCAGTCCTCGGTCCCCAGCCGCTTCGATAAATAATCAATGAGCCTGAATAATGCACTAATAAAAAGGCTTCTCATTTTAGATTATTTTATTATTAAAGTTTAGATATTTCAAAGTTTTACTGGAGGCTCGAGAGAGATGTTACGGCCTCAGCGAATGCATATTCAGAAGAACGAAATTGGAGCTTGGCTGTGGCCAGAATAACTGTCCCATTATGGCTCCAGACTCTCAGGGAGCCGAGGACCCCCCATGAGGTAGATTGTTATTGTGGTAAAATCCTCCAAGCACAATCAAAATCTCACAAAATTGTTTGGTAGCTACACATTGTACTCTATAAGCTTTTTTATGATCGGGATATTTAAACCACCCTACGAGTTGCAATTTATTTAAACGTAGGCATTTGCAAAATTACAAATTGAACAGTAATATTCCTCAAAACAAGAAAGAATGATCAACTTAAGCTTCAGACTTAGCTAGAGCAGAAACCCTTCACACATTTTTTAGTTATATTTATAAATACATTTAGCTAAAAGATGTACAAAGCCAACTTACTGATACAATTAGGGTTGGACCCATTTGATTGTTTTTTTTGGGTTGCTACAGGTTATTCATCCTCTTTCAACTTTTCTAGATGAACCATTTGCAGGTCTGTATTTGTACTGAACAGAATAAGTACATCAAAAGCCATTTGAGATTGGTGTAGCTTAATGACGTCAATTGTTAACCTTAACTTTTGATTGGTTAATGTAACTGTAATATCATGTCCCTATTATATGTTTGCAGTAATTTTTTCTCCCTAAGCAGGAACTATATATATATATATATATATATATATATATATAGTAATAGGAAAAAGTAATTATGATGCACGAGTCAATATCTATGAAGTATGAGTTCAAAACAGTATATTTCAGAAAATGTTTTACTCAATGTCCAGTGCACTATTAAGTAGCAACAGCTTGTAATACGGTAAATCGACTTGATATACAGTATACATATAGTCTGTGTCTGTAGTTTTGTGTAAAAGACATGTACTGGAAATGAGTACTGAATAAATCTCTGTGTATTCTTGCTAATAGATCAATGCAACAGCATATGATTAATGGGCCATGAAGATTTTATTCAAGTAACAATAGCTTATTTTCAATGGTGACAAATGATATGATGAAATGTAATGTCATTTTATCAAACTAAACCAGGAGCCAGCATCAAAAGCAAGAGGTGACCACTAGATTATAATTCTGCTCATCACCAGGTAATGTTATAAAAATTTAACTTCACTTTTGATTTTTTTCTTATTTGTTTGTTTTACATTTGTAGTTGTGCAAGCTTTAAACTTTTCTCCCCTTGCTATTTAAGTGTAGAAGCTAAAAGGTAAAGTGCTGGACAGAGTAAATAGTCAATGTCTGTATTCTATATGTTTATGTGATTGGTCTCTGCTCGTTTAATAAACATGTCTGGTGTAAGATAAGAGTTGTGGATATTGATTTTATTAAGTTTTGTGACATTTAGCTCAATTGTGCAATTAAGTGCTTAATGAGAGTTTGAGAAAAATATATTTTTTGCAGGTTTTTCCTGCCAAAATGTCAGATGATATGACATTCCTCAGTTAAAGTGAATATTCCCATTATGCATTTCTACTCTTTGCACATTCACCCAGAGAGAGACTGTAATCACCAAACATGTCCAAGTAAATGCATATTTGTACATTTGGTCCTCGGACTGACCCACCCACTCTCATCATCTCCTCCAGCTCTCATCAGTGCTAATGGGGAGCCAGGAGAACCACACACAACACAACACAACATATGTTGCTCCCGGTAATCAGCTCATTAGGGGCCAGCCCACTTGCTTCCTGGCTGAATGAAATGGTAAAATAGCAGTGAGCTGTAGTCTACACATGTGCACAAATGGACAGATACACTGTTAGAATGAATATGTTCCTAAATGCTGTGTGTTTGCTGCACTTGGGTACCTTTACATATAGTCAGGAATACAAGAGTAGAGCAGTTACATTTTATAACCCACTGTATGTGTGTGTTCACGTCACACAGCCATGGAAATAGTGCTTGATACGGGTTTTGAGACACTTTTTATAGCAGAATTTCTCCGATAAACATGTAAACTATACTATTAAACACAATCTTGCATACAGAATTACTATCTTAAAAAAACAAAACAGGATGTTCCTCTGGGGCTACCGTAAATGCTCACATGCTCCATAAGGCGGAGTGTGAAGTGGAAGATTGCACACATGGTATCTTTATTAAAAGCTCTACCAGTAACCAGTTTGCAGTATCTGTCACATGACCACCATCAGAATACAGATGCATGTGTTGGAGAAATAGTCAGGGCTCTACCTTGTGATCAAAAGTATTGATTAAGGTTTGAGGGAACTGTCAGTGTAACTCAAGCCTTACTTACCTCAATGAATCAATCGCATAATGTAGAAATCACTGTAGACGGGATTGGAGATCAAATTTTCCTGCTTTTTCACCAGGGACTGTCTCAAAAAGAGTTTAAATGTGTATTCACACTTCATATCCCCTTCGCTTCAGATCACTTTTGTAGAGGGGATGAGACAGAAGAAAGACGTGCTTTCATGATCTGCAACAAACTGACCATAAAAGAAGCATAACAACTTCCAGACCAGTAAAGACTGGCCTCTATACAGATACAGGCTTCAACACTGTGTGAACTGAGTTGAAAATGACAGAGGTAAGTGTGTTACTTCAAACCTGTTTTGCCACGAACACTAGCAATGTTTTCTGGGAATAGGACCCCATGGATGACTCTAAATGTTATAAAATAAATAAAGAGAGATGTTCTGGCTGACAGTGGGATATAAAGTTACCTTCATAAATTGGCACAGTTTAGACTTCTAACAAGGCATTAAATAGCTAAAGTTATAATCTTAAGAAAACAAAGCCTCAGGTAGGATGTGAGTTTGATGTGCTGCATTTGTCAAAGTTGTTCTTCACTGTGTATTAGATCAATCTGACTACGCTCACTTAGGTTTACTAATCAGATTACATTGTTGGCTTGTTTACAACCTGTTTAATCGTATGACGGCTCATTTTTCTGGGACCATCTGCTTTGAGACAGTTCAGTGTTTAATAGTACCATCTTGTAAACATAATGGATTATCCATGAAAGCTAGGCTTATGCCACAATATGAAAGGCTTTTGTTTGTGTCCATTTGAAGACTGCTTAGACAATAGTTGTAACATGAACTATTTTAAAATAAATGGTAAAGACCACTGACACTTTGTAAGCCTTAATTACCCTTCTATTTTAGATAACACATGCTTTAAATTTTCCACAGCCGGAGGCTGCTCTCCAGCATTTTTCAGTTTGTAATTCTAACCAGTTTTATGCTGTCCTTTGAGACAGAAACAGAAATCGATGTGGAGCTAAGTATTTGTAGCGTTTGGATTGGTCACCCTGGTTCAAAGCTATCTCTTCAAACTGGATTCTGACCCTCACACCAGCCCAGCCGAATACACAGCAGAGCTTTGTGAAAGGAAAAGGTTACGCATCTTTCTGAGGCAGCTTTTAACATCTTTCACATCCCCCGGCAGATTTAGTATCAACTGATTTAGATGGTTCACTACACACATGACTCATAACCAAGGTGGGTAGGAAGAACTTACATTTACTCTGTTACATCTATTCAGGTAAGTGCCTTGTACATTTAGATATATTTCTGAAAGGATATTTAAGTTTATTCATGAAACATAAAACCTATTTAATTGCATATGCATTGATTTTATTTCTACTCCTCTCCTTTTTGTTTCAGTACCTTTTGTTTATGTTGTATTATTTATATTCCTGGCTGTGGTTTTGTCACATGACTCTGTTTCACAAATGAAAATCTTTACACACAACTTGGAAAACACGGCTCGAAACAACAATAGACTCTGAGTCATGGGAGGAAATCCTGCTGCTGCATAAAAGATATGGACAAATGCAGTATAATATTTTACACAACGTTCTGGCCTACATATACAGTAAGTCACTCAAGGCTCTCTGAACTGGACTAGATACTGTTGTCTCTGAGAGATTGAAGGGCTCTGGCAGACACTCCTCCCCAGTCCATTACTCTGTCTGTTAGAACTTATACCTGAAAACACAAAGAGACGGGTTAAATCTTACTGATGCTGGCTAGAAAATAATGTCAAATGTGTTGGAGGCAATGCCCCTGCTGTTGAATGGTGCAGATTTCTTGTGTCTGAGGTGGTGGCTCTAGAGAGATGAGACTATGTTTATGCAGTAAATTGTATTTGTTTAAATAAATGAGAAAGTTTTTGTTCTGTGTTGTGTTCAAAAACGTACTAAAAAGAATATAAAAAAAATTAAATAGGAAAAATAATTGAGGTATATTTCACCATGAAGGATCTGGGGCATTACATTAACAACTGCAGACACAGTTGCACTGACATCTAACAGACAAGCTTAAAGTGGTGCAATATCTCGTAAAATAATCCAAATCTACTCGAGTCCTCTTATTGAATACTCATTTTTATTCAAATAAAATAGATGACTACATTTACATCTACTTGAAATAAAACCACTTTAAGCTCTGCACACATAAGCTCTCAAACACATAAACATGCTGTGCTGTGTCTATCCTAAACCTTCTGTAGGTGCTCCTTATTATCGGTCTAATGAAATCATAAGAGCACACTCAGGTCGCTCCACAAACAAATAATTACTTGGCCTTTAGAATGACTTTACCTCTCCACCATGACTTGCTCATGTTCTTTCATTTTAAAGCCTAGCTATTCTAATTATACTCAAGAGTCTTGACTCAGCTTCGCATTCTTTTGTCGCGGGGTTCAAGTCTCGATGGTCATTTTGTTGCTCTTTGCTTTGATTTGCTGAGCCAGATTAAATTAGCCACAAATATTTTTTTTTGGTCAAAACATTAAGCACAGTTGAAACACTTGCTGATGTAGTTTTGTTTAATAGTAGTAATTGATAATAACTCCAGATTTTACAAATACCACTAACAATGTGAATGTAGGGCATTGTTTATCTGCAGTTTTTAACACTTTTACGCAATTTATTTTTTGCTTAGAAAATGGCATAGTGGCCCATGTGGTTATAGGATGCTCATGGATTCAGTTTCCAGTTGCAGTGTTTCACTTGGCCACTTGTGGCAGTGGAGCATAGCATTAAACAGAACATCGTCAGGAAACATCTCAGTATTTCATAATTGTATTGTCAAAAACTAACCTCTCTGCTTCTGGGTATGTTTTGTCTTTTGATAATATTAGAGAACTTACTGCTTTTTTTCCCCTCTGTCTGTTAATGTGCTGTACTAAATCTAATCTATCTATGTGTGTTTTTGCTTAAACCGAACATGATTCAAGTGTAAATGTAAAACTGTGCTATAAAAACACATTTTTATTTATTGTTAGAATACATCATTTACATTCTGACGGCTTCAATTATTCATAAACACACATTTATTGCAGCTCTTACAAATGAATGACAACCTAACAGATAATGGTTAGTAATGGTTAAGTTTGTTAAAAAAATACAACTGGGTTTTGTCCTCTGCTCCAAAAACTTTCTGTCTGGAATTTAATGGAGTCCAAACTTTTCTCTCCTTTCCTGACGGTGTCAGGCATAAAGCTGTAACTGCAGACTGATGCTTGGTAACTAGGTGTTATTATATCTGCCTTCCTCTGTCTGTGTTTACTACATAAACATGTCTTATGTCACACACTGATATCATTTCATCTCACAAACTGAGCTGACCCTATAATTCAGATGTGAGAGCAATGCAGATGAAGGGTCTTTCTATTAGTTCACATTTAGTCCTTGATGTGGCCTGTGCTTGCTGGTGGCTTTTGCCTGCCCTGCTGCCAGGCTTGCACTAGATTGCATCAATGCCACCACAGCCACTTCTGCCAGAGCCATTGTTCTGTTTGTCAGTTGTTATTTTCTTTTACTTGGTGTGAAAACACATCGATTATGACAGCTTTCGCCCAGTAATGCGCTCCTCCGCAGTCAGGTGGACTCGCATATACAGCGTTGTATGTTCCTTATCTACAAGGTCGTTGGAATAAGAGCCTCCTTGTTGGCTACGCTGTATCCGATTTGCCTCAGTAATTTAATCATAAGAGTGTTCAGTAGTGAGATTGAAAAACACCAGTAGCAGCATCTCTGACATAAGCCCAGGTGGGATTAGGCCTGGAGATTTGTTACCACAATACCTTTGGTGCACACTGAGAATTGCTGAGCTGATACAGTCAGTAAGGATCAGAAAACAATGGTGACAGATAAATGCAAAGTGTGTGCGTTTGTGTGTGTGTGTGTTGGGGGGTCCTATATGAGCTCTCGGTGCAGCTACATGAACCCAGTGACAGGTTGCTGTGTGCAGTGGAAATTGGAAAGGTGCCTTTTTTTTGCTTTGTCTAGAGAAATAATAAAAAGGAAACGATCGCACAAATGCAGCATGATACCCGCTCATCTTTCCTACAAATGTTAACACAAGACACATACCATGGCTGCCATTTTCTCCATTAAAGAAAGAGCACAAAGAACACAAACTCCATCCCACTTGATCATCTTTGTGTCCCCTGGATTATACCTGTATCTGAATGGTTAACAGGATTCCTTTATACAGCCTTTCTGTGTCTTGTGTAAAAATATCTCCATGTTGTTGAAGTTATCCAAACAGGTTCAACACTTCATAATGCTGTGCATGCACTTCTTTTTCCCGTTTCTCCCTAGTCACTTGTTTTCAGACCAGAAGTGACATAACTGTCGCCGAACTTGCCTGAGATGACACTGTCAGTCAGTGTTGCTGAGTAGACATCCACATAGTGCTACTACATCCCATTAAATTAAACCAGATCAGCGTGGCTCTGTTAGAAGAGTAGAAGAGAGATGTTGCTGAGGACTGCAGGTGTAAAATGATGAGTCTCAAAGAGAGCACATGTAGACAGTTCTGATCCAAAGTTTGGGGGAAGTTAGCTGTGTATTACTGAAAAGTATAGACAAATAAAACATGTATTTATTTATGTATGTATGTAAACGATCCACATTTGCTGTGAGTGGTGTGGTAAGGGTCAGGCCAGCATGTCAACTGGCAAGTTTGATACAGGTAACTATTGTGTTTCCACTGTTGTATGTGCACAAAGACATTGTCTGTTGTATGTGAACAGTGATATGTAAATCAGATTTGAAGCAGACCTTTAAAATAGAACAATGAAAAGAGTAACTCAGTGTTTGCAATGATGTGAAACACTTGAGGTATTTTGTATGCTGCTGCAGTAAACAGTGGCAGAAGGTTGCTGCACTAGTTTCCCATATTGTAGGACACAATGTATAACATGTGACAAGTTCATATCACAAGCAATCAGTGTCTTTTTCTAAAACCAGAAACAACATTGAAGGCTAGCTTTGTTTCAAAGTACAATGGAATAAGGCATTTATTACAAAATCAGTTCATTAACAAAATATATGCACCACTCGGTTGAATTCAAAAGCCAAAAAGTCAAAAGCCAAAGGGATACTGAGGGATTATTTGTATTTGTAACTCTTTTGACAGCATTTATTTATTCTTTATTTAACCATAAACATCCCATTGAGATTAGAATTTTTTTTTAAGGAAGTCTGTGCCACATTTCATACAACAACACACAGAAAACACCTATAGTGACTTGGTGACAACAAGTCTTCTTGGTTTGTAGATTATAGTAGTTATAAGTCATTGGCTTGATTATCAGCTCTCTAATAGTGTGTAGCAGCCTTGGCCAATAAAAAATGATTTTGGAGACCATGTTGCTGTTGCCTTAGACACTTCCTCCAGCTCTTCTGGGGAAATACAGAGGCCAGCCGAGAGACATATTCCCTCAGGCTTGTCCTGGATCTTCCCCGGGGCCTCCTCCCGGTGGGAGACGCCCGATACACCTTGGGAAGGGGTTCGGGAAGCATCCGGAACAGATGCCCGAGTCACCTCAGTTGGCTCCTCTTGATGTAGAGGAGCAGTGGCTCTACTTTGAGCTACTCTCGAGTGACTGAGCTCCTCACATATCTCTAAAGAAGCACCCAGCCACCCTGCGGAGAAAGCTTATTTCTGCCGCCTGTATCCTCGATCTTGTTCTTTCGGTCATGGCCCACAGCTTGTGACCATATGTGAGAGTAGGAACGTAGATTGACCGGTAAATCGAGAGCTTTGCCTTACAGCTCAGCTCCATCACCACAACGGACCGGTACATCGACCGCATCACTGCAAAAGCTGAACCGATCCGTCTGTCGATCTCACACTCCCTTCTTTCCTCACTCGTGAACAAGACCCCAAGATACTTAAACTCCTCCACATGAGGCAATAGCTCTCCACAAACCTGACCCCAGTGCACACTGAAGGTCCTGGCCTGATGGAGCGGACATCATCTGCAAAAAGCAGAGACAAGATCCTGTGGCTCCAAAAAAATATAATAATGACTTTTATGTTCAATTTTCTTTTTCTACAGTAAACTATTTTTAACAAACCTTAATGATAAACCACTCTTTTCCTTTTCTTCTGTTTTGTGGGAATGTTAATAATTTGTACTGTTATTGCACACAGCATTTGAGGAATTTATTTTTAAAAAATTATTTTAACAAATGACAGAAACATGTTTGTTGTGATTTTGTGCCAACTCTCCCACACCTCAAACAGTGCAGTACACCAGTGACATCTAGATTACGTTGTAGTGGAAACATAATGCTGAGCAGATGCCAACATTATGAACATCCCAGAGACAATGCTGGTAATTAATATCCTGGCAGAATGATAAATGTCCATGCTGAATGAATCATTAGTTACAGTCTCGGGGGTCAGATGGCTTACCTCAGTCCTTAAGAGGCCTGGACATTTTGAGAGCGACATTCGTTCATTATACAATGAAATATTATATAATGACAACCTGTATTACAAACACTAATGTGGCTTAAGCAACCCAAGCAGCTGGCTTAGTCAGAGCAACTACCTCATTGAACGCTTGGTTGTTTATGCAGATATATATATTTGTGCTTAAGTTGACAGGGGCGAGTGTTTACGTGTGTAGTGTCGTTAAGCAATTTTTTTTTTTTTTAGTTCTGAGATCCAATTGCTTATTATTATAGAAATATGGCTGCTCTGGCATAAAACAAAACTGGTGCATCTAGTTAAACCAGTCAATCAATAAATTAATTCCATATAATCTTGATTCTGTTTTATTTTAGTTCCAAGGTTCCTGCTCAGACATAGGCAGCAGCAAAATCTGAGACTTTATCACAGTTTATATTTGCTGGTGAGAAGCCAAATTGAGTTTCATTGCATGTTTATACTGCATTATGACAATTAAGCATTTCATTCATTCAACATTACCGTTTGTAAAAATCATTCTGCATCATGGCAATCATCATTTAGCAGAACAGTCGAAACTTATTGCAATTGCTTCTTTTAATACCAATTGCTTCTTTTAATACCAATTATTTTTGTTCTATATATATATATATATATATATATATATATATATATATATATATATATATATATATATATACATACATACATACATACATCATTTGGAGAAAGACATATGGCAATACATTAACTTTGCATGAAGTCTTCCATTTAAAGATTTTTGTTTTTAATTCAGGTCTAATTTGCTGTGTTTCTTGCTGCTTCAAACATTACTTGGCCTCTGTGTAACATTATTTCTAGCAGCTCTGACCCTCTCCTACACATGCTGGTGATCAGCCAACACTGTCTTCCATGGGCTGAGACTATTACAGTGGTGGCTGAAATTTTTATAGTGCGAGGAGGAGGAAAATAATGGAATTGTGGGAGGGAGTACAGGTGACAGCTACTGTTACCAAGATACTCTGGCTCTGAAAGCTGTGTTGGAATTGAGACGATTTGAGTCAGCTGTAATGGTCCCCTGTCTGTCCTGTGTCTTTGTCATCGATGACTGACATACCTGTGCGCTCATTAGTCTACTTTTAAAGGACAAAAGAGTTCCTGAGCACTATGCATAATATGTTTCCATAGCTACTAAAGCCTATCTTTGTTACTATCTATCAAAAATGACAACCAGTAGATGTCACTCACTTCCTGATGTGAAGGAAGTTATTATGCTGATTATACACAACCATAATTGCGATTGCTTTAGTGGGTCCTTTGCTCCTTGAGGGCTCCACGTTTTGGCCAGTTGTAATTACCCCTCCCCTCTTTTTGAAATGGCATTTGCTTATTCCCTAATTTACAATGCACCAATAACGTTTGTCTCCCTTTTTCATTGGCTCTGTTCCCTCATTCTTTCTCGTTTAACAAGCAGTTGATACACTGGCGGACTTTTAATTCCCTTCCCTTTTTCCACAGCAGCAGAACCACAGTCATGTCGGATTTGAAAAACATTAGAGAATGCTGCCTTCAATTTTGACATTTTGACAGCTAGATTTTCATGAGTCTTCAGTAAAGTGCAAGTCATTGTGTCTGGAATGACTTCCGTGAGAATATTTCTGTACCTGTGGCAGTTATACAGTGCAGGCTTTACTTGATAACATACTTATTGATCACTGTCACTTAACTGGTTGCTTAAGCACCTCCTCAAAGATAATCCACTCTCCTAGCGTTGTGTTAGTCTGTGTGTTCACAGCCATAGATTATTGTGGATTGTCTGCAAGGATTTTCATGTGGTGATTTTTTACTCTTGTCCTCATTTCTACTTTTCATTATGAGAACAAATAAGGGGACTCCAACCAGACATTTGGTCAATAGTTGGTGCCTGTTTACATTTAAATGACATACTATAATGACATACCATTTCAGACCCATTTGGTCATTACTGCTGTTGCAGTATTATTCTGTAGAGACACAATGAGCACATTACATTTTAGTCAGCATTTTTTGCGTTGTTGCTTGCGGCGTACACAGCCAAGGACTATATCTATATTCATAATCATCTTGCATTAAGCATTAAGCCTTTTATTGAGCATCTAGCACTCTTAATGCCTCACATGAACCACATCTGGATAAAAAAAAAAAAAAAGCAACATTGTCACACTCTTAACGACTTGCATCACCCAAGTTGTAAAGAATGCATCTGTTGGTAAATTGGCTTTTATTTACCAGCTCCTTCAGACTGTGGACCAGGTTATAAGAAAATACATCCAGATAATGAAGTTAGTGGTAAAACTAAAAAAAAAAAAAAAAAAAAAAACGCAATGTAAAAATGTGTTTTTCCTTATGCATCATTGTCCATTAACTCACTCAAGACCAGATAAAAAGTATTTGGCAATTTACTTTATTTACATCCTGATCAAAACTGACAACGAATCTACAAGAACCATATGTGCTTTTGTCTGCACCAAGCACCCACACTGGTTCCTCCGAGGTGGAGAATAACACTCACTTGTTTTTATGTGTCCAGTCAAAAAATATGCTGCCACAACACAAGTGCTTTGATTATTTTAATTGTGGCTCGCAGTGACAATTAACATGTGGATACAGACTGGAGCCAAAACAGTGTACAAGCACAGATTTATGCTTTCATGGCATTTTCAAAAGCAGTCTGCTCTCATCCTCCACAACAAGCTGTTATGTTGCATGTTTAGGCCATCGTCTGTTTGTTGCATCAAACCATTCTTAGCCAATGTCTTAAGTGTGTATTTGCCATTATTGCCGTTGTGAGGCAATGTGCTTAGGTTAATGCATCCATTTTTAGATTACGCTTATGGTAATAAAACAAATTTACAAAGAGGCTCAGCTCAAATGTTCAGGGAGTGACTGGAATGAACTACAATGGGAGTTTGGTGGCTGTTTTTATTATCAATGACCTACAAATGTACCACACTTATTCCTCCTTTAGGCAAAAGGAAGAGAGTTTTGGGGAAAAGAAGACAGCTGTGCAAGACGTGGCAGCCAACAAACTATAGGATTAGATGTCAGATTTCCATAGTGTCTAGAGAACCTTTGATGATGCACTGTCACTACATGTACGAACACAATTACTATCATTAACTGAGTTCTGTTTGTAGTATGTGCACTCTTATATTCCACCTTCAAATTCTGTCAAAATCTTGCGGTGTATTGAATGATGTGTCCCAAACTTGAGGTGAGCCATGCATTTGTCATCCGCCATCAAAACCAGGGTAAACAGAAAACACTCTCGACTTGAGTGAACTACCTGTGTGTGCCTAAAGTGCACTTAATGTTACTCAACTTTCTTTGAGACAGTGATAAACCTGCTAATGGCACACATCAAGTTCTGAAGAATTGCATGATAAAAGCTCACAGTGAATAGAGACGTCGAAAAACATGCAACACTAATGGCGCCTTTGACAACACTTAATTTAGCAAGGTAGCAACAACAAAGTTCATTTACTGTGAAACATCTGTGTACTTCTTTATTCTTCAACACAGACTGCCTTTTAATGACAGACACAGATTTGTCTTTGCCGTTTGTGCTCGTCTCGTGGTGCTGTGGATGTGTGAGGGTGGAGAAAAATGCAATTGCTTTGCATTTAACATTTTTTTTTAACAATATTGGGCAACTTGTCTAACATTAAGATTGGAGTGATTCCCCAAATATTCTCAGATTTACAGTTTGCTGAAGGATGTCAAGATTCTTAGAGTGACAGTTGGTTTATGATCCAGTTGACATTTATGACAGCACTTACAAACATTTATTTGTTTGATGGACACATGTCACCATTCCTTAAAACAACCCTGAGCATTTCTCAGAGTCTATCCTCGTGTTCATTTGAGAATCATGGGAGCTACTTGAAAACACAGAAAAAGTTGCAAAAATGTTTGAAACTGAAAGTTTTGGTGTAGACACAGTCTTGAAGTTGTCAACATTGATCTTCAGCGACGTTGGGAAGTTCTGTGATGCAGTAATTTCAAATTCTGAAAGTTGGCTTAATTATTCAGCAGTAATGTAAAATGCTGAAAGGAGCTTGTCTTGATGAATTTTACTGACCTGGTAATAATTCGTACCAGACAATAGGTATCTTGAAACATTTTGAGCTGTTAGCAAATAAAGTACTGACTGTGTTCCCCCAGAAAGAAAGTGGGTGTCACTTTCCCAAAAATATAAAAAGCCAGCTTGGTCAACATGTTCTGACCAGTCTCAGTTGTCCTCAGTGTGCCCGGCTCAAATACCTTTAAAGAATGGATTTTCTCTGTGGCAATTAAAGCCAAGAGCTGATCAAAAACTTGAAATATCTCAACTGTGACATGCCATGTGGGGAATTTTCTCCAGCTATGAGCAAAAAGGACAAAGAACTGCTTGAGTCAGTCATGAGCAGCAAAAATCTGTGGAGAAAGTAAGACTGGTGCCCTAACAAACCTGCACACTGAACCGTGAGGAGGACTGCTCAAAGCATTAAAGGTAACTCAATGTGTTATTTCGTAAATGCTGATATAACTAATACAATATCATATTGATGTGTTTAAAGACCTTCAAACTATAAACCCCCCAAAAAAATTCATACACATTTTTTTTGGCAATATTATAAAGTTATTATTTATAGGGAATGTTTTACAGTGAAATATATATTTCTGGTTTTGGACCAAATAAGGTGTACACTGTGTAAAGGCTGATGCTGCTGCAATGACTATAATGACTTTGCAGCAGACTAAATATCATGGTTCTTCTGTAGAGTGTGAAGAAATTAAATGATATTGGTTTGAGTCTTCCATGGACTTGTTAATTTACTCGCCTTCATTTTTGCGCCTTTAGCTTTTGTGGCTAGTAAATTATAGTAGACTTGGACAATGGAGACAGAGAGAGCTACAAGTAAAAAGATATTCAACCTAAACTGCTTCATTGTCACAAAGAGGGTAATGCACATTGCCTTCACTGGTGTCACTCTAATAATTGTTGTTTTTTTAGGCCAGGTTTCTTCTTTAGAAGTGTGTTTGCAGCCATGACTTTTATGTAAAGTGTCTCTGAGAAGTTGGATCTGTAAATACAATGATTAAATAGTCTCAGATCTTCTTTCTCTACGTCAGCCTTCTGCTGCTTTTACCGTCAGACTCACGTTAAATGCTTGTATGTACTATGGGTCTGATTGTATTGTCTGTCTTTTATCTGCTTTCTGTTGTTTCCGTTTGTTTATAGAACACTTTATAACCTGAGCTTTGAAATCTGCTATCACATAAATGTTAGCTGACTTAGATTCTGGCTGCTGTTGCTTTCAAAATCTTGAAGCTTTGATGCTGCACATTTGCAACCTGTAAATAAACATTTGCTTACAGTAGGTGTTCACACATTCAGCTGTCACTCAAGACATGAAAAGCAACCCTACATAAAAGGATTAAACATCTGCACGGGCCAGCTTTTTGACACTTTTCCTTCTTTTTCTTTCCTCTCCAAGTGGAGCACTTCACCCCTCGATGAACCTCCTGGTCTCAGGCTGAGCAACTTTTACATCTGTGTGCTGGAGACACCACACACATCTAGAGAGAGGCTATTTTCTCTAACTGCTGGCTTAGACATTTTCACGAAGCTGCTGCATATGAATGGACCGACTGCTGTTAGCCCCGCAGTCATGAGTATATGAGTTTACATGAAGTGATGAGCCCTCAGCCTCGCGGCCACCATCTATCTGCTGCTGCGCTGTCACACATGCAGTCAACAATGCTTTAAATTCCACTATGTGGGGTCTGCTTACCTCAGCTGCAGAGAGCATCCTGCCTTTATCTAAAACAAGGACAAAGGGCTTGTGTGGAAAAACGAAAAGACATTATAATTCATACATTTGAACTATTTTAGGACCTGTGGACTTTGAATGGGATGCATTTCTTAAGTAAACCACTGGCTACTTTTTGGTGTTTGTGTTGATCCGAACCAAACTTTACTGCATATATTTGTCAAACTAAGACAGAAGTGGGTAATTGAGTTAAGACTTGGATAAAATTGTAATCCTAAATTGGACATATGAAAGGAAACGGCAAAATTGGTCCAAAAAGTCACATTGTTCCTCAATAAAAGCTTAACATTGTTAAAATTCTGGCTTTAACTTCAATATTTACATAATCTCACACTGACACACAGCCACAGTCTTTGAAACTAACCCGGTATTTCTCTATTGCACTGACTCTGTGGCAAATACAGTCCAGTGTATACATAATTGTTTCAAGTCATTAATAACCCATTAATATTGATGTATGTTATTTAAATGTACGGGTTAACAACTCTGCAGCCCTCATTAAGACTTGATGGGGGTCAGAGCTGGCCCGCAGTCCCACCACAGTGTGCCTGATTACATTTTTAATAGAGTGTGGCTCTGATTTAGTGGGCTGTCCTTGCCATGTATGTCGAGCAAGGATATCCTATAATTGTTTGTGATCACTTTGAATGCGATGGCATTTTAAGGAAGCAGGTAACACTGGCTACAGAACATTTCATTACACCCCCTCCAATAGTGATGTCTTGTCCACTTTCGGAGTCATGACTCAAGATTTGAGGTACGTGTCCATCGCCAACACTCTCATTATCAACAGCTAATGAGAAAGGGTTGTGTTCATTTCAGGTGTATTCTCTACCAACATCGCAACAATCAGAGAGTTTGAACCCAAAACTATAACATCAATTATTGTGTGCATGTCTCTATTTGCAGAAGGAGATGTGTCTCTATACTAACAATTTTCAGTTGTATAATGAATTTAAATGAACCTAAAATTCAAAGTATGACCCGACATTCTAACCAACTGGGTAACAATGTTGAGGCAATTTTACAATCAGCATTTCCTGCAAAACAAACCACATGGGCTTGGACTGTATAGCCAGAAAAAGCACACCCTCTTGCTTGTTACTTCAAACCCTAACCCCAGCCAAGTATAATTTGGTTCCAAGGCACGTTGCATAACTGTATCTGAGCTGTGTTAGCTCAACAATGTAATAATATCTACAGCTTTCCCAGTTACAGTCTTCTCACGTTTGTGCTATACAGTAATTGTATCCCATATATCTGCTCATCCTAAAGTTTAATCCCTCTGATAGATTTAAAAAACCTTTAACATATTATTGAACTCTTTTCGCCATAAACTCATGTCCAATAACTCTATAGCGTTTGTCTTTTTTTGCGCAGGACCAGGGGTTTGATGCGGCTAAGAGTACTTTATTAGTATATAGATTTTTGTTGCAAACAGCAGGCTAGAGACCCAAATGCATACAACAGTAGGCATTTGTAGTTAAACAAGATTTATTTTACAGATAATTTACAGGCTGGATTCCACAGGTAAGGACAGGAACGGAGGATGAGGAGTCTAGTAAAGACTTAGAAAAATGTCAAGAGAAGAAAAAAAGTGTGTCGAGTAATCCAGGAAGTATTTAGTGAAATGCATATCGAGGCTTGTGTTGTTTAAGTTGAATGACGTCAACAATGACGTTTGAAGCCTTGCTGCGTGAAGTTTATTATGAAGTTTATGAGTTTTAGCGCAATGTGTTGAAGCCCAAGATATCTCTGAATTTGTGGGTAGTGTTTTGTCCCATGCTTCACATGGGACAAATGAAGCAGGTGTTTGAACCAAGCCTCTCTCATGGAACCCCGTAAAAGGGCCTCGAGTAAGGCGCAACATCATACTTCGATATACCTCCATCCACCAGAGGGCAGGCTCCAAAAGCGGAAATATAAAGAGAAACCCAATGACAACTGCCAAAGTGTAAAATTTATGTTTTCAGCCTGGTACAAAAGATGTCTCTGGTCTCTAGAGCAAGTGTTTTACTACATGACATGGGGGGGTAAAACTAGAGTTTTACTATGCAGTCACATTAGAAATGACCGAATGTAACCACCATTTTCTTTCCCTGTGTTAAGCCCAATATAAGTGAATGGAGGAGAAATGGCCACACATCATCCATGTTTTATTTCAATCTATGATTTAAACCTGTCACATGGTGTGTGACAAACAAAGCTTTGGACTTCACAGGTCACGTGATCTGCAATAAACTAATAAAGTTTTGAGTAATGAACCTTTTTTTATGTAATTGTATTGAAAAGGTTCATTGTTTCAGAAAGCTTCACTTTCCCATCACAAAAAAGCCAGGAACTAGTTACCACTGTGGCAAGACTGACAAGGGAGAGGAGGTTGATGAACCAGGTTTTTATAGGCAGAGCTCATTGCAGATGGATCACAGGTGAGGTGATTACAACAGACAGCAGCTGGTGAAGACTGGATGGCTCCTTCCGGGTAGGTTTGACAGACACAAACAAACATAAGGGAGGGGGAAATGGAGAAAACAGGAGGATCATGACAATTTTGTTCTTTCATAGGAGCACTTCCAATAAAAAGTCCTCAGTGAGTGCCAGAATTTAGGAGCATTTAGAGAAACATTTCAGTGCAAGAAAGTGCCAAACATGAAATCCTTAGATTGAGGACTGAATCTGTGAAGAGTTCATCACGCTCCTCTGTGGATGAATTTCTGGTTTAGGAATAAAAGATCATACAAATGTGTCATAAAAAGTATGTGTATGTGAGTGTATGTTTAAACTTCACTTTTGACAGTGTTACTCCGTTTGTAGCCTGCCATTCTATTGCTTAAAATCAAGTGTTTCGGGAGTCAGTCAGAGTGAGTGTGTAGCTGATGATTAAAACAACCATAGTTGTTTTAAAGTCTACTCATATAGTTCTGTGCATGTGTCTTCACCAATTGCCCTGTTGCAGAAGAAAGGATGAAGCTTCATTTGTTGCACAGTTCTGGCTCAGTAGATAATATAAACTCCTGAAGCTCCATCAAAGGGAAGAACAGACAGTATAATGCTTTCACTCAGGCTGCTAGTTTTACCACATCATCTCAAAAACAATGGCTTATTACTAAACTTTGATAGCTTTGGTCTTGTTTTTCTACTTTAGAAGGTGTCATCTCACTTTTCTGTAGCATTTGCTTCTTCGGCTTTCATGCTATATGCTATATGCTATAGTTGATGTAAAAAAAAGTGCATAAAGAGAATTTTTTTTTCTCATTTTCTCCATTTATGAGCTTTGATTGGTCAGTTGGGGTTGTGGAGTTTACAAATCCTAACCCTTTCCTGCAGAAAAAGAGCTAAAGATGAGTTTTGAATTGGTTAAAACCTAGCTCATGGGCTCTACTGATTTCAAACTGATTACATTACATTTTCTTGACCAAAACATCACTGGAGATGGGTTGTAAATGGAAATCACTAGATAATCCTAGCTGTCCACCGTAAAATCCTCTGTGTTATCTCAGCACCAGATAAATGACACTCAAATCCAGTAGTGCCATTGTTTTCAGATCGAGTAGTCTGTGCATGTATAGACTAATCTATCTTTTAAAGTAAGCAGGCCATAGAAACGTCATTTTCTGGAAATGTTAAAAGTGTAAGTTGAGTGTTGAATTTTTCTTTTTTGAGTAAAGTAAATGCCTGTCATCCCAAAAAAAGAAGATTAAATTGTACTTTGAAGCCCGCACAAGAGGATTTCTCTTGGTTTTCAGCTCCTATTGTTCCATTGTGTAGCAGACAACCACAGTAAACAATTGCAACCCTCATTTGTACAATAAATGAAAAAAAAAGCAAACAAGAACTGTTTGATATGTATTTTGAAGAAACAGGTGGGATAAAAACAAAACAACTGTGCCTTTTAAAAAATGTTTTTTTTTTTAATTTTTCTCCAATTCAGTTTTGTTAGGATTATATACGATTTTTTTTTTACATTTTTTACTTCATAAAAGGCCTTTTTCATGTAGTAAATGTAGTTTTTGTCCTTTTTTGCCAACATCTAGTGGCAAGAATGCAATCCCACACCTCAGAGTTTGTGAACAGCCATGGTGCCCTTAAGGGACCTGCTGTATTATCAAACACTCTTGTTTGGTCCATTAACCTGGGCTTAACTGTGGTCCTTAGGCTCTAAAGAAACTTTGGAAAACACAACTCACCCAATACATGCAAATGCTCTTTGTGGAAAACATTTATGAATTTATCACATAAAATAAACACAATAAAATATACATATTAACATAATGCTGTTTTGATAAAAGAACAGCACAAAGTCTAAGCAAATGCACTCAGTAGATACTCCCCCATCAGCAGTTGTCAGTTAGCTTGTATGATGTAAATATTACACTCCTTTAGGGATTTTGAAATTCTCACATTAATCTGATTGGTAAGTTGACTTGCTTTGATCTGCCACTCTTAACTACAGAGCAGAATGTAATACGGTTTCTCTTAATGCATTTATACTTGAACATGATACAAATCTGTAAATTAAATAAAAGTTTATGTTTCAGAAAGTAAACCCTGACATCCTCCTCTGTAGCAGACCTGAGGCTAATACATAATGCATGGTGGATCAGATGAGGATTATACACCTACACACTTTTCTATTTGTAGTTTTATATTTCACAGGTGTGTATATATATATATATATATATATATATATATATATATATATATATATATATATATATATATATATATACCTTGATGATCTAATTTATATATTTAAAATGAATGCTAGTTAAGCACTTTAAAAACTACTTCTAAAATACAACTACTCTACACGAACTCATGATATAAAACATATTTAAATCTGATCTTCTTATCTATCAGTCTCGCCTTACCATGGTCTCGGTCTTAACTTGGACTTGATCCCTTGCTGTTGTGGGATAGTCCCAGAGCTGGCTAGAGTAGAGGTTACATGTCCTCTCTGTGTTACCCTGGGTTCTTTCAAGACACTCCAGCTTTCTCCCGACTTTCTCTCCCACAGACACAAGATCTGAGGACAGAGAGAATTCACATTATTATTGGGATCTGATCTTTATAGATTTTTGTCTTTCTATTTACACCATGCATCTTTATCTGTCTACATGAGATAGGACAGACCTTACTTCCCATTTCCACATCCAAATAAAAAGAATGCTCCTGATAAAAGAGTGCGTTCCTAGAAAATTTGACATGGTAATTCTGGCAACTTCTGGGCTTCCTCGGGGCTCTGTAGTCAGTCCAGTGAGCACTGTTTGAATCATCATAATGAGCCTGAGAAACTATTGGTAGTGCATGGTAACCATTTACAATGGTATATTCTATATTGGACTATAATGTTGGACGTTGTTTGACTGTTGTTCCTATTGTAATCTATGTTGCTTGACTCCACATCCCTGCATTCATTTTGATAGTTTCAGTATGACTCAAAGGATAGACTTGGAAGAGAGAATGATTTAAGTTCACATCTAGGAAGACACAGAATTGCATTAAGTGCTACTCGATTGCTCAGGTCAGGTTAGCAGCCCAAAGGCAAATGAATAATCACTGTTTGTGAATGTTCTTTTCCTCCTCCATTTGGAGAATTTCTCTAACAGTGTGATAAAAAAGAGGAAAATACATGGATTAGAAGTTGCTTTAGTTCATTTTCAGTGTAGTGTCCATATTTGCTGCAGTCATGGTATTAAAACTGAGTGGTCCCGTTTTGGGGGTGCTCCACCAAGACTGTCGTTAGTGATGATGCTATACACTTATGCCTCTAAAGGGAATGCGTTGCAGTCCTTGCCACGGTGTACTCAGCCTTGTGCTACTGAATGCATAGGCCCCACGCTGGCAATATAAACAGGGCAGATGAGCTGCAGACCTTTCGAGAATGTTTTTGCAGCAACAAACAAACAAGACACCGGCTGATATCATATAGAGCGTGTAAACCACCATGGCCTACATTATCCATCCTATGTGACAGTGGAACAAACAATGCAGACATGAAAGAGTGCAGATGATTACTTTGTGCTGCTCAGAGCTGGGAGCTTGTTTAAAGCTTGGCGGAATAATTGTCTGCTGTTATGAATGCTAAATATAGCTATGGCTGCTGATGGCAACTATTAGAACACATGTGTTTTATTGGCTGTTCTTACCTGGTGTTATTTTCTTAGCCACGTAGGTACGTTTTCCAAAGACAGAAAAGCTCAAGTAAGTGGGGTTAAACTAACTTACAGTGAATAGAGACCAGTTCTAAAACACATCAGGATATGTAGGGACATCATTAGTGGATGAATGCGCTGTTATAACAGTGCTGTAGAGCTTTACTGTGGCTTGACAATGAGAATCTGTTTCATAGTGGGAGTTAGTGTTACTTTTTGATGTCATGACCAAAAACATGAAAGATGTTACAGTGATAAACAAGTGATGGCTTTCTCAACTTTTAAATTATTCTTTGCATCTTTCTGATTTTATGGTTGTTGGCCTGCCCTGACTGTATTTTTTAAACGTGAATCTCTATGTGGTTATCCCGAGGATTAAATTGTACTAAACTGTAATATTTATCACAAAAGTAACTTGACACATTTACAAAAAAACATATTGTAATAATCAAGTGATGGATTATAGACACAATTACTCACAAAGACGTTTTGTTGTGCTTGGGTTACTTTATGTTAAGCTTATTCTGGGTAGGTGAGCATGCTGTTACTGCTGTGACGGACCAGAAAGCACATTTGAAACAACATAAATGTCCCATCTTTTATGGGAAATTTTAAACATGTGAAATTTCACTTTGCAATCCATTAAAGGTAACGAATGTAGTCCTAGAAGGTCAGTAGGTGTTGAAATTAAGATTAGTCCTCCTTTTTGTATTGTGGACATGGATATTTCATTTTAATTGTCAAGAGAATACGTGGAAGAACTTTTGCATTATTGTTTGTCTGTGCGCACCTTAGCTTTAAAACAAAACAAAAAAATAAAACTGTGCTTTTTCCTGCAGGCAGAGCAAAAAGGTGACTGTGGAGATGCAGAACTCTGAGTGGAGAGAGAAAAGGTGAGATTGCTCCACTCTAAGTACCTGAGCCCCCTGAGGAGACGAGTGACGAGGGAGGACTGTAACCAAAGAGGGAGGTAATGAGGTGTGTGTGCTTTATGTGCCTTTTCATTCTGCTCTGAACACTCTTGTGCTTGGTGCACATATGCATGTCTTGCGCGTCATGTTTTATTACTGATTGTTGATGACCTTCACTGTGGTTGATCAGCAGCTGTCAGAGTCAGGTGGCTGACATATGGCAAACGATACCTGAGATAATAAAATCAGACAAGGGAACATAGCAGCAACTTAAGTTGAAAATCAGACATTTAATGAGCCAGAGAATGGCCTGACCTTTCTTTTTCCTTAGCCACTATGATTTGTCTGGCTTCTAATAGAAATGGCACCATGGAAGATTAAACAGTGATATGTGACTAGCCCTCATTACAGACTCTTACTGAGGCAAACACGCCGCTGATGTCCAGTTGAGACATACTGGTGTGTGAATCATCTGAGGCTCCATCCTTGGGAATCGCCATTCTAATCCAATTTGAAGTAATGAAATTGAAGGCTAGCCTCTGTAGTCCTGTGTTTTGTGGCCTTTGGCTCACAGGGGAGAGTTTGTACTTAGCTGTTTACCTAAATATTGATTAATGTCTCTCTTGCTCTGAAAAGATATCTGGGTTTGGTCTGTGAAAAGCCTTTTCTGTCCTAATTTTGTCCAATTTAATCCCAAATCTAAAAGAGACACTCCACATTTCAAGTTCACAAAACACTGCACAGCATGTGGCCTCATCACTCATGTGCGTTCAATTTCAACATTTCAAAAGGAAATTTTGGAAAGCCAATAGAATCCCTTGTTGCTTTGCTCCCAAAGTGCTCTCCATCATTTGAAGATCTTTTTTTCATTTTTATTTGCGATTAAGAGCTTCCTCAAAATTGTATGCGTGAGTCATAAATACTCATATTTCTCCATCCTCGACAGTGCTTCACAACATCTCTATGGATACACACAGGAGATGTAGTTTTGGAGAGCGAGCGCCTGATGAAAGAGACAACCTGCCAGCAAAAAGGAAGTTGGCCCACCTTGGATAATAGCAGCAGATTGAATCGGCATACTCTGTCAGCCTCTCAACCATCTGCTGGTACCATGGGAGTCTGGTGTGTGGACTCCCTACCAGAGCAGCCCAAGTCCAAACCTGGACCGGACTCTGGACAGGTGGCTCTTACTCTGTCGTCTCTCACTGGCGACTACGATGCCTCATGTCATGTGTTTACTGCTTACAGCAAAGAACCACTTTCATTTACACTTGTAAAGCGCAGTTTGAAGGAAAAGTCAAGGATAAGGAATGGCATTGAAGGTTTGTTGATAGTGTGCTCTGAAGAAGCTGGTGGGACTGAAGGACTACCAGCTGAGGGTCAGAGCCTAACCTTGGTTAAATGCATTCAAAATGGATGGTATTTTAATTTACTGCTCAACGATTGCTGCAAAAGTGGAAAAAAAATATGTTAAAATGTTACAGTTATCTTAATGGAAAAGTATTTATAATGCCTCACTCATGTATTAACCTTAGATCTCCTTGAAAATTCATATTCTACACTTAAATGTATGTGTCCTTAAAAATGTATATATAGGGCAATATACAACTAGATTATACATTTGCTGACAAAGCAAGTTACAGAGTTTCATGGCTCAATTGTGTCCCAGCATAAATTCAAACATCAAGACTGTCCTCAGCTTGTTTCCTGCTGTCTTTGTCGCTGATTCTCAGCCAATCACCTGAACCCTCATGCACCCTATGTCCGCCCGCAGCATTCTCTCATGCAGCTATTCCTTTTTTTTTCTTTTCAGCACAAGTCTTTTATAATTGATTATATCAAAAAAATTACTGAATGTCTTTTTTATGTACTATGTCACTACATAGTGACACTACATAAATGCTCTAAGCCTACAAAGTAATACCATTATGTATGTACTATTTAGTTACATTGTATTACAGTTTGTTAGATACAATGTATTAAGTTTAGTATAAAATAAAGTGTCACCAGAGTTTTAAATTACACTTAATCATAGCATTTTTTCCTTTAGTATAAGAATAAAGCCAACAGAAAGAAGGTTAATGAAATGCATGAAAGGTGACTTGGAGGCACATACACACGAGGGACACAGGGTTCACAGGGTTGGTGCCCTTTAACACTCTATATCTGGGTGACCTCATTTGTATGTTTCACTAGAAAAAATGTAGAATTTTATGCATAACATATTAAGTTTTAAGCTGGCTTAAAAAAAACACACTGAGAATTTGTTGGAATGTAATTAACATAAAGTCACCCAAATATTTATTTATGTATTTTTTGTAATTTATATATAATAATAATAATAATAATAAGAATAATAATTATTATTATTATTATTATTATTAATTTATTTTTGCTTTGGTTACACCTAGTGTGTGTGAATGGTGCTGTACTTAAAATTTTTGCCGTACATGTCTGAAGCCTCTTAAGGGGGGTCTCTGCATACAACCTTTTATTGCTTTCCTTAGAAGAGCATTTAGTCGAGGCTCACTCATTTGGCAGTTTAACGCCATGCTCAAGCAACTGAGAGCTCATTTAGCCTCAGATCACTGAGCTGCTGGGTGACCCTGTCTCTGTGCTGACCATGCTTGTGAATTAATAAGCCCCACAGTATAACATGTCCAGTGGCTCATGACGTTTAATGTTTAACACCAAACATTGTGAGGAGGCTGTGTGCCAAATCTATGCTCACAAGATCACTCGTGCACATTTGTGGAGCTTTATTGTGAAAGAACGTCTACTATTTGCTTGAGTGAAAAAAAAAACATAAAATAAAATCATTGTTACTTAGAAACACTGCTGCTTTTCTTCTCATTCAGCATTATTTCGGTTGTTTCCAGTGATTGGGGCTTTTAAATACAAAGAAGAAAAAAAATGTGACACTTTTCGGATCAACTGAAGAGCCCTATAACAGTCCATCTCATCCACTTCAGTCAAAGGCCTCAGTCCAGAGCTGGCTAACCACTGACCACCATGTGAAATACTACTTAGGCTTGCGACTTTTATAGCACCTTGATTAGCGCATGTTTGTAGCACACAGCATGCAGCCGTGCCTACACATCTTTAATCACCCAGCAGAAAATCTTTGAGCTCTTAAAGCAGCAATTACAGTAAAGTCAATCGATAATGACAGGTTTTAGGGGAGACCAAAATGACTTTTAATGGATTTTAAAAGGTGGCATAAATAATGCACAGGCTAAGGTGTGTAATTACTGCCGACTGCCAGCTGCTGTTTAACCAAATGTATGTAAAAAGAAACACTCCCAAAGTACACTCCCACTTTTTTTTTTTTTTTTTCTGCAGTATTAAGGTTGACCTCTTTTATGCAACGCTGTGACCGAAAGAAAGCCAAACTGTCACAGCAAATTAATAGCATCCAGAAGCCAGCGCTTTCCTTTCAGAGTGCTTCCTCTCTGGACGCCACACGCAGGCCGGGTCCCTGTCTCCATTACTGCACCACAGAGAGTTCATGCACTAGATCCAGCTTATGTCAGGCAGCTCACCCCGGCCGGCCTCTGCAGTGTCCCTTTCCACCTAGACACTCACGACGTACAATGCTCCCACTCTGATGTACCTTCTGCAAGAGGTATCCTTTTTTCAAAAAGACTGCAGTGAAAGGCATAGGCTTTTGTTCTCACGTAATTTGTTAGTGAGGTCAGACTCAACACAAGATAGTTTTGTAAATGAATGCAAAATAAATCTGGGCACAATGACACAATTGACATTTTTTTCTTTCAGTGTTGAGACTAAACATACAGTATATTAGACGATTTATTACACTCAGCCTTAATCTTATTTACTATAAAAACCCTTTCTTGGCAAAATGAGGCCACAACATGTACCTTGTTGTGGTTAAAGTGTTCAGTGATGAGGAAAATATGATTTAGATTCTCCATTCTTTTAAGACACTTGAAAATGTTTGTTTGATATCTTTTTTAGAGTGCATTTAATGAGAACATGTTGATTTTTGTTAAAAATCTGACTTACATGTCTAGACCCTAGTCAGTAGTCTAGACTTACTCAGTGTAATACCGTCATTATAGTCAATTACAGTTATTATACTTGTAGTTTTTTGCCATGGAAACCTATTCTTGTGTAAATGAGGCTTCATGTCATGATACTGACTTCTATATTAACTCTGAAAGTTTAATGTGCCTAGTGCCGTGTAAAACAGTGCAAAAGCAACACACAATTATGACTCTGACAGTTTTAAATAAACGTTTGCCTTGCTGAGTGACTCATCTATAGTTTACAAAGATTTGTTAGTGAGCCCTCATCTTGGTTAGAAATCCGATGGATTTCATTTACACTCCTCACAGTCTCGGTATTGCTGTGTTCATGAAGTGTATCGCCTATTTTATCAGTAAGAGAAAAGCTTTTTCCTATTCCTGTTTCTTTCTTGCCTCTTCGTTCACCTCCACTGACGCCGAGGAAGCAGTGAAGGGTGGGATTCCACTTCGCACCGAAACATAAAATCACCTCACATCCTGGCCCTGAAGCTGCTCCGAGCGACTCCCAACGATGTCTACTTCCCTGTGTGAGCCAGAAATCGCAACACTGTGACACGACAGTGAGCTCGGGAAAAGCAGCCGTGGGGGTCATGAATAAAATCATGACGGACACTGCTGACTCTGTGAATGGTTAGAAATAAGGTTGAAGGTCATGCATATCATCATATCCATCATTTGGACCCACTTTAATATCAGTGTAACTCGCTATAGCACATATAAGCCTAGTTTTCTGTACTCACTGCAAGTCTTAAATTTGATTTCTTTAGACTTTCACAATTTTCCAGATGGTTTCCAATAAATGTATACAGTATAAGTTGGATTTGTAGTTTACAATTTAGATTTATATAAATATTTTAACTGTAACGGGACGATAGTAGCGGGAGTGTAAAGTCCAACTTATGCTATACTCTTTCCTGTTTGTTTTGGTTACTCTTTAACTGACTGAACTGATGATCAAACAACAACACAATTACATTATACATTACACAAATTTTCATAAAATACTTGTTGTGACTTGTTGTGTCAATACCTGCAGTGCCTTCATAGTCTCTCATGTGCGCTGTAATAATGTATATCCATAGAATACAGTATATTTATTAAAATCCTTACACCATGGACATCATACTAGACTCCGAAGGCCCACTAGAACAAAATGAAGGTGAATGCATTTTTAAAACAAAATCACTCACTCACTCTCTGTCTGTGTTTCTGTTTTTCTCCTTTCCATTGAGTTAATCACAACTTGGAGACAAGAGAGTAACTCTTAATTTAACTTTAAATCACTGATGAGACACATAGGAAACAGAACCAGCTTTATTTACATTGCCTTGGAAATCCTCATCCACATTGTGTGCCTTCAATCTAAGATTATGTCAAAACATCACATAGGGTGATTAAAAAAAAAAAAAAAAAAAAATATATATATATATATATATATATATATATATATATATGTATATGTGTATATATATATATATATATATATGTATGTATATGTGTATATATATATGTATATGTGTATATATATATATATATATATATATATATATATATATATATACACATATACGTATATGTATATGTATATATATACATACACACATACATATACATATATATATATATATACATATATATATATGTATATGTATGTGTGTATGTATATATATACATATATATATACGTATATGTGTATATATATACATATACATATATATATATATATATATATATATATATATATATATATATATATATATATATATATATATATATATATATATATATACATATATATATATATATACATATACATACACATATATATATATATATATATATATATATATATGTATATATATATATGTATGTATATATATATATGTATATATATATAACGTTTGTTCAGTTTTTCCAGCACACAAACCTACATGCTTTGAATGCGCCTGTCTTTTTTTCTGTTTTAAAGCCATCGTATTGACATTTCTCCTATAACCTACACTTTCCAGTCTTGTTTCGAGTTGCTGACAGATTTCTTATTTGCCACCTTTTTAAGTTCTAGGCATAAGCAACTCCTCTCTGTAAATTTTCTCTTTTTCCTTCTTCTCCCTTCAGCCTCCCACATCTGGTGACTGACAGCTCCCCTCCTCGGCTGGTGTTTCCATCTGCTTCCTGCCCTCCGCTCTGGCTCCTCATCAGTGCCTCTATTACCTTTCTTGTCTCGTCTAGTGTCCCTCTCGCTCGGGTTTTGATGCGTTGGCAGTGACAGTCTGGGAGAAAAGGGGATATTAACTCTGCTTTGTGTGAGTGTGTGTCCACCTGTTCTTAATGCCTTAGGAATCTCCTCTGGCTCATCTCCAAATGTAAAAATCTCTTGAAACTGTAGCCTTGTACATTCCCGGGGCTTGAACTCGTGAGAATGTATGATTTTCACTTACTATTTTTTCCCAGACAAGAAAATTTGTTGTGGAGTCAAGCTAACTGCCTGTTCTCTTCTTAGGTCTGCTCTCTTTTAATGGAGTCAGAGGTCAATTATAACACAAGCAGATGATTACTCTGCTCTGAATGCAGGTGGTGGAGGTGTCAAGTCCTTTGGGCCATCAGCAGTGTAGATCTAATGTAGATCAGGGCCTATCTTTAGCAAATTGACTGAAAGCTATTAGCAGTGTTTGAGGGAAATCACAGTCCTACTAAATTAGTCATGCAGTGCAGGTGGAGACCTTTGACCATTTGCTGTGTTCGTTCCTGAATGCTAATGATCAGATCAAAAAGCACAGCTACAAACTTCGAAAGAAGATTGTGAACTCTTCTGGCGGATTTAATATTTCGAGGATGTGTCAGATTTCTTGCCAGCAGAGCAAAGAGAGATGCAGGTTGGGATTATCGTGGCTTTCTTTTTCAACTTTAATCCCAGTCAATAATACGTTTCCTGCATCTGGGTGGAATAAGAGAACTACACAGATCCACTTGCTTTCCTCAATCTAAAGTACTGTTTCAAATGAAGGTTTGTTTTCACACACATTGAGCTAATGACAGTAAAATCAGTCAAATCAATCAGGAATTTACACTGGTGTCAGCGAGTGCAGGTAGACTGTTTTGATATGGATCTGCAGCTTGTCTATGAAATGCACACTGATTAGAGCATGAAATTGAATCATTAGTGAAACCACGAGTCCTGTGTTTATCTTGATAAAGGGGGCAAATTGCCATTTTAAACTACATCATCCATAAAAATCACAGATCAAGATTACATCTTGCCCTCAATGGAGCATACATCCTCCGTACCAAACACACCTGTGTTTTGGTTTTAGGAGATAACACAGAGAGATGTGTGAGGGAAATACTGTACATCCGTTAATAGGAGGAGATCAGTGTTTCTTTTGATACTGAAGGACAGTTACTACCATCACTGACCATCCAAACACGCTCGAGCCAAGCATAACTGCTTGTGTTATTTAAACTGGATTCATATTATTTTAGAGAAGAAAGCCTTGTTCACAGTAACACAGTAACTAAAGTCACACCCAACAACCTATACTTTTCTTCTTAAACCATGGTAGCATTAGCACACAGTTCTTAGCCAGCACTTTGGTATTGGTCTGTATAATTAGATACTGAATAATAATAGTCAAAATTAGCAAAGTGATTACTAAGAAATAAAAAAATAATCCAATAACTTGTTGTGATTACGGTAGACAGTAATGGACAGTAATTTAGAGTTCTGCAAGCATGCTGTTTTCACACTTTGCCAATGTCTATTCTTTCACAAAACTGTTTGCGTCTGATAAGAAATAAAATAAAACATGAACCCTAATACTTATATACTTATATTTATATATATATTTATAATTTAGAAAGGAAATTCTTTGTTGATACTAGTTTACAATTATGCTAAAATCTGAAAAAAATCCTGTCCAGCTTGTAGCAGCTACTGTCCTGACATTCTGCAGATCTCATGGGATCTAAACAAACTCTGACAACAAATATCATTAAAATATTTCTGTTGACTGGAGAAACCAGAAACTTGACACTTAATAATAATGAAAGATTAGGTTTCTTACCTGGCTTTTTCTTTACTATGCAAAAAATTGTGCTGTAAAAAATGCCCGACATGTGCAACATTTTCTAAGGTGAGCCCGACAAACTGCTGTTGGCTGAGTGCCAGACTCAAGAAAATAATTCTGAACACATAAGCATTTTACTTAAAAGTGAAGCCCTGAAAAATCTTACTGTAATAATCCAAGCTGTGGGGCTTGTTTTAATGTTTTATGTCAAGGCTGTACTGGAATCATTCATGTGTTAAGAGCGCTTTGCTGTGGACATAGTCATCATGACAGATATAACTCTTACTAATGATCTTCCCTTTCTTTTTTCACATTTCAGTTAGAAATGTGCCGGAGTGAGAAAAAGCACAAAACATCAGCATTTATGCCACTTTGCTTGTCCGCAGTTCATGTTACCTCAAGATTGCAGTTTAGTTTAGTCATTGACTCGACTGGTTCATTGTTTGCCCTGTTTCTCTTTGTGTTTCTACTTTGTGTTGTGTGTGTCGAGGTACTTCCTGTGAGGTGATGATGAGCGCTCACAGCTTGACGCGTTTCTCGTGTAAAGACGTCGAGGCGGGAGGTGTCAGGCGCAAGAGCTGACAAGCCTTTAATAAAACAAATGCAAATGAGGCCACAGGTTATTGCATCTGTTTGTAGTTTGTGTGTTTCTTAGCACAGCTGTAATGAAAGCTGATCGAGCGTGTCATTCTCAGAGTGGTGCCGCTACATGGTCGCTGGGACTGCTGTGTCCCAAAACATGCACAAGCTCAACGAATGTCTGCTTTAATATCTCAAACCAGTGTCTCAAATCAGACAACGCTATGTACCTGCAAACTATCGACGTGTGGAAGATTACTTTCCCCAAATCTGGACAAACAAAACCAAGTGTGCTAAAGATGACTTGGTTGAAACATTGACGTGTCCCTTTAAAAATAATGCTATGGTTCTTTACTTTAAGAGTGGAATTTAATACTACTAATAAGTATTTAGGAAACTTGGAGGAACTTGGGTGTGTTGATTTGTAGCTGTTTAGAGGACTATACTATATATTGTAATACCACTGTTGGGATGCCAACCTCGCTGACAAACCATTTTGTTTCAAAGCCACCTAGTGATGATAAACATTTAGATTTTATAATTGTATCCTATGTAGTATATATATATATATATATATATATATATATATATATATATATATATATATATATATATATATATATATACCAGGATTTCCCGGAGTCTGAATTTCAGAAAAAAGTTATTCATTAATATCAGAGGTGGGTAGTAACAAGTTACATTTACAAGTAAATTTTTGAAATTATAAGAGTAGTTTTACTTTACACCATCCTTTTTACTTTAACTTGAGTAGATTTGTGAAGAAGTAACATTACTCTTACTCAGTTACATTGGCCTACACTCGACCAGTTACCTTTTTCTTACCATTTATTCTACACATTCTATGCTTTATTTTTGCCAAAGAGATGGCTGTACCACATGTATGACTGTATTTCACCAATCAGACATAGCCCTGCAGTCACATGACAGTAGAGGCACAGTGACACACTCTCTTCACACGCAGCAGGAATAAAAATATGAAAAATGTCAGAGGGCACTGTCTCTAGTGTTGAAACAGAAGAGGATGGACAGCCCTGGCCTCTTGAACAGAGCATGTTTGGTTCACACACTGAGCAAACAACAGCAGCACTGTTCAAACAGAGACCTTCTGTAGGGAAGCTTTAGCTTGTGAAAAAGTGAGATTTTTTACAACATTTTTTATTGTATTATTTGGAAATACCAGAATTTCCACATTATTTTATGTTTTTGTCTCATTAAATCATTTCTAAAAAATAAATCAGACATCACAATCAAACTGTTAATCAGTACTTAATACATTTTTAAATTATTTTTTGGATGACTTTTAACTTCTGCCTGAGTAAGACAATTTTGAAGTAACGCTACTCTTACTGGAGTAAAATTTTAGGCTACTCACCTCTGATTATCATACAGAGCGTGAGAAAAAACTTTGCTGACTGTAGAAAATATATTTCATTGCAAAATAAAGTTACACTTTAGCTTTACTACAGAAAGAAAAGAAAAAAAATAAATGGGTGAAATGGACCATAAAGTGTGAGGAGATGGAAGCTTTCAACAGAAAAGAAAAAAAAAAACAAGTGCAAAAGATGGCAGACTGAGAAGATAGCTTGCCAGAGCACATATTCACTCACCAATCTTAGACATGAGAGAAAGACAGGAGAAAGCAACTCCTTTTAAACATAAAAATAAAATGTTATGGGATTCGTCCCATGTATAGTTATGTTCAGAGTTAACTTTGTCTGATTTAATTGGTCCATGCCTTGAGTAGTTGGACAATGGCACTAAGGGTGCACTCTCACTAGGTCTGTATTCACACTGAGACAAAAAAACACTCTTTTGTTTATTAAAAGCAGCATATCCATCCTTATAATAAGAGCACATTAACATATAGAGAACACTATCTAAAAGACTTAGTTTTATAATACCGTCTTTGTGAGAAAACAGCCCAGAGACTATGAAAAACTAACTTTTAGCTCATTTACATCTAATGCATTGTTAAATTACTTAAGTAGTCACATGAATTATACACTGTGTGCTTTTTATCTGTGTGTTTTTATCCTGCGTACACATGCCTGTGGTCATGCACACAATTATGCTTAGCCTGGGCCCGTCTCCTCCAGTGCCAGATTACAGAAAACTTGCCACGTCAGAGCACTACTGGGAGCACTCGCACTGTTCAAGCATGCCCTACTTTATGTGAACTGTGATACAAATTGCTAATTTACAAGTTCACAAAATGTCAAATGTCATTCAAGGGTCAGCCGTGTGATGATATGATAGATATGCCAAATAAATTCTTATTATAATGTTGTGTTTCCACTATCATTTCCATCAAAAGGCGTGGAAATACATTTGCTCTTGATTGAATAAAGTAATTTTTTTTGACCATTGTGAAGACAATCTGTTCTCAATCGTACCGTTTTCAAACATTTCCACCAACATACTGTACTTGAGGACAGCTCCTTCTTCTTTAGCTTGTTCCAGTGAGTACTCAAAAACTCACTTAAATAATAACGTTAACTAAATTAAACTAAACTTATAAAATTTAATGCTTATTCTCATCCAGTGTGACCATTCTCCGATTATTACAAACAGAACAACTACATCTGGAAAGTTCTTTGGTAATTTTGCTTATCTTGAGGTATATTTATGATTTCTCTTAATAATTTCAGGTCACATTGCTGCAGTCTAATTACAATGTAGTGCGTGTGAATAATTTCCCATTTTCAAATCTCATCCATCTCCCACATTTTAATGGAATCGAGGTTGGGGAAATGTTTCAGACCAATAATTCACTCTGCCATTATCAGCAGCGTTATACATAATCTATAAATTTAATATGTAATCATGTGTGTTATGTGTGCAAACCGAGCAGGCGCTGTCTGCTGTCGAGCTGTTGGACTGTGACGGGCCTCAGTCCTATCTATTAAGCAGGTAATTAATTAGGATGGATCGATGTGGAGCCTCATCGATAATGATCTCTCTTGGACATCTCACTTATTTGTCTGAACGGGTGGACGGGTGCAAGGTGTTAATGCCCTGCTAATGTTGACAGTCTGTTGCTTTGACAGAAAAATACATTGTTGAAGATGAATATGCAAATGCTTGCCATTGAGCAAACGCATATCTGTAGACACTGTATGCACACATACACGCATGAAAACAATTTATAACATCCCTCAGGTGCTGTTTCCTGGTAAATACCCAGAACAAAGCAAACCTTTTCTCTCGAACCAACCCCAATTACAATTATGCACCACATTTGTCATATAAACTTTGTGCCCTGTGAAATGTACTGTTTCAGCAAGAAGACTCTCGTTATTTATAGAGTGGGACAAACTGCAGCAGTCCTGACATATGGCTGGGAACAAAAGAAATTTGCAGAAAGTTAAAAGTTCAGCTCTTATATTTAGAGTGTTTTCAAAACATATGGGCTTTTCTAATAGTCTGGGTCTAATCTTATTTCCCGTGCCCTCTGTGTTAATGTGCCCCTGCGGTTTGGGCCTTTCTACCACAAAGGGACTGGTATTAAAGAATGTGCTTTTATGGCTCTGGCAGCAGTGGCTTATAGAGGTGACGTGAGTGACAGCGGTCCTCCCCTCCACTACAGGATTGAATTGGATGGATGCCCTGTGTTTGACAAGCATTGGCACGTAAATCAGAGCACAGTAGCAGCACTGCCACTTGGCTGGCACTGAGCGACTCCAGTCTAACAGAGACTTTCTGCATCTTTATTCTCAGGGGCAATTGTCAAGTTTGCAGTGGAATTGTGTTGGTTTAAGCATGGTTCAGAAATTACAGGAATTGAGTCACAGTACAATAACTGTGGCTTTTAAGAGAAACAGGTGATGATGATTTAAGTGTAATACTAATAACGACCACTAGAGGCCGGCTCAAAACATTGTCTGAAACATTATCATTTCTTTTGTTTTATTTGTTTTTTGTTATATTAGGAAATATAAGACTGTGTAAACGGAGGACGTCTTTCCTGCCCTGCTGCCATCTATGTTTTCTTGGTACTGCAGTAGCACTCATTTATAGCCATTATAGCCAGTGGCTAAAATCTTTACACTTGCTTTTTTCCTGCATTCTACACATTCAAGCAATATTATGCAACACCTTACCAGAGAGTACTTAAAATATGCTGGATAAAAATTAAACTCTTGGTTTTCCCAACATAAAAAAGAAAAAAATAACCCTTTGTTAATCAACCTAATAGTGCTACAACCATAACTTGCAAGCTAAACATAATTGGCACAATCATAATGCAAGACACAAACTGAAAAGTAGTTGCAAAGTCCTTTGGAGAGTGAAACTCTGACTGACAAACCTCATGACCTGTTTGGTGCCATGCTAAACAGACAATGTTTTTTACGTTCATTGTATATGAGTTTGACATTAAGTATTTGTGTCATTAACTATTTGTTTAAATGGCACAGTTACCAACTCCCTGGCTTTAGCATCAGCTGTATTTCAGATTAGGATCTTTTGGCCAGCTGAGTCCTCAGAATAGCAGTTGAACAGTCTTCAGTCACAAAATGAACTAGTTCAAACACAGACTGAGTTTGCTGAACCAATTTCTCCCATTTCTGTCTGTCGTCTCGCAGTCTGCAGCTTGTTTGTCCTTTTTGCTTATCATCTGCGTAAAGTCGCAGCTCTCAACTGCGCAATGGTCTGTCAATCAGGCAGTTAGTCAGAGAATGAGTGAGCCAGTCAGTCTCGTCAGCTGCCTGTCAGAAGTGCTCCCCCGGGACGAGCTACGGAGAGGGCCTGTGCCTGTCATGTGTCAGGTGCTGTCATCACAAACCCATGCTAATGACTTGGGGAAGAACAAGAAGTGTATGACATCTAGGTTTCCTCCTGCACTGTCATGTCGCTCCCCCACGCTCTCCTCTGACAAACACTGACTGACACAACATTTCATCTGTTTCTGAGCACTGCCGCAGTGGGCCAACTACATTCAAAGATGTTAATGAATAGTCGGTAAATGGCCAGCATTTTTTTTTTTGCCCGCTGTCAGAATATAAGTCATTAACACAGCACAGAGCAAAACAGCTGCAGCCCGACATAATGATTTATGAGCCGTGACTTTATTGTCAGTTGTAAAGCCGATGACTTATACTGTATGTCAGTGCTAAACTGTGATTTTAAAAGAGGATCAGAGGGTGTAAACACAGCGAGCAGAGCCAGTAGAGTGTCACACGCCATTTGTCATGAGTTTAATTAGAATAAAGTGACGGAACTGTTGTTTGCTAATCAAAGACATGATCTTTGTCAATTATGCACATGTATTTTATTGAGATAATTAACCTTGTGTGTAATGGTATTCATGTAAACTCCAAGGAATAAACAATCAGAGTAAGCTCATTTGCGGTGGTGCAGTTTCCCTGCTTAGCATTTGTGAGGTTTTTCGGCACAAAATAGTCACAGAATTTGACTCTGTGGAAAGCAGAAAACGGAGCACAGATGCACAGATTGCAGTGCAGCAGAATGGACTGCACTAAATCGATGATCAAATCAATTATTATATAGATTTATGTGAGACCTCCATAGCTAGGCTTTATAAGGACAATGTTTTGTTTTCCGGTATATCAAGGAACTAATTCTGCAGCTATAAACTTCATACACCAAACAACTTTTACATTACTTCATTTTATGTAGACTATTCTGAAGAATGTACTGTTACCTGGGTTATGCTTGGGTCTGTGCAGTCACAATCTTGAGAACCCAGTATGTACACACTCCACCAGAGTCTTTGTCCTAAATATGAACATGTACACATTTTATACTCCATTAGGTATATTGGCCTTTGTATTGACACATCAAATGACTGAAGCACCTGGAAAATGCAGCAATGGTTTTTATGTAACCTGACTCTACCAGATAGAAATGCTCCCATAACTGTATCACAGAACCATCTGGGAAGGCTCCCATTGCAAGCGTTTGCAAAAGGAAAGCGCCTTCTGTTGGAAGCTTTTTAGGTGATTGGATGAAGGACCGACTAATATCTGCCTACCACAAGATTTGTTTTTAGCCAATCATAACTACGACTCATATTGTAACCAGAGTGTGGCTGATATGCAAAAACAACAAACTACAGTAACAATAACAGTTTTTGAAAAGTGAATTAAAGGAACATTAACTAACACTTAATTGGTAAATAAAACAAGGATGTCAAGTGATGAAAAGAGTGTTTATGGAAGACTACAAGACTTTAGGATAAGGCTAAAAGCCAGAAGGAAGAACAGCATAAAAATCTTTTCCTTTCAGAAAATACTTTTTTGTGTTAGCAAAAGACATTAGCATCAACGCTAATGTCTTTGAGCGAAGCCATGTTGACAACAAAGAAGACAAGTGGACACTTGTGGTATCTGTTAAATTAAAAACCTGCCTCTTCCTGTTCGTGATGCAACATCATTGGACACAAGAGGCCGGTTACCACAATTCAACTCAAGCGGTTGGCTTGGGCGCAGATCTTGCGAGAATCCAGCTGCAAAGCAATGTTAGCTTTCATGCACCAGTCTAACAAAAATAACAAGCTAATATATCCAGACGTAACCCAAGACACCTTTCTTTAATAAAACTGTGGCTTTCTATGAAGCCAATTGCATACAGCATAAGTTTGATAGTCTGAGTGTATTTGTTTACCTTATCCTGGACAAGTTTGTTTTCAGCCTTTAGGAGCACCCACATACATTAACAATGCCACTATTTAGAGCACAGAATGTTACATCATTCGCTCGACTTTGTTGCGTCTTAGTTCAATGGCCACTTATGGTGCCAAAATAACAAAACCAGTCCAGGCCATTTTAAAAACATGCTTCCATCTAACAAAATCTCTCTTGTCAAATAAAATGGGACTTATAATCTTGCAATAAAGCCACAAAACCTTTTCAGTGTGGCTGCAATGCGTGGTTGGTAGCAGCAGGGCCTTATTTAAGATGGTCTATGTGGGTTACAAAACTGGACACACCTTTTCTTATAGGCACCAAAAAGGACTGCAAAAAACAGCTTTGTAAAAAATCAAATCTATTGAGACTCCCCAGAAATCTTTCTAAGCCATTCAAAATGGCTATTAATGCTCCATATCATCCGTATTGAATCACATTTTAAGCATTTTATCACTGGCAAACTGGCAATTATGTATTTTGTTGACCGACTTAATGTTTATCAGTTAAACCTATTTTATTTGCACAGGAGTTTGAATTCAGTCTAACTCTTTTGAATAATTTTTTTTACACACACAACTCTTTAATACAACCATCCTTTTAAAGAGCAACAATAGCAAAGGTTTTCCTGCTGCAAAGGTAAGACAACAGCCACATCTCTGTGCAGCACAGGTTTACATACAGATTCCATAACAGGCCTAATACTGTGGTCGCTAAATGTGGACTGGAGGTTGACCCTTTTAGACCTGTCTATGAGTCACTGCTGTGTTCAGGTACCCACACACCTGATGTGTGCTTGCAGTTTCCATCTCGACTCTAAAATAGGCTGTCCAGGTTCAGAATAATGCCCCGCGGATGGAAGTGTTGGCTGAAGACATCGTTCACTTTTTTACTTGAGTCTGACCATTACAGTCCGACTGATACAAGCCATACAAGCGTCTGCGCTGTGACACCTAACCCCATTTAGCCGTCAGTGTTGCTACGGGGCGTCTGGAGCAGTTATATTTAGTGGATCCTTGCAATGGGCTCTTACATAAATCACTGATGAACAAAGCTTCACAAATTTTATACATCTATGTCACATTTCAAGAAACATCAAGAAATACTGTAAATAAGTAATATAAACTGCAGAATTGCCAGGGGTAATGTGGCTGGTCTAGTGACACCCAGTGTGAATTCTGCTTTGTTCCTGCAGTAATGATGGTAAAAGCTATATGACTTCTTTTACAGGGGTTTTACTATTCCACTGTGCAACTTTATGTCAAAAAAATACAAAGCCTCTGTATCATTTGTAGTCTCAAAGTCCTTATAATCGTTTCCTAACACAAAAAAATGCTTTTTTTCAGTACACAATGCCTCAGAATGTGCAGTTTAAATCTCTATGTGACGATGCTACACACATGCCATCACATCAACACAAATCTACACACTTCTTATATACATATACAGTCCATTTTGAGATGTAACAGTCCAATGAGACTTTGCATCAGTGGAGTCCTTTACTGGGTAAAAAAAAAATATTCTAGCATCTGTCTTCAGCCCAAGTCGAACAAATAAGCAATAATCTAAATATAGGCCCAGTTGTATTTGCTGTTCTTGAAAAAATAAACCTTAATTTCCTTTTTTTTTAAAAATAGAACCTGGTTATGGCCTTTTTCTTCATCTGCTCAGAGAGGACAAACACTGAACACTGTGCTCTTATCATGAAGATTGAGTGCAGTGTTTTTCTTTTTCCTCCTCAAACCATTTCCAATAGGTTTGTAAGACAACAGGATGTATTGCAGGGGCACCATTGCTGTTCACATGCTCTATAAAAGAAGTGAGGTGTAGAATTGCAACCTGCTTTTGCCGTAAGCACAGTGCCAGCGAGTGACCGCATTACAAATACTCGTCAGGTTTCTGTCTTGAACATTTATTAGAAAATAAAGTTCATATTGCAGATTCAAAAGTTAAAGGTTAAGTTAGTAACTTCTGCTTTAGTTACTCTGGGAATAAATGTCTGTCCAATGCAATAAGAGCCAAAGGTCATCTCTGAAAAGTAATTGAAACTACAGTTCAAGTAATAAAAAGAAAGGTTGTAAAAATAAGGTGGCTCTCATCCAAAAGTTAAGCAGTTAAGAGAAGTACATTACTAAATAATATAACTTAACAATGTTGTTGTTACAGGTGTTTGTACAGTCTCTACATTAATTGATGACTTTGTGTGTCTTATTTTGATTTGAACAACTCATTACTCAATATACTTTGGTCGTACTTTAGTTGACTGAAATTTGAGAACTTTCCAGTCCACATAGAACTGCACTAAACTGCCAGGCCTGTCAATTTCCAAGAGAGTACACCTGAAGGGTATTTCCAGCTGTGACATACTGAAGAGGAGTATTTCTCAAAGAGAAAGGGCATTCCTTTGATGTCCAGATTTTGTCCAGAGAGGCCAGAAGGTTTGAGAGAGGTGTGAAGGAAGCCATTTTTGTGAAAATGGAAAAGCCCTCTTTTAAACAGAAGAGGTGGCCTCAGATTCTTGTTGCCCACGATTTACAACACTGTTTTCAAACCTAAAGCAAAACAAATTTGCTCCAAATTGTGAATGTGGTAAAGGTTTCACTCTAGAAGAACAACACCTGAGTGGAACAGTGTCACTACTGACTCTCCTGAACCTCAATGACTCTCACATTTGGAGTCACAATTTCCTTTCATGGCCAACGACTGTGAGACCAGAACAGCCTGGTCCATCAGGCTTGGTTTCAGGGGAAGCTCCTCTCTCTAGAGATATAAGCTCAGCTCTCTTACTAGTTGATCTCAGAATTCAAAAAGTCTCTTGGAAAAAGAGACAAAACGTCTTCCCGATTAAAACTGTGTCCAGATAGGTTAATAGGTTCCTATTAAATTAAAACTATGTATACTAGGCTTAAACTATAGGCCTATACTAGGCCAGGAGGGTTGTTGGGCCGGTCTGTAAAGAGATAACTCTTCACTGCCGTTAGGAAATTTATCTTTGCTAGTTCTTTTTTAAGGCAATTTTTAAGGCTTGAGTTTGTAATGCCAAAACAACAACAAATAGCATATTGTATACTACGTCACCCAAGAGAGTGTAAGAACTTGTTTTTAAAAGCAGAAACTTAAGTCTTACATCGAAATGCCTATCGGCTGTGAGGTCTCCAGCGGGAGACCATACAGTCCTACAAAGTCATTTCAGAAATCAGAATCAGAAAAGGATTTGGCATGTTTCTGTTTCCTCAGAAAAAAACAGCCTCTGAAGTATTTTCTTTAAATTCTGAAGGGCCATGTCTCTGTTGTTTCTCTGTGTAGTTGAATGGGATGGTGGGTTGCCTATCATGTTATAAAATCCTTGGTTGTGTGGGGTTGTTGTTTTAACGATGAAGATTCCTCACAAATGTGTGACCCAGTAGCACTGCAGTGCATGGCAGCTCTTGGGTTAGCCACCTTGCTTTTCTTATTGTTGTTTTTTTTATGACACATGTGGCCCTTGTGTAACTTTAACTCAAACTGATCCAAATAACCCAGTCTACAGTTATTTTTTTCCTTTGATTGTTAGTTATGTTTACTTCACTTTTTTCTGATGTGACCTTAACAGTGTTTTCTGCAATTTTCCATTTGCTTTCACGACCAATTTTACACCACTTGCCCAAAGTCTTGTATCTCTTGTCTCTTATTATGTATCACACACTTTTAAGCAACAACAACTCTCAGTTAGTGTTGTCTTAACACGGCTCACTGGACTCACTGTGGATTGTCTTCTGGAAAAAAAGACCTTTGTCTGACTTTATAGAGCCGCGCACAAGTTTCCATCTTTGAGAATAACATATAAGAACTTCTTTCCTCTGCCGCAAAAAACATATTACAAAAAAACTTGAGGTCAGAACAACATTTTAATAAAGGCTCATTGGCAGTAGTGTTTTGGGGGAGTGTTCATTTTTTGTGAAGACAAGCAATGGACAGGGAAATTAAAAAAATCAAAGCTCTGTGCTGTCTTCCTGTGCCCTGGAGCAGTGATGTTCCTCACAGCAGTCAAACCTCCAGCTACGGGACACATGATGGAAACCTGATGATGGAGCACATAATGTCCTGCAGGAAAGAGGAATTTTAAACAGATACCATTACAGCTAGTGGCTTTTGGAAAGCATGTAATGACACTGTCATGATTCATGTCTGTTTTATATTGTTTCCGGTTTGTATTGTATTCAATGGACTTTATTTTGAAATGTCGTGCCCTTGTCTGTGTCCATGCTTGACTTCCTGCCTTGTGTTTTTCCCTCCTGTGTGATTACCTGCTCCGCCCTAATATGTTTCACCTGTCCCTTGTTGTCTGTGTCTATTTATACCTGTTTGTCCTTCCCCTCAGTACCAGGTCATTGTCATTGTCTCCGTCTCCGTCTCTGTCACCGTCACCGTCACCCGTAAGTTTGGTCTGTGTTCCTTTTGTTGCCACTTGTGAATTTTCTAGTCCGTGGTTTTGGTATTTTCATTTTCTCTGGATTTTTGCCTGTGTTTTCAGTTCTGGGAGAATTTTGGTTTTTTTGGATTTTTGTATGCGTCTGTTTCTCTTAAAAAATAAATTTAGTTTAACGTTTTCCTGGAGTTTGGGTTGTTTGCATTGGAGTCTTCCTGTTCCTGAGCCCGCGGTCATGACAGAATGACCTGGTCCGAACTGAGACTCCGCAGCCCCAGAACTGTTTTCCAGAGTCTTCGTGTCAGTCCCAGAACTGTTTTCCAGAGTCTTCGTGTCAGCCCCAGAACTGTTTCCCAGAGTCTTCGTGTCAGCCCCAGAACTGTTTTCCAGAGTCTTCGTGTCAGCCCCAGAACTGTTTTCCAGAGTCTTCGTGTCAGCCCCAGAACTGTTTTCCAGAGTCTTCGTGTCAGCCCCAGAATTGTTTTTCCAGAGTCTTCGTGTCAGCCCCAGAACCGTTTTCCAGAGTCTTCGTGTCAGCCCCAGAACTGTTTTCCAGAGTCTTCGTGTCAGTCCCAGAACTGTTTTCCAGAGTCTTCGTGTCAGCCCCAGAACTGTTTCCCAGAGTCTTCGTGTCAGCCCCAGAACTGTTTTCCAGAGTCTTCGTGTCAGCCCCAGAACTGTTTTCCAGAGTCTTCGTGTCAGCCCCAGAACTGTTTTCCAGAGTCTTCGTGTCAGCCCCAGAACTGTTTTTCCAGAGTCTTCGTGTCAGCCCCAGAACCGTTTTCCAGAGTCTTCGTGTCAGCCCCAGAACCGTTTTCCAGAGTCTTCGTGTCAGCCCCAGAACTGTTTCCAGAGTCTTCGCTTCAGCCCCAGAACTGTTTCCAGAGTCTTCGCTTCAGCGCCAGAACTGTTTCCAGAGTCTTCGCTTCAGCGCCAGAACTGTTTCCAGAGTCTTCGCTTCAGCCCACAGAACTGTTTCCCGAGTCTTCGCTTCAGCCTCCAGAACTGTTTCCAGAGTCTTCGCTTCAGCCCCCAGAACTGTTTTCAGAGTCTTTGCCTCAGCCCCCAGAGAGTTTTCCCTGAGAGTACGTCTCAGCCCCAGAGAGTTTTCCTGAGTACGTCTCAGCCCCAGAGAGTTTTCCTGAGAGTACGTCTCAGCCCCAGAGAGTTTTCCTGAGAGTGCGTCTCAGCCCCAGAGAGTTTTCCCTGAGAGTACGTCTCAGCCCCCAGAGAGTTTCCCTTGAGAGTACGTCTCAGCCCCCAGAGAGTTTTCCCTGAGAGTACGTCTCAGCCCCCAGAGAGGCCCACCCCTCGAGTGGCTCACCCCTCGTGTGGCTCATCCCCTCGTCGGGCTCATCCCCTCGTCGGGCTCATCCCCTCGTCTGGCTCCTTCCCTCGTCTGGCTCCTTCCCTCGAGTGGCTCTCCCCTCGTGTGGCTCATCCCCTCGTCTGGCTCATCCCCTCGTCTGGCTCCTTCCCTCGTCTGGCTCCTTCCCTCGTCTGGCTCCTTCCCTCGTCTGACTCCTTCCCTCGTCTGACTCCTTCCCTCGTCTGGCTCCTTCCCTCGTCTGGCCCCTTTCCTCGTCTGGCCCCTTTCCTCGTCTGGCCCCTTTCCTCGTCTGGCCCCTTTCCTCGTCTGGCTCCTTCCCTCGTCTGGCTCCTTCCCTCGTCTGGCTCCTTCCCTCGTCTGGCTCCTTCCCTCGTCTGGTTCATCCTCGTCTGGTTCATCCTCGTCTGGTTCATCCTTCGCCGTCTGGTTCATCCTCCGTCTGGTTCATCCTCCGTCTGGTCTGGTTCATCCTTCGCCTGGTTCATCCTTCGCCTGGTTCACCCTTCGCCTGGTTCGCCCTTCGCCTGGTTCGCCCTTCGCCTGGTTCGCCCTTCGCCTGGTTCATCCTTCGTCTGGTCCACCCTCCGTCTGGTCTGGTTCATCCTTCGTCTGGTTCATCCTTCGTCTGGTTCACCCTTCGCCTGGTTCACCCTTCGCCTGGTCGCCCATACGGTCCTTCCCAGCCTGACCTCTCCTCGTCTGGTTCATCCTCGTCTGGTTCATCCTCGTCTGGTCCTTCCTCGTCTGGTTCATCCTCGTCTGGTTCATCCTCGTCTGGTTCTTCCTCGTCTGGTTCATCCTCGTCTGGTTCATCCCTCGCCTGGTCCTTCCTCGCCTGGTTCATCCTCGTCTGGTTCATCCCTCGTTTGGTCCTTCCTTGTCTGGTTCATCCTCGTCTGGTTCATCCCTCGTTTGGTCCTTCCTCGTCTGGTTCATCCTCGTCTGGTCGTCCTTACGGTCCTTCCTCGTCTGGCCTCTCCTCGTCTGGTCGTCTCTGTTGTCCTCCCAGCCTGGCCCTTTGTTTTTTTTGGTCTTTGTTCTCCCAGCCTGTTCATGAGTTTTTGTTCTTTGTCCTCCCAGCCTGTTCATGAGTTTTTGTTCCCTGTTCTCCCAGCCTGTTCATGAGTTTTTGTTCCTTGTTCTCCCAGCCTGTCCATGAGTTTTTGTTCCTTGTTCTCCCAGCCTGTTCATGAGTTTGTTCCTTGTTCTCCCAGCCTGTTCACGAGTTTTTGTTCCTTGTGCTCCCAGCCTGTCCATGAGTTTTTGTTCCTTGTTCTCCCAGCCTGTCCATGAGTTTTGTTCCTTGTTCTCCCAGCCTGTCCATGAGTTTTTGTTCCTTGTTCTCCCAGCCTGTCCATGAGTTTTGTTCCTTGTTCTCCCAGCATGTCCGGAGTTTTCTGTCGTTGCCCTGTCCGGAGTTTTCTGTCGTTGCCCTGTCTGGAGTTTCCTGTCGTTGCCCTGTCTGGAGTTTCCTGTCGTTGCCATGTCTGGAGTTTCCTGTCGTTGCCATGTCTGGAGTTTCCTGTCGTTGCCATGTCTGGAGTTTTCTGTCGTTGCCCTGTCTGGAGTTTCCTGTCGTTGCCCTGTCTGGAGTTTCCTGTCGTTGCCATGTCTGGAGTTTCCTGTCGTTGCCATGTCTGGAGTTTCCTGTCGTTGCCATGTCCGGAGTTTCCTGTCCCTGCCATGTCCGGAGTTTCCTGTCCCTGCCATGTCCGGAGTTTCCTGTCCCTGCCATGTCCGGAGTTTCCTGTCGTTGCCATGTCCGGAGTTTCCTGTCGTTGCCATGTCCGGAGTTTCCTGTCCCTGCCATGTCCGGAGTTTCCTGTCCCTGCCATGTCCGGAGTTTCCTGTCCCTGCCATGTCCGGAGTTTCCTGTCCCTGCCATGTCCGGAGTTTCCTGTCCCTGCCATGTCCGGAGTTTCCTGTCCCTGCCATGTCCGGAGTTTCCTGTCCCTACCTGGTCCTGAGTCCGTCCTTCTGCAAGTCCCGTCCGTGTGTTCCCATCCCGGCACAAAATTTTTTCCCCCCTTGTGCCTGTTCCCGGCATATTCCCCTTCCACTAGCGCCACGTCCGGCCGACCAGTTCCGAGGGCCGGACGTGCCGCATCTGTAACCCGAGTGCCCCGTCCGGCCGACCAGTTCAGAGGGCCGGACCCGACTCACCAGTGTACCCGGCGCCGTCCGGCCGATCAGTATTAGAGGGCCGGACCCGACTCATCAGACTTCCCCCGAGTGTCCCGTCCAGCCAGTAGTTAGAGGGCTGGATCCAACACCACGTTTCTCCCCTAGCGCCCCGTCCGGCCAACCAGTGTCCAAGGGCCGGACCCGCCGCATCGGTTCCCCCCAAGCCTTTCCTGAGTGTGTCCCGTGCCAGTTGTCTAGTGGACTTGTTCCCCTCCGACTGACCCCCCCCTCCACCCACCCAGGAAATGTCGAAAGAAAGGATTTTTGGGTTATAGGAGTGTTAGGCCGCCCAGTGGTCGGCCTTTAAGGGGGGGGTACTGTCATGATTCATGTCTGTTTTATATTGTTTCCGGTTTGTATTGTATTCAATGGACTTTATTTTGAAATGTCGTGCCCTTGTCTGTGTCCATGCTTGACTTCCTGCCTTGTGTTTTTCCCTCCTGTGTGATTACCTGCTCCGCCCTAATATGTTTCACCTGTCCCTTGTTGTCTGTGTCTATTTATACCTGTTTGTCCTTCCCCTCAGTACCAGGTCATTGTCATTGTCTCTGTCTCCGTCTCTGTCACCGTCACCGTCACCGTCACCCGTAAGTTTGGTCTGTGTTCCTTTTGTTGCCACTTGTGAATTTTCTAGTCCGTGGTTTTGGTATTTTCATTTTCTCTGGATTTTTGCCTGTGTTTTCAGTTCTGGGAGAATTTTGGTTTTTTTGGATTTTTGTATGCGTCTGTTTCTCTTAAAAAATAAATTTAGTTTAACGTTTTCCTGGAGTTTGGGTTGTTTGCATTGGAGTCTTCCTGTTCCTGAGCCCGCGGTCATGACAGACACTGATAGCCCGTAAGCAGAGGTGGGCTTTTAGAGCTCTCAGGCCCTTCTCTGCTGGACATGTCAAAATGCATGTGCAATTATAAGTTCAGAGCCGTACCTCCACTACCTCAGTGACAAAAAAATATATACATTGTGAGTTTACGTGTCAAGTAATTGGTCTGTCTAACGATGATATGGTGTCGTCCGAAGATGCATTGTCAGTGCAGTTAAATGCTAAATAATTATTATCTCATTGGCCCATTATTCCACTCTGTGCAAGCATTTGATTGAATTTATTAATAAAGCCCAAACATTTTATAGTGATTCTGTCCAAGTGTATGTAATTATAAGAGTAAGGCTTTCAAAGAAGGATGAGTTTTGGCTAGTGCCATTCATGAAGCCTGTGCCAAAACCTTCAATTAGTCCCAAATTGGACCATGGAAAATGCACTACGTTAGTCCCCTGTGGCCCGTGAAAGTACACCAATAAACACTGAATTCAAGAACAACAATACAGATTGTGTTTGTTTGAGCAATATAGCTGGCATCCACCATTACTTTTACACAGTGCTATTTTATTACTTTTTTCAAGAGCACCAATGATCTCAGGTTGTGTCGGGTTCATTTCAGACTCTGGAAGTGCTGGTTATTGATGGTTTGGTGACCACTACTGTAACGCTTCTAATGAAAGGTTGATTGTGGAACATTGGAGCGAGCATAATGTCAGACTTTGAGATTTTAATGACAAATATGCTTTGCCTTTAATGACTTTGACTTGAATAATGAAGAATTGATTACATGTAAATTCTGGTAAATGACCGACATAAACACATTTTAGTGTTTATGTACGTATTTCGAACATGGGGTCAGGTTTCCACTTTGGCCAGGTATCAACATGTGACATCCTTTCACATTCACATCTTCATTCATCACTCATGTGAGACATAACTTATCACTTGTTATCCCATTGTGATACTGAGATGAATCAATTCCAGCCAACTTGGACAATACGAATAAGGTCAAGGATTTACAAAGACGACAGTATCTGAGCATACAAGTTTAGACACTGAATTTTCCTCTTGAGGGAGCCCAGCCCTAAAGCCATTTGCATTTCTTACTTTTACTGGAGTAATGTATTTGCTTAATATCTGTATTTATGATGTTGTCACAGGGCTTTTTTAAAATACTTAAACATAGTCAGAAAATGTGCGTGCAGTGTTTATTGTGCCAGTTCCAAAGTGCAAATACTTACAAGAAAAGTCCAAATGTATATACAATTATCAAAAATAAATAAATAGAATATAAAGTTTGAGTTCACTTTTTAATATGGTCTAACAGCACACAACAAGCCCATTTTACCTCCACTAGACTGACTGAAGGCCTGAATTGGGCCCTCTTTTATCCTCACACTGGGCTTTAATAAATAAACTGAATAAAATTACACATTGCTCAATCAACTGTGCATCCACTTTACAAATGTAATAAATGGTAATTAACACAAACACGCAAACACTGTCCATTTAAACAAAAAAACTGCTACAAACAATGTAATTATTGAGTCCCATTAATTAAAAACTGCTCAAGGTGGGTTTTTATAAACAATGTTTGGCCTCGATCTCTTCTGTTTTAAAGCCTTCTGTGATTTTGGGATTCCTAATTTTACTCACACCATAGCCAGCTAATACACATAGCATCATCTAAAATGCCCCTGAATACAAGGAATTACAAATGTTTTGATTAAATATTTTGTAAGAGAGGCTCCTGAGACCCCCTGCTGTGTGTATGGCAGGTTGTCTCTTCGTCAGTCTGCCCCGGGGCATCTGTGGCTACAGAGGTATCTTACCACCACCACGGTGTGACTGTGGGTGTGAATGGCATGCATTTATATAGCTCTTTTTTGTACTCTTCTCGGGTGTCAAAAGCGCTTAACATCATGCTTCCATTCACCATTTTAGAGTCCCACACACTTGCGTCTGACTACAGACCCAAAACTGTGTTCATATGCATCTTTTAGTAACTTTTGCCAGCTTGGATAATGAGCTGCTCAGCATCCCTACATCTTTCCCCTTAAAACTGTCTTAGCAGTTCACAATAAAAAACATTTTTAGTTGACAATAAAGATCAAGGTTGATTGTAAATGATGTCACAGATACAGTATCTACGGCTACAATATGTATAGAAATGTGCTTTAACTTCTACGTTATATTTCTTATATGAATCTTTTTGTTTTTTATAAAATTAATAAATTTTTATAAAATTGATTTAAATAAATATCTCAATAACAAATTAAATAAGAGCTGGACGGAAAATCTCTTCTCAGTGTGAACCCTTGGTCATGTGAAAACAGCAGGAAAAATAAAAAGGTGTTTAATATCCCATCTATTTAATTTAAACAAACAAACAAGTTGCCCTCAGTAAAATATGTGCTTCGTCACAGATATTTCCTTTTGGTTTTTGGGGTTTTTACAAATGTGTATGCTAACCTAATCAAGTAAATTTAAATTGAACAATCTTTCATAAGAACGCACAGGTCCTAAAACCATCCGGCTATTGTTCTTTATCCTCCATATTGCATTATTTGGTGTTTTGTACATATTCACATAAAACATAGTCCTCGAGTCCAGTGACCAGTGCCTTTGGAGCCTTTAGTAGGTGTAACAGTGCCTAACAATGCTTCTAGCACAACAGTGTGTCGAGCCAATGCCTATGTTGTTTGCATTACTCACTGATGAATGTACATATGTAGTCAGCTGCTTGAAACCTAAATTTAACCTTGAATTTTAAACAACACTATTTGTACAACACAAGTCACTTTATGGTTGAAATGGTTCTTTTTTTATATTTATTGTTAAATTGTCATTATTCACTGGTTTCTATTTTTGCTTTTATCTTTGTAATGGAAAGAAAGCGCTTAATCACATAATCAAGACGTGTAATTTAATTTTAGCCGGCAAGCTATTCACAAAGATGTGTAAGAGGCCTGAGAGAGTGGAAGCTGGAGGCCTGGTCTTGCTGTGCTCCTGTCTGTGAACGTATTTCCAAATGATGTAACCTGCACGAATGTGGATTTAATAAGTAATAAGTGTTTCATTTCGAGTGGGCAACATTTAGCCTGATTTTGTGATTTTTGGAGATTCATGCCCTTTTAATGTAAAATCAGGGCATTACAGGCATCATCATCGTGCATCATAAGCGCTATTGTCTTTCCTTCCAATTATACTGTATGTAAGACTGCATGTAATTCAAGCAAAAATAAGTATTATTCTTATTCCATTTTTAGACTAAAATGTTAATAATTCACCGCATTTTCTGGAAGTGCTATGAAGATACAATTAAGCACGGGAGATTGGCCTGACATTAAACATCAATTTAGTGTTTAGAAAAAAAAAAAAATCTGCTAGATAATTTTCAGAAGAGGTGTACTCAATGCCTGTTACTGTTTCTCATCTTGCCCTGCTCCTTGGGGCTATTTTAGTGCACAAAATAAACTAACCTGCACTTTTCTGTTTGTAACCTCTTCCTGACACAAATACGCACCAGTTCCCTGACCCTGGTTTCCTCATGATACCTATTGCTTTCTCTTCAAGGAGCATTCCCACACTGAAGCAAAATGTTTTTTCTCATTGTCAGAAGCCACTGTGTGCAGAGCTAATTGCTGTTATATTTCTTCAACATTTCGGTTCAGGTTGGTGTTGTGTTGCCTGTGCCTGTGCCCCTGGGAGTTGTTCCATTTTACATCCCTCACTTTCTCCCTCCAGTTTCCGCCTCTTGTCACCTCACCAAAACAGAAAAAAATGCACCCCCTGTATTTAAATAGACCTTAATTTGTTTTCATTTTCATTTTTTAAAACCCCACCTGCATGGAAGCTGTTAGAAATTCCAGGTGGGGTTGTTTTTCACTTTTCTACTTTGCGCAATAGGTGCAGCGATTGTCCTGATTTCTTTTTCACGCTAATTGGCTGATTTTTCAAATGGGTAATTGTTGTGCTGTGGCTTTGTCCTACTGTTTTAAGTATCAAAGCTTTCTTTAGAAGGAAGTGTTCTGAAAGTGAGCCAAATAGACGGCACAGATGTCAAAAGTCCCAACAGAAAGTGAGTAACCAGCAGTGTTTGGATCCATCTGGACACAGAGCTTTAGGAGAGGTTCTGAGGAGCGTCTTGTCAGCCTTGGTTCAAATGGTGGTAATGAGAGAACAACTTTGAAGTGCAGAGAGCACACAACTTAGAGGAGAAGACCTCTGTGTTTGGCGCTCAGCTTTAAGTGGGTCATACAGTTTGCCTTTGTTAACAGATGCTGTTTGTTTTAGTCTTTGTCTCGCTCTTCTTCCAAAAACAAACACAAGCAACCGCCGTGCCCTCACTCCTGCCGGCTGTTTCCTCTTCAACATGACTCACTAACTTTATGTTAATTACAATGTTACAAACACGCCTTGGTATCTACAGGCTGCTGCACATTTTTGTTCTCTCATTTGCTCCATCAGAGTTTGTTCTTTTCCTGCTGGAGATGGATCTGATCTACTCTGAAGACAGTAAACAGACGCAGCATGCAGGCGATATTTTACTCTGTCATTCAGGCATCCTCATTGTGGATTCCCAGTTCTTTTATGATTTATTCATTTATTGCAGATGGCATTCCCCACAGTGGACACAAGTTGAGTGAGTAGGGACTACCACAGAAGTCATTTTCAGTGTTTCCCACAAAGGAGACTATGCACTGTTAATAAAAAACAACAGTGTTTGAAAATTTGCTTTTAAGAGAGAACACACTGTTGCCCACAAGATGTTTGACTGATGAATTGGACAATCTGAGAACATTCAGTGTTGACAGCTTCCTTGTTTTTGTTGTACTGCTTTCATTCCTATAAAGTGTGTAACCACAATTTTTTTTCAATATGTACCATTTTCTTCTATCACTCCTTAATAGGAGTTGGAGGCTGGTTTAAATCACAGTTCACTTCTCATTTTATCAAATTAAAAAATAAACCCTTGATCCAATCTGCTTTCATGTACTGTTCTCTCATATGTGTCAATTTCTACAGATAATCCTTCGATATTTATACAGAAATCTATTGCTTTGACTGCAGTGCTGCTCACACTAATTCTACAGCAGCTTTATCTTTTATTGGATTCTTTTGACTGACAGAAGATGTCCATTCCTGTCTTTTTAATGCCATCTATGCGTCATAGGCCTACTTTCTTCTCACATTTATCTCCCAATCTCTGGCTCTATGGCTCTAACCAGTACCTAACCTGTCTGTTATGATCATTAAAGGCGGGCCAGTGGTGCCGATGGGCCTGCTGCTTCCCTGCTTGCGTCCCCATTGCACTGCTCTGAGCTCACTAGCCCGGAGCTGCTAACAAGCTGTGCGTTCAGACAGTTGATGCTACAAATGGGGCTGTGCAGTGGACCAACTCGGGAGATGAACAACTCAAGCGCTGCTGAATCTAGTCCGCGGGGCAAGCACAAAGACCTCCTACTCTGCCAAGGCCAGCTCGACCCGATGCTCAATGAGAGTAGAGAAATATATTTTTATGTCTACCTCTGTATTTTATATGAAAGCATAAACAAATCAAAATGTAGATAACACTGAGACACGATATTGTGAAAATGCAACTCTGGGTTCTTTGGACATTACTGTTCTGTTTTGGGAAAAACATGACTGACTTGACAAAGAATTTAATTATTACCAGGTTTCAAATACTTCTAATTCTTTCTGAATGGCTGTGAGACAATACGAGTAACAAGCAGATTTTGCTTGTGATTTTGCAAATGGTATTGTGTATTGTTGATATTTATTTGAAATTGGAGCTGCAGTACATACAGTACTTACATAATTACCATAGATTCCAATTGATCCATCTTTGTGGCTAATCTAATCTAATGCTAATGTCAGAAAGTTGACTTTTCCCCTCTCTTTTCGGCTTCAGTGCTAATTTATTCACTCAGATTAGGTAACGTAAGCAGGCGAATGGTAAAACTGCTGTTCGACTGATTTACACCTTTTTAATGAACCTAACTCATTCCCGCAATAACAGCTAACCTGGATCTGCCACAACTTACTTCGGTTTAATAATGATGGGCCTGTCTGTGTTACTACGGCGGAAGATCATAACAATTACACACCTGCTATTAATGCAACTGGTAATAATAGCAGGGGAGAATTGAAGAGGGAAGCGGAGATGAGGAAGGCAATGGAGGGGAAAAATTTGGATGAAAGTGGAAGTGGGTGCGTAGAGGAAGTGAAAACGAGAGAGTCGGGATAAAGTGAACAGATGAGAAAACATTAGTCTGAAGAACTGACAGCAGCAGTGTGGTGGCACCTGCACGCTCAACAAACTGGGACCCCCCCCTTTTAGTGTTTTGTCTTGGTCTTTTGTGTTGGAAATGCCATTGCACCTATTTTAATTTAATTTATTTCTAAATCAGTTTTGCCAGTTTATGGTTCGTTTCAAAGTCTTCCAACTGTTCTCCCCCTCCTCTGGGGTTTATAAAAGACCATAGACTGGTTGCAACTGGTTACCCTTATTACTTATAAGGGTTTAACCTACTACTTTTAAAAATGTAAAGAACCGTTTAAAGGAACAAATAAAGCATGAAAATTTGAGTTCTCTCCCATCCTATCAAAGAAGCCTCTCTGACAGAAGCCTCATTAAGATTAAGCTATGATTCATTTTCTGACTACACCCCTCTTACTTTGAAATCACTCATCATCAACTATTGAAAATAAGAGTCCTCCTGTATTTCACTGCCTCTACCTTTTTCTCAGTTACAGTGTGGGCGTATAGATGTTCACAGATGTAAAACTACAGCACACTTAAAAGATAAGCAGCTGTTGTTTTGTTGAAGGCCAGAGTAACCCAAGGTTTTATATTTGTCATTAAAATATCATTTAAAAGCTATTAAAAGTATATCATACTATTATATAATAGTATGATATAATAAAATATATATTTGTAGTTCAAAAAAGTTCACAGAAAATAAATACAATAAAATGTACAATTCGGCGGTGCTTTGACACAATGCAACAATCCAATACACAATAATGGAGCATATATAATAGCATACCCATCTAATAGTGGCCAGCTTCAAATAGGGTCTTTTTTTTAGATGCTTATATGATCACATTATTGAAAAAAATAAATAAACACTACATACTTTCTATGAACACCTCACATAGCCTTCTGAATGTGCCGAGCCAGTTCAGGACACAGGGGAACAGACAGCGTGCTACATTTATAGAATGGGCTCCCTGATGGCTGAGTCCTATCAGCGGCCATAATCAATGGAGGCGTCGTGAAGAGAGCTGCCAGCGATCAGGAGGAAATGAGCAGACTTCAGGCACCTGCCAAGTTGCCAATAAAGAAATACAAATGACCAGTTAATTGTGGAGGTTTCAATAGTAAAAGATCAAGTCGAGGAATGCTGCAAAACATTTCAGAATGAACTTTCTTCTTTGTGCTTTTTAGGAAATGGGGCTCCGACAATGAACACTGAGTCAGGTGTTTCACAGAACAGGAACTACTCCCTACATTTGCCAATTTAGCATTTCCAGAATCTGAAAAAATGCTAATGTGAAACTTTTAGCTGTGAATATTGCAATACCTCAGAGAGAGCGTTGTGATAGACATGGCCCTGTTATGATATGCTGTCTGTCAGTGCATGTGCTGGAATAGAGGGCAACACCGTGGGAGCCTGAAAGTGGTGGAAATGTGCTGAGCAGCCAATTGTGTGGCAACAAGGGAGAGGTTTGAAAAAAAAAAAAACATGCATTGGCCGTAACAACATTCATGTCCTGTGGTCGTTGAAACGCCGACCAACAGATAGATGCAGACGCAGTGGAACAGAGACCTGGGCTCGGCAGATTTGTCTCCACGTCTCGCCATAATGATTTCTCCTGGTGATAGAGGGTAACCTTGACTACTACGGGACCCTCGCTCTGCAGAATGTAGAGGACATGTCTCAGGCAAATTGAGGCCCGTTCTGCTCGCCCTGCAGTTATTGTCATATGAGCCTCACTGTGATGGTATCACTCAAGACTCCTGTTTAGCTCTGACTGCAGGGCTTACGTTCTCAAGTCTGAATATTAAGATTGAATTTGTTGGGGGTGGGTGTAATTGTACAAATCTAAATATTTGGATGTCTTTGATGGCCCTGTTCTGTTAATAACTTGTGCACATTGATACAGTAAATTCACTGAATATTCATTCTGTTACCTCCAGGTGTAGTTAAATTAGAGGTGTAAACATTAGTTTTTTTCTTGTGAGCCTGAGACGGTTGCTAATTTTGTGATTTACATGTGTCATAATTCATGTATTCCAACAAAGCAAATATTAATTAAAGCAGTGTTTTAGCTATTGGGCTTTTGGCTGCTAATATGCAAGAAAGATACAAAAACACTCTTTATGAACAATCAAGGATTTCATATTTAGTTTGGTTAACTGTTTTCACATCAGCTATTAACTTACACGAGCACTGCCTAAAATTAAGCCCAGAAATATATTAATTCTCAAAATGAATTAAATTATTTTAGTGAAATAATTATTTGTGCGCTGCTACTAGAGGGAGCAGAAATAGGTGCCATATTTTGCCCTCTTCAGTTTACAAGTTAGACGGTGTAGCTTTAAGACTCATTTTGTGAATTGGTGTTTTTTTTGTGTTTCGTGAAACTGAAAGTTGATTGACGTGGAGGTGTCAGTTGTTCTATAACAGTCTGGCAGTGGTGCCATGGATCTGGGATATTTGTATTTGTTTGTTTTTCTGGCTAGCAGTTATGCTAGTCCAATGCAACAACTTCCTTTATTTTTATTTTTAGGCAATTTACTTAATGTTTTAAGATAGCAATAAATAATTTCTTCTAGAATATTTGAAAAAGTCAAAGTGAAAAAAAAAAACAACTGTTATTGGAATGATAAGTTGTCTCAAAATGTCATTCATTTATTGATAACATTTTCATTTGGTTATTAAAATAATGCAAAATAAGTAATTAATTATTATGGATCTGTAAATCCCCGGGTCCACGTCTCATTTTTGTGACTGAGTTCTGAACAGCTTCAGACACTGAGGTAAGAGGTGTCTAATCTGGGCTCGTAGTCATTCCCAAGTCAAGTTGTTCCCTGGAGATGTTAAGTCATTATCTTATTGAGTTGCTTTTTCATTTTCATCTGTTTTTAATGGACCCACATTTCCAGTGTAAACGACTTTCATATTAAATCCTTAGTGTTACATTATATATATAAAGATAAAACACACTCATTTACCTTGAAAGGGACATTATTTTTGCGAGTTTACCTTTATTATAATGGGAGGGACTATAATATTATTGAATTCACTGCAAATGTCTCAGTATTTTCAAAGCTTTGTTCATGTGTATTGGAAATAAACCTGACCGTGACCTTGTATTTTGCCTTACCAGGGTTGACCTCTGTAGGTTTTAATATAATATTCTTGTTATGTTTGACATGGGACATTTCTACACATTTCTATTTGAATGAAACAATCCTATAAACTCAGTTTTGACACTTTTGATTAGATGGGTTTTGTCATTTACACTGTTGTTTACAGCAACAAAGACTCTAGCACTATAGCAATAAATACAGGCAAGTGTGTTTGAATACCTTTTAGCTCAGACTGCCAGGCTATTGGAATACTAAAGCTGCAAACAAATCACTGGAGAGCAAGTGAATGTTGAGCCACAATTACAATGGACTTCCAGCTTGAAGGTGACTTGAAAGCTTTATATGAATAAGGTGAAAACTTTACTCCGTGGGGGCAGCTTGTTCCAGACCTCATACCTTTGCTGTTAAACATTGTAAAACACAAGCATGAGCGCAGGCAAGCAGCGGAATTAAATCCTTTTGTACAAAATGTCAGGCACACATAAACAAATGGAGATCAATATAAAGTATGTGGCTTATTTAATGATTATTTCTGGCCTCATATACAGTATACTCTTGCCCAAGTCCAATCAAATGCATTGTTGGAATTATCCAACTCTTCACTTTGTCATTTTGGCACACACTAAAAAAAGTTTACTCTAGTTTTAGCATTAACCAACATGCTGTTGTTTTCCCCAGCATTAGATACATTCCTGCAGAGAAATTCTTTCTGTTGGACACTGAAGTATATTCTCATAGAAGAACTAAAGGATGTGTGTAGTATTTGAGTCTGTACTGTGTTCTGGGTTTATTCAGTATGTCCCATCATCTGTCCACACCAATGAATCACTTTTACTTTCTGACGTGCGATTGCTTACAAATGGAGTAATTACTAGATTACTAGGTTGCGTTTTATTAATATATATATATATATATATAAAAAAATAAAAATAAAAAAATAAATTTAGGGTTTTTACTGGCCCCATTAGTAGCCCTGCTCCTGCTTATCCAAACCTAGAATGTGCTGACAACTGGAAGGAATTTGTTTTCCATCCCTAACTATCTCGCACGATGCCAGACTATCCCTTAAAGATGTGCACACATGTCTGCAGTGTAAAATGAGTTAGCAGCTGAAACAAAAGCAGCCTGGACACTCACCGTCTTTCCTTTGCACTGCCTGCATATGCTCAATTACAGTGATGCAGTGTGTTACACAACAGTAAGCACAAGCATTTTTCCCATTGCTTTATTTGTGCAGGCACACAGCACCATGATAAACACTACCTTTGTTAATAACCTAAACAGGAGGCATGCAGGGAATTTAAGTCAGTACACAAGCGGAACAAAATTATTGTTTAAGCATCTGCGCTACTTTACAACATTTATCTTCCTCATGGCATTGATTTTTTTTGTGTAGTTGAGCTCCCACAACCTTTTCTCAAGAGCAGTGGAAATGCAACACAGTGCTGCTGGCAACATGCCTCAAATCCACACAGCACAGGGGTCGATGGCAAGTAAAAACTACAATGATATGCATTTGCAAAGACACAATAACATCTGTCACAAAATACTCTGACAAAAAGTGGAAATCTAGAAATGGGTTAACAGTATGTCCAATGTTAGTGTATGTGCTGTTTGTTGTACAGTAGGTTTGAAACACAGAAACAAAGTTAGGCCTGAGACCAAAAACAACTGTATATTATGTTGAACATAGTGGACAGTTTTGAGGACCCAACTACACTATATTTTTCTGTTTTTAACCACGTGATGCTGTTGGTAAGTAAATGGACTGGCTCAGTTGAAAGTAGACTAAAACTGACCAGACCATAATAAATTACAAAATAATAGATAATAAATAAAGCAGCTCTCTTTTAATTAGCTGTATATCTTTACAAGCTAAGCTGGAAGTTCACCGTGTAGTATTAGTTTACGTAGTTAAAAATGATTACATGCTCTCAGAATTGGTCAAACCTGTGGTGGGTTTTGTTCAAACAAATAGCGCTGTTCTCTTCCGTCTTCGCTGTTAACCACTTTTCACAATGCCTTACTGAAGACGTTGAGCGCAGTATACATTCAGACATCACAATAAAAGGACTGGCTCTGGACTCGGTAAATACAATCATCATTTTGTCTGTTTTTGTTGGATCCATGCAGCATCATGTATTTTAAATAACATCTTATCACTAGATGTCCTTTGTCCATTAGGGCTAATCTAGTGATATTTTATTAAGACAATCATGTGCTTTAATGGGGGAACTATCACATTCCTTTCTTCCAAATGGTTATATCACATTTTTGGAATGAAACCGTTGACACGCAGTTCAATGAATTGTGCCTCAATTTAGTGAGTGTCAGGAGAAGGCGTACAGCTGAACGGAGATAAGAGCGTTTGCGGCACAGACTGGAGGAGACGTTCATACGGTTGGCATTTACTGAGGAAAGGAGGACCAGATAAGGACTATAGCTCTTAGGCCTTCTAAAGCTCAAATCATCTGCCTCCGACTCATTGGATCTCAACAGTTTTGCCTTTGAGTGTGTTAGATATACTCGAGGCAGCAAAAATAAGACCCATTCCCTTTTGGATGTCTGTGACAATTTCCCTTGGTTCCTCTCAAGCAGACAGATGGAAGAATAGGCAGCCAGGCTCGACTCAGCAGGTGTGTTCTGGCGACCCGTTCCTAACACCTCCACACTCAACCTGGACGTCCAAAAGACGGTGTTAAAAACAAGTTTGTTCTTAGGTACTTCTTGTGTCTTGCTTTAACACATTAATCTTGCCATTTAAAAAAGAAGAAAGTCAAACTGGCATTTGTCACAGCAGTTCCTCTAAGGCAGCGGTGATCCACCTTCCTTAAACACCGCATCCAAGACTTGTTCAGATTGTACGGTAACTGCTTGAAATACATTTGAGGCTTTTATCCAACTTTTAAACTGATGCAAACAAGAAATGAAACACTGTCTTGTCAAATATTATGCTGCATTGACATTATTAGACCGAATAATAACATATACATATAACATTAATCAAGTAATGTTTCAATGCAGGTTAAATGTGCAGTGAGAAACATGGCTTGTAAACGTTGAGTCAATGGTGGTGGAAAACTCTTAATGGGAAAGGTGCTGCTCTTGTGCTGTCTGCTTACACAGTCAAACAGCACAAAAAAGAAACAGGGGTCAAGAAGATATAGGCAGGTTGTTGAGGTGGTTTGGAGGGTTTTGGGCAACTGCAACTTTAATGCACACTACATTTAGTAATTAACTAAAAAGTAATTGATTTTTCCCATCACATTTATGTAAGTTCATGTCATCAGAAAAGTGTTAGTTTTATATAGCATCGCAACTTAATGTCTTGAAAAGAGTTAGCACTTTTGTCCAAATTGCAATTTTCAATTTTGTTAAAAGGGTGCACCTGGCAGAGTGGTTAGCACTCCTGCCTTATAGCAAGAAGGCCCAAAGCTACTGGGATAGGCTCCAGCCATCCGCGACCCCTAACGGGACAAAGCGGTAGAAAATGAATGAATTAATGAAAATTTTGTTTAAATTTACAATTACTAGATTTGTGAAATGACATTTAATTAAATTATGGCCCTAACAAATGTAAATCAATTGAATCCAGTGTTTGGGTGCAATGTTTGCTTATTATTTTCACAAATTAAAAAAAAAATGCTTTCTTATATCTTATGTTATATATCTACATATAACTTCATGTTAGTCAGTACATTTATTTATTATCTGTATTTGTATGTTGAATAAGGGCCTAAACCCCTCTGTAAATATAGGAAACATAGAAGTAAACAAACATAGGTATTCTGATCTAAAATTTGTTTGGAATGACAACCGTGAAAAAACATAAGCATTTGAGGTTTACTGTGAGGGAAACTCTACAATGTTAACACAAACTTATAACCCTATGGCATTGTAGAAAAAAAAAGGTCTCAAACAAAGTAGTACAAAAGAAAACCTGAATAAAACATCAAGAATGCCGACTTGAGCATTTGAGGACGATATGAAGCAAGCTCGAAAAACACCACTAAAATATAAAAGATAAAAGAGTTTTCACATTTCCATTCAGGTAGTGAATAATTTCAGGTCCACAGGCCACAACGAGTTTAAGGTTGCTGAGACAATAGCTGTAAAAGAAAAATAAACATGCAAGTATTCTCTTACAACCCTTTGGACATGATTGATATTCTTCGCTTTACAAATTCTTTTCTTAAAAATAACAAAAAAAAAACATTGTCCACTTGTTATGCCATTAAGTAATACCAGCAATTTCCAGGTCTTACCTCCAACACTCCTTGTTGTAATGCTGTTTTGTGCCAGCAATAAGTCTTACAAACGGTGCTGCCCCTGGGCCACGTGAAATAACTCCTGCACAATATGAAGTGGGTCAACCCTATACACAAAAATCTCAGCCATTATTCACAAATTATGCCTGCCACTTTTTTGTTTTTGCAGATGGTTGCTGGACCTTTTTGCCTCTCAAGGACACACTTTTCAGTTTGTGTTATTCAGAACTGTCTGTGTTATGCTGTAAAATGGTTTCAATTAGCCACACAGAGGTGCTTTTTCATTTGCTTTTGACCAGTTTATTATTTGCTATAAAGATGAAGTTCGGAACACAAATACGACTCGTTATCGTCTGGACTGCTCTGAGTTTTTAACTAGCCCTCCTTTATTTTTACCCACACTATTTGTCTGTGTTTGCTGCCATCTCCTCAAGATTGAACGCTTTGCATTAAAAAGCAGGCCACCCTGGCAGCCTGACAAATGAAGCCAATAGCATGTTTGGAGACACCTCGTTCAACAGTTATTGAAGTTGATAACTTATAATTTGCATATAGATAAGGCGCTCTTACCTCGACTAAATCTTTAGCATATAAAGTAGAATTGTACTTTTTTATTTTTCTTCAAACTGGATTGTATACTTGACAAAAGCTGGCATACAATTTGTGGCGAGGGGGATTGATTCCACTGTTTGGGTGCGCGTTCAGAATTTCATGAAGGCATAAAATGTCAGAGTGCCACTCGAGGATGTAATTACAAATGACAAATACTCATTAGGGCTTAAAGAGGGTGCAAAAAGTGAGCATTTCTCGTTTTTGGGAGGACAGTCGACACTGTGCAATTACCCAGTCAACCCATAAATACCGTTCTACAATGAATCATGCGTGAATCATCTTATAAAGTAATAAGCAGAAGCAGACTCAAGCCAAACCAGATCAGACCTCAAGAGATACATAGTTGGTAATCTTTTAGAGTTTATGTGAGACTGAGGTTGCAGTGCAGTCCTGATGGGGTTTACTAAAACATACAGGGACAAGACAAAGACCAGTGAAGGAACAGTCCTGAGGTTCAAACAAAACAAATATATGGATAAATATACATAACGCTATACTTTACTATATGTTGGAATCAAGACAAAAAAAAAGGCAGAGTAAAAAGTCTTACAGTATGACAACCCTATCCTTAACTAAATTGGTGATTGTGTTCAATAGCATACTTAGGGATTAGCTCTTCTGCAGGTCTACTTGAAACAGGGATTGCCCTTGAAAAAAAAAAAAAAGAGGTGGGTAAGGAGGGATAAGGAGCTCATCAGACATTGCTGGGATAAGCCTGGTTAATACTCTGCGAACTAAACACCACGCTGTTAAAGCACTCTGCCATTTTAGCTGCTGCCAGCCATAAGGAAATTGCCACCCAAGTGAAACTGTCACAAATCTGTGCCTGTAGAAGGATCGTTTAATCAGGAGTACAGCCAGTGCTGAAATGCTGATGCCTTATTGTGTCTTTTGAGAAAGTTGAATTACTGCCATTTAGGCATTTTTCTAAAATGCAAAACAACGATAAAAGTGGTAAAACAAAAAAATTTGTCATGAATGTGAAGTCACGTTGCAAAGGTCATTCATTTTCATTCAAAACATTCAATAAAAAGATCTCAAAAGTGCTCATGACCAACAAGTCTGTTTTTGAATAAATTGTATAAAAACTTTAAACCGGCAAAGTTAGTAAATTAATTTGGGCACAACCCTAGAATTACAAAAATGAGGCCATAAATGTGTGTGTTGTGACAATATGAGGCCAACAGACTTTTCAAAATGTGTCTTTCCGCACATTTCAAAATTATAATTTTTTTCACGATGCTCAAAACTATATCTGTGATGTATTTTAGATTTGTACTTTGAGCTATTGTTAAAATGCAACAATTTTAATAAAACAAGGATAACATCTTTAAGATCACAACAGGCTCCAACTGGACTCCTCCCCTGAAAAAGCTAAAAGTTCTGTGATCAGTCCTCACGCTGGCCAGCAGTGGGCCTTGTCCTCTCCGTTCTACAGTGGCTGCTCCAAGAGCTCTGGCTCAAAGCAGCTAGGACCCCACATCCCATAAAGTATAAGAGTTAGAAAATTAGTGAATAAATAATTATGGTAAAATCAAAATTATAATAATAAGATTCCAATTTTTTTATTTTAGAAGCAACAGTGGAGCACAATAATAGAAACTGGAACTAAAACAGATAATGAGCCCACAGTTCCTTCCTCTGGATGAGCTCCAGTCAGGCACGGTCATGTTGGCCACCAGAGCAGGCAGATGCTCTGTGTTTGGTTTGGCTCACTCTCAGTGGAATTGATCCATGCAGACAATGGACTGAGTGCACTGCTCTTTTAGATGGGTTAAAGATGATTCAGAGCGAAGAGGGGAATGTCAAATGGCCTTTGTCAACCTCTCTTCTTTTATCATCACTGACCTAACTCACCGATAAAGACAGAGCACCACAATTGACCTGCTTTTCAAATGACCTGGATTGAGGCAGAATCTGATTGGTCAGAGTTTTAAACCTGGCCAAAAGTTAAAGGAAAACCCCACAGTGCTTTTATAGTTATAATTGCTCTGCATGCTCGCCAAGTTAGTAAAGCAAATACAGCAATTTTACCAACCTACCTGGTCAATTAGACCCTATTACCTTCACTTTAAAATCACTTTTGCTGCTGCATGTTTACAGCATGTTTATAATTTATAGAACCATGTGGATAACTATTCATTATTTTGACATTTAGGCGAGAACCTCCCCTGGTTATGGTTTGGGCTTCATGTAATATAGAAAAAGTTTAGTAAATACATTCATAATGAATGATAACCTAACCAAGTCTGGCCTTCTAACTCATTATTGACCTGAACCAACCTCCTGCTTCTTGAAAAAAAAGCCAGAACATTAGCAGGTCTGTTTTTAAATAAGCGATAATGTGTTATGTGTAAATTCTTCTTCTTTTATTCTTTATATTTTACTGTACCTTTATTAGACAGAAACAGATTCAAATGACATTGTAGGGAGATTTAGGGACATAGCAGGACTCTTTTTCTTATACTACTTTGTCTCTCCAGGGAAGGACAAGGCATTTCCAGGCCAGTGGGGACATATTATCCCCTCAGCAGGCTCTAGGATCGCTTTGGGATTTGTTTCCCTTTGGACTGTCCTCCACACATAAGTCCAGGAGGCTTACTTTTCATTATGTTCTTCTGTGTATTCAAATGCATTTATCATTAAATAAGATCCTAACGTTAAAGCATAATATTTTCCTGTCATTGTACTTACACTTACTTACACTTACTGATTAAAATTTGCAGTGTTAAAAATGCGTTTGATCATTGTAACTATACTTCAAAAAACTGAACTTATATTGTTACCCACTTCCTACCAAACCAATTAACATTTACATTAATTTATATTCAAGTAATCCTATGCATGATGCTCAGTGTTTATACAGTACATCCTCACTCTTACTCCACCTCCTTCACTGCATTCACTGACCTCTTTGCAATCCAGTAGATCCAGTAACCACCAACTCATTAATTATAGATTCATAAACACCATTGTCCAGCTTCAACCACAGTTGAGCACGTCTTCATCTGTGGCTTATCAGTTATATATATTCTCTTGTCATTAAATGTTGATTAATTCCATTTCATTCCCTTTTTCTGTAAGATTTAAATTATTGATTCAAAATGAATTAATGATCCATGATTGCCAAGTTATGCACGTTTAAAGCTCCTTGTGCTACATGGGTTATATAGTTACAAGGTTGAGCCATGTAATTATATTAGAACATATGCATTTTGAGTCTGAGTGACTAAATTAATACAATTTCTTTAAAACGATTTATACAGCATTGTATAACATGAATATACTGTATTGTCGTCTCAAAATGTAAAACTTTTGGGTAACGTAACATGGACACCCCAAACAATTCGTTTTCTGTTTGTCCTAGTTGATGTGGTGTTCTTCACGCTCATTTAAACACAGTCTTATTCGATTTAAATGTACATTTTACCTTAGCTTGGATGTAGCCTGAGGCCTGTTTTGTTAAAATTAGAACCCAACGTATATTTCCGTGATACTGAACAGTTCCTTAGCTCTCATCTGAAGAGTCCAAAAGTCTTCACCGACATCGGCCTGACCTGAAAGGTGTCCCCATCTGAGCCGCAGACTGGCTGCTGTGCGTCCCCAAACTATAGGGAGCCCTCAAACTCCAAAGCTGGTGTGGTATAATGAGGCAACCCGGGAACGCTGGTCTTATTTCACAGCTAGCCTCTAAAAGGTTAGCCCAGCCCAATTAATTCTGCTAGTTATAAAGGTCAGGGCTCTGTGTTAAAGGGCTTGGGAAAACTATACAAGGGGCCCTCACTGCCACCTCATTACTTAGGCTTCATCATACTTCATTATAGAGACGAAGACATTGTTTAAACATGATCGGAGAGAGCCAGCGAGAAAAGGCCCAGACTAAAGCTAAAAGCTGCAAACTACTAAGTCCTTAGTTATAGCTGGAGTTTAGTCTTCAGACAGTTAAGCTTTTCCACTTAGTCTGACCTCATTGTGACATCTTCTCCACAAGAGAGAGATGACGGGTCGACAAAGTAACAAAACCTAACTCATTTATTAGAGCAAATTATGGCATGACCTGCTTTAAGTCAAGTCTATAATGAACCAGGCATGAGACTCTTGTAATGAGATCCCATTCGATATTTCACTGTATGTGTTCATCAAACAACATAGCTTAAAAAACAAACCACAAAACCCTGAAAGGACAGAGCAACATTTATTTAGAAGTCTGCAAGGTTAAAGTCGGCCATGATTTATTTGACATATGGGACGCTTAAATCCATGTACAAGGATTAATGATTTAGAAAAAGCCATTGACAGACGTACTGTGGCTTTTACAATTTTAGCATAAATGCCTTTGTTGAAACCTTTTCTTGATTATGTCCTGGATGACTGAGAACCTCCTCAGACATACAACATTTATTATATTTTGGTAAACATCATGCTTTAAGCTAAATACATATGTTTTCCTTCTATTTTCAGTCCATAACAGCTCCGTCTACTTGGGCTTTATTGACAAACTTTAGAAAACAATGTTTGCCAAATCAACATAAAACAAAATAATAAATGTAATTCCTTTTCCTGTCACTGTCTGTCTAGCACTGACCCAAACACATAATTTTCACTTGATTTTGAGCTTTTAAATTCCATCAAATTAATGGCTTTGCAAAATTAAGAACAACAAAGTGTATCACTTCAGCTTTTTAAATAAAATGAAATAGGATATATTCCCTGAGACTCATTGGACCCATGACATGCTAATTATATTAATGTAAAATGACCTACATACTGTTTATCTTTTGTGGCCCTTACAATGGATACAACTTAGAGTTTGACAGAAAAGTCTGTCAGTTTCTAAATCTGCTCAATATTGCAAACTAGGTTCTCCCAGAAAGTGATGCTCAAACATGTTAATGGTAACCTTGACTTCTGGACATAATGAATTTTATTTATGGTTCTTTGCAGACTAATCAATCTACAAATAAGTTTTTTATTTTTGATGGTAAGAAAAATAAAAGTCTGTGCCTGTATAAAACACATTTATTAAAGTTCAGAAGCAAAAACAGACCTTTTTAAAAGTTCTCATAAAGCATTTGTTTATTGTTTCTTCATTTCTGCATGATTCATAGATTTTTAAATACATTTTTCATCTCCTCATTATAAAAAGATGCTGCTTTTTTATTGTGGTTTGTCTTTTGGACTTGAATTACTAAGATGTTGCTTTGTGAGACTAAAACAGTGCAGCTGAAGGATACACCAGTAGACCAATATATCTTTATGCCATCACATTTCTGCTCCAGCCACTTCACTTGTGTAATGTTCATGTAGGCCTCGTAAGGGCCTTGGAGGAGCTGGAGGAGGTGTCTGAGTCAAGAATTATGTTGTTATGTTGGAAGTTATGTTGGATGTGAGTTAAATGAAGTTATCAAATGATCAAAATCATTATTATACAAGAGTTGACATAGCACATCTTTCTTTTCTCATTGACCGTCGGGTGTGCATACTTTGAAAATCCAAGAGTAATTTGAGGTCTAAATAAGTTGACATTTGAATCTAAAAATGTTCCTTGAGTTGAGTTTGCCGTTTTCACATTAGGTCCATAACGAGGAGGCTGGGGATTTAGATTTAGATTGAGAAAAAATTTGTTTCAGATGCTTTCAGAACAAACCCATACGTGTTGTTGTGAGCATGTCCCAGCAGGAGAAGACCCGGCACATGTAAGACTAGACACAGTATCTTTTCGATGGACAGGGAATGCCTCAGTATTCAGCCAGAGGAGCTGAAGTGTCTGGGGAGGAGAAAACTCTGTGCATCTGTGAGTAGACTTCTGTGTGCATTGATGGAATACAACGTTGCTCTACTTTGTGGCTCCTCACAAAGACAGAAAACACTCACTCATAACAGTCAGTCAGTTGTGCAAGCACCTGAGGCATTGTGAGGCGTAGGCTGAAATCAGATCAAAGGCCAGAACCTGAAATAATTAAAACAGATCCTCCGCCTGCCTCTGAAAATGAATCCATTACTTTTTCAGCACAATGAAATCCCTGCAGTGTACTTGCACCTAGCTTTGTTATCAAAGACCATATTAAAATCAGTAATACGAAGGGAAATTGAAAGTAAAGTTGTGCAAACTGGTTAATACCCTGTTCCAACCAGAATAAATTCATGCAGCCAAGAAAATGAAAAGGGTGATGGCATTTTTTAAGGGAAACCAGACTCTTATTGAACAAACACACTGAAGGTATAGAGCAACCCACAGAGAGCCTTTATAGGTGAACAAAAAAAAGGCAGTGCCTCTCTGCTGCACTCTGTTGAGTGCACCAAATTAGATACTCATCATCATTGGAATCCAAAGCACTTAATTACATAAGTCTGAAGAGGAAGGTGCAGTGAAAGAAACCATGCCAAAACTACAGTGCTGCCTGACACCTACCTTCTTACCGTGATAATTAGCCGACCCTGTAGTGACACACGAGTGGAGGTGGCACGGGAAAGAGTTTTGTGTATAATAGGAAAATGTTCAATATTATCTTCATGTACTTTTTTCTAGATTAGGTGCCTTTTCAGTTTAGAATCAGTTTAAAATGTTATTTTGATGTTAGTGAAAATATTGAGAGGAAATGACACTTTTATGCATTTATTCTTAATATGCCCAAACATCAATTTTGATTCTTGTAAAGATCTACTTAAAGCCACACTGCATGCCTCTCTTACTGATACATTACCCTCACCTGGACAGAAACCTATGAAAAACCTGGGCAACTAGTGAGTGATGTGCTCTACCACGCACATATATTTAAGAAACTAAGCCATTTCTCTGGAACCTATTTTTACAAAGTACACTAAAATCACCCTAACATTTCAAGAGACATGTTATTTCTTCCAAACTTGCCATCTTAAATGCCCTCTGCTGCCTAAAAGTTACGCTAAAAAGTAAAAATCCACATTAAACATTAATTTGGAAGTTTAAAGACGGATCACTGTTAGCAATTTAGTTTCAGTGCCTGTGGATTGAAGTTGGACAGAATAAATGGGTGGAAAATAAACCACTTTTGGAACAATGCAATTTCACAAACACTATAGTTAAAGGATGCAATGCATAAAGCTGGTCCCATTTTAGATGAATAATTACAACTGACTCTCATTTTTATAATCCATGTTTATTCAGAGAACAAAGATTACAATAAAACCCAGAGAAAGAATAACTGTGTGTAGTTTAAAAATAAGTTGTAACCATACTACGTCTTTAATAGCAAATGCCTCTAGAGCATCTGCTGTAGCCCCACATACTACTAAATTAAAACAAATGGAGTGTTACGAGGATGCAATAACAATTAGTCCATTGTTCTCCTCCCACATTTCTGCGACTAAAAGTGTGAGCTTATGTGCAGATCACTTCTAAAGGCAGCTTTTTCTTAAGTACATCGCTGTTTAGATGTTGATTATGAAGAAAATGGAAGGTCATAAAACATGCAAATATTCAGTAAAAGAAGAAAAGAAGATCATCGTTGCTTGGGTTATATTTTGTCTGTGCTTTATCCTTTTAAAACCTTCAAATGCATAACAAACAGGTACCTCACATGGGTTTACTATTTTTGTATGATGTTGTATGGCACGTAATAAAACCGTCAATGAGTCCATTTTCGGTGAGATGCCATTAATATCATGCAGTAATTGTTCTCTTAAAAGCTTACCTTCAAAACTAAATTGCTGATGCACTGAGAGTGTTTGATCATAGTTTAATAGAGAGAGAAAAAAAAAATCAATCTCAGTCTGTGAGAGACTCTGGTACCGTCTCCAGAGAAAATCGAGCTTTCACAAAACCCACCTCCTCACTCAGTGTTTGACAGAGAAGTAGTTTCAGCAACAAATGTAGCACCAAGTACAAAATGTTTTTTCTTGGCAGGATTACTTTGAAATTTAAGAAACAGTGTCTCTGTTATCTAAAAGGCACAAAAAAAGTGGTGATTTTATCAGTTTATTTGATTTTTTTGTTAATAAGGAAAAAAATGTTTCCACAGGTGTTTTTATTTAACAACCTTGATTATTTTATTTCATCCAATAAACCTTATTGTGTGTCTGTTACCTTCAACATCAGCGAATATAACTTTGTGCAATGAAAAGATTATACTACATTTTAAACCTATACAGATATGTATGTTGTAAAAACCTTTAATTTGTCGTTAAGTGTTGTTAGATTCTTGGCTTGGGCTCATTGTTCTTCACATGGATAACTCTTATGGTATTGATAAAAGAAAATGCATCTGTGTAAAACCAGAGTTGGTTTCCTGCTATCCTGACTAGATAAAACCACTCCACAGAACCATCTGGGCGGGCTCCCGTTGAGAGCGTTTGCAAAAGGGCTGGTACTTTTAATGAAAACCTAGTTAGTGACAGGATTTATCAACCGCAGTTTATCCAATCAGAACAGCTCCTTGTTGTATAGGTCATAATGTTAAAGCACCCACTACGTCTTCAAACTTTAAACAAGACCAGACAGAGCTGCCAACTCATTGCAGGGTTTGGCTGTGAATACTTTGCTTGGAGCAGGTCAAGATTGATTTTCACGAGTTTGTAAACTCACAAATCTGAGAATCAAGCAGCAATGCAAGGTTAGATTCCTGCTTCTCCCATGGGACACTTTTTTTTTTTTTTGTATTTGTTATGTGTGAAAAGAAATACAGGAAAAAATACCCCAGAATAACTGTGTGAGTATAAATGGAGTGATGGCTGAATAGATTTTAATAAGGGTTTAAATGTTTACTTATCTTGAACTAAGCTTGATCCCTGAGTATGGTGTTTCTCAGAGGAGCAGAATGTAGCCCCATCTGAGATATTTGGTGCAACAGACCACAGATCAGACCACTGAAGGATATATTTATCGCACAGACCATGAAATGTATAGTTTAAAAAATGTATGATAACACTTTAATAGAGCAACCAGTGTTAATTCTTGGGACAGGCCCATTTGCTCAGTGTCAGTCTTTCTATCCCCTGCCAAGCTACAGTCTCCATCTAATGATGCTTAAAATGACGATTACAAACTCATTTACACATTTATTTTCAGCATAGAAAACTTTCTTTGTTGTGGAGATGAGGTTCATGATGTTCGCAGAAGAAATCTATTTATAATTAAATGTAAAAAATGTATAAAATCATGAACTACAATAAAATACTACACACAGCAAAAGATACCTGTGTGATGGCGCTGAATTTAAGCTGGGTGCTGACAGTGGGAAGAGTGATACGTGGCAGTACTTTGATCTCACTAATCTGCTCACACTTTTACTGTCACTTTCCGTCACCCCACATTAGCCCGGAAAAGACTGAATGTGCTGAACACATCTGCCTTGTACAAAGTTGGTGATTGTGATAACTCCTGTCAGAATCTGTCCAAAACACTTAAAAGCATCAAGAATTGACTACAAAATGTGACAAACAAATCCCAGACACAGGGGTCTTTAAAAGCTTGTTGGCAGCACAGTTGCATTAATATTTATACATGCATTTGAATAGAAGGGTTTCTGTGGAGCTATTTTCCCTGTTTTTTCTGGCCAAAAGAGCATGCACATGGGCATTCACATCATGGGCCAACATATAAAAAAATGCACTTTCTAACGAGTAGCCATTGTTGAAAATAATGAATAATGTGAAATCAAAACATTAATTTCTGTTTCTTTAGCTGCAGGTGCTTCTTCTACCTGGCAGCAATGAGAGCTTTAATGTGCATCTAAAACTATTTTCAGAGTGCAGACACCCACGAATCCACACCTGATTTGGGTTTTGATTATTTAATTTGGTCCTGGCAACTTTTTTATATCCACCTGAGTGAGATACAGGTGTCAGAGATGCCATATTATTCTTCTCTAGTGCATTCAATAAATGGGTAAGAGAAGAAGACTGTGTCACATCTTGAATACCTTTTAAGTTTTGTGCATCACACTAACACATCTGTGGAGTTCTCAAGCATTATTAATGTCTGCATTCTTTTAAAAATCAAAGACTTAAGAAATCCTGTTGGACCAATTGTTCTGTTATGGGTTGCATGTCTGTTTAATTACATATACTTTAGTCAATGTATTTTTTCAGCATGAATTCCTTCCGTCTCTTGGAAATCCATGTTATGTGAAGATGCTGCAAAAGTTCATATACCAGCCCAAATACTTCCCAAGTTTTCAAAAACATTTACTCACAAGGGGAATGTTTGGACAGAGGAGCTCAAGTAGAAAGAAGTAGAAAGTTGTTGTACCATCTTAGTCACAAGTGCCGTCTAACCCACAGAAGGATTCTGGCAGCCATGTCGAGTGACTTCTCTGGCCATGTGAACCTGCCTCTGCCTTTTATTTCATTACTTTTCCTCTTATCTGCCTCTTCTCCAGCCTCCCTCTTGTGCTTTGTGATAGGACTGAGCCTGAAAAGGTGCACCTCGCTCTCTCTTGCTGCCCACTGAAGCAGTCCCGACAAGGTGCTTTCCACCTCACAACAGCATTATGCATCAATTATTCAGAAGCACGGAAATAAAGCAGTTTGCCTGCTCTATCTCTTACGGAGCAAAGAGAGAATTCAAAATCAAAAAGAAACCGTGAAGTGGCCATGATTGTGATACTTGTGCAATTAAAAAACGTTGCTTTTAAAAAAAAGATTCAAGGAGGGAATAGATAGGCCCAGATTCAGTAAAAAGAGATGTAAGATTTAGATTATTCCCATTCATGTTTTACTTTGTATCACATTTTGAAGTTCATTCTCTTCTCTTGGGTACCCTCGGAGTTAAAGGTACAGTCTAAAGGCAGGAATTGTACAGCCATTTTAGGCAAAAAAAAACAAAAAACATTCCTGTTAATTACATTAAGTGGTCAAGACTAATATTCATTTAAACCAGTCACAACAACATTTTTTGGTAACACTTCATAATAACTACACACTTTTAAGTGATATTATATAACAACTCAATTCAATCATTTCCAAAGCATTGCTTGTACATAAATTATCACCATTAGGTTTTAAACATTCTTATTTGTGGTTTAAATACATATTTCAGCATCTATAAGTTGTTTATTTATGTTTATTTAATTTATTGATAATAAATTACATCATAACATCCCGCTCTCTTTCCTCCGGGTACTCCGGTTTCCCCCACCACCAAAAACATGTACAACAGTCCCCCCCAAACACACATGGGGGCCAGGACTCCCCTGCCAAAGAGATTTGTAATCTCAGTGGGACTTTCCTGGTTAAATAAAGGTTAAATAAAAATAAAATAAAAACTTTCATTGTGTCCTTGGGCAAGACACTTAACCTACATTGCCTCCAGTGAAGTTCTGTAACACTGGTAATAGTTAAATGTGTGTAAAGCGCTTTGAGTGCCTGCTACAGGTGGGTGGAAAAGTGCTATATAAAAACAAAAATTATTATAGATTATTATTATTACATATTTATTTGTGCTTATTGTGTAGTTATTGCTGTGTTACCAAAATGTGTGATATAATACATATATAATATTTGTTTGTGAAATTTCAAATGCATTACTAATATTTTCAAAATACAATAAACTATTTCTTTCTATTGATTAACACCACTCTCAGGCTTCTCTATAAAGTGTCTTCAGGCAAATCTTTTCCCCAATAAAGAAGGAGGAACATCAATGTCGGAGCCAGTTACTAAGAAAAAACAGTTCTGGGCCTAACGCTGGAGAATCAATGATAGTTTTGTGCTGATCTTAAACAAATGGAGAACAAATTCTGTTAAAGCCTGGCTATAAATGTCTGCTGCTCAGAGCATGTCAGAGCGCAGATTGTGGTGGTTCTACACATTATACAGAAAATGTTTCAGAGAAATGGTTCAAATGTTGGCTCAGACCCCTATTGAATTACTTGTAATCGTGAGGGGTTGTGTTGATGTAACAAAATATATAATGCACTGAATAAATTATCATAAAATATTGTATAATATGTAAGCACCTCCTGTATCATATGCACTTCAAACAGATCAACAGATCAAACAGTATTACATTTTTTTGCAAAAGTAAAAGTGGCTTCGTCTGAAACAGTGACTGTCACTTTAACCAACTTACCTTGTTATAGAAGGAAATTATCATAATCGTAATTATTTCTCTTGGACTCTTTACCCATGGTGATCTACAGTGTCTGCATGTCTCCATGACTGCCTTGACAACATTTTTTCTAAATATTTGGTCTCCACTGTGTGAATTCCCACAAGGCAGGTGCATGAGCATGCATCAGGAGTATGACATGTGTAATAAAATATTGAGCACACACCTGTGGCTCTGTTTATTATAAATATACACCTCACAGTATTGTACAGCAGTGTGACTACATTTAAAAATCACAGATCTGCTGAAAGTAAACTAAACCCTCTGTGCTCTTTGTGGTGAAATGTTATGGTAAGTGCATGTTCTCTAAGGACTTATGGGGCGGCAGTAGCTCAGTGGGTAGAGTGGTCGTCCTTTAACCGGAAGGTAGGTGGTTCGATTCTCACTCTCCCCACAGTTCATACTGTCGTTGTGTCCTTGGGCAAGACACTTAACCCACCTTGCCTCCAGTGGCTGTAACACTGGTAATTACTGTAGAACAATGTAAGTCGCTTTGGATAAAAGTGTCTGCTAAATGAATAAATGTAAATGTAAATGTAAATGAACATACAACTCTGTGGTTTTCATTACAAACCATTGGACATTGAAGAGCATCTTAAAAGTGTCCTTTATAAACTGTGGACAGTGGGTCTGTAGACTACTAGCCTGGCCCTCAGCATCTTGTCTTGTCTTTACACTGAATCACGAGAGGTGAGCGCACTCTACACTCAATTCTGTTTTAAAAATCATATTTGTTACATGGACTATTTTTCTAGCACACTACAAATCAGTGACCCTTTATGCTTCGGTAACAGTAGTCATTTTTTACGGTTTATTCAATTTAAAAAAATAGGTGAGACAGGAAATGCTGTTTGGTTCTGACAGTCATCACTACGGTCTGCTTAAACATGCCCATAACAATGTCATGTCAATACCTCCACGCTTTGACTAAGCCACCTGTCTGACTAACAACTGTCTCAAAGTCAGTACTTACTAACTCACTCAGCAGGTTGATGCCTGTCTGCTCACTGAATGTTAACACATTCTTTTGTTTGTACAAAGTCAATATTTTGACATCTATCCCTCGGAGGATTTTCTTAATAGTTTTTGCACAGATAGTGTGTGTATACCTTTTACATCATCAGTTTTCTGTTCATACACCTGCCATTTCAGTCCATCTCACTTCTGCAGTGCCTCTGATGCTACCTCCTGTTGTGAGATACAACCCCATGCTGGCACCGCACCTTTTAGGATAAACTAAAAAGTTATACAAATGCTGCATGCAAGCTTAATTACAAAAAAAAAAAAATAAGGAATTGAACTGGCCTTGCAGTTGTAGAGTCTGTGCAAAAAGCCAAGAGGTGTGTCTTGAAAGAGTGATAAATGCAGAAGTTGAGGAGAATGATTGAAGTTGTCTCACTGATTTACTCTCGCCAGGCTCCATTAACATTATATTTCACATCAATCCTCATAGAGAAGTCGTTATCAGCTTCAGCGCATTAGTGAGAAGCTTTAGGGATTCAGGGTCTTGCTCAAGGACACATAAGCAGAGATGGTGTCCATTGATTTGCTGATACATTCTGTCAAGATATTCTTCTTTCTTCTTCTGTGGTTCACATATTAAAATCAACCTTCTATTGGCAGGACGGGATGTCATAAAATTTATCACACAAAAAAGTTTAAAGCCTTGCCCCTGATTTTCCCAAATGGCCCAGAATGTGGCTAAATAATGCATTGGGAGTGAGGATGGTTACCTGAAATGCCCTGCTTAGATTTAGCAAAGTTGGCCATTTGGGAGCACGGCGGCAGAGAGAGGACCCCGAGGTGTGAAGATGGATATCCTTATCCTCTGATAGAGGAACAGTGGTGCCAGTGGCGGGCGCGGCACTGACAGCGACAAGGCTCTGACTCAGCCATCGGAGGATCCAGTAGCTGCTTTAACTGTCACTCTGCATTTCAAATTAAAGCTTTAATCGATAAACACAGTACGGGCCCTGGACCTCACAGCGTCTTGTGCCAGCAGACTGCTATCCTTTTAAAAACTTGTACAGATAAGTTATAGCTGTTTAAAGAAACCATGTGGAAGGATTTTCTGAAAGATTCTTAAACAATGTTAAAGGGGAATACACCAACTGCCTTTAGTGTTAGCTTGTGAGGGACGTTTTTAAGTGTGAAGCTCTCAGATCTGAAGTGTTAATATTGTTGAGACACCTAACCTTGCTTTCCTGGTGTTGTGGAGTAATAGATTACCTGTAATAATAGGATGTACATATCATCTGTAACATGTACTTTTTGATTATAGTAAAAAAATCTTGTTACATTTCTGTCATTTGAAGGATCAGTTAGCAATACATAGAGCTTCACAAATCTTTACTCTTTGCTGTTAAAAGGAGGCCTGTGGAATATAATTATTACGTTGTAAAGACAATGTAGTTTCTTTCGTTAGCTTGTCAAAGAGAACTAAAGTTTTCCAACTCCTTTGGGTAACTTCATCAGTCCTGATCAGTCAATGGTATTTACTGCTCTGATGCTACATGCAGCTGCAATTACTTTGTAAAGGGAAAGATTCATCACCTGTGCTCTTCTCGATGAGAGTGAAATACCTTGAAAAAGCAACACAAAGTAATTAAACCGCCAGATGTGGCAAGCAATTAGTAGTAGACGGATCAAGCGATAAGATAACAGCAGGGAGAAACAATGGTAAGTATTTAAGTCTACTTGAAACATGGAACTGCTGCAGCAATATCAAGAAGACTATACCGTCACGGTCACACCTTATACATCATCAATTTTCTTTCACACTATAGCTATCTCTTTTATACTCCTGCAATCTCGGTCCATCTCACTGCAGTGCCTCTGTGGCTACCTCCTGTTGTCGGGTGAAGACAGGAACCCCCTTTACAACTCCATGCTGGCACTGCATCTTTTAGGATAAACTAACGAACCTATAGGGATTAAATACGACTATACAAATAATACATCCAAGCTAAATTACAAAAGTAAACTTGAAACATAGACTGCGGCAGCAATATCTATCTTTATTAAATTTAATGTCCTCTGAAAACACTTGAGCATCCCGCATTTGATCATATTTAAATGTACACAGTTTGACTATTACATTGTACATCAGTCTAATTATATACGACACAATAAACCTTGTGAGGCTGATATTTTAAGGCCCTGTGGTAATTTTGTAAGCCTATAAATCCTCATTGAAAGTGTACAATCGGAGGTCACTAAATACTGACTTGGAACTATTACAAGAGCAGCTGCTGAAATCACGTCCCTCCTCATTTATTTTTCCATCAGCCCACTGCAGATAGTTCTGTGCTCACTAGATTAAATAACTAACAACCTGTAGCTGGTCTCAATCAATTGGAAAACATTAAATTTGTATTCTGCACTTTTTGAATTACAGTGTTTGACTCAGGGGGCATGACACTGTGAAATGAAAATCTACATCACGTTTTATCCAATTGATTGCCTTATTGCATAATACTTGTCTATAGTTGATTTGCCTAGTGAATATTTGAACTATATTACACAAAGAATTATTATTGTTCAATCATTTCTTCCTAATGTAATATTTATGTTTACGAATCCTACAGAGTTTGACAGACTTTGACAGACTTTGACAGACTGACAGCGACATGCAGATGGATTAGCTGAATAATCCTTAATCCAAAGTAAGCTTTGACTGTAACTTTTTTGAATTGAGTTTAGAATTTTGTTGCGTTTCAGAAAACACTAAAAATACACTCAAAAATGACTATAGGATCTGTTGCCATGACCCTGACGTCTGAAACAGAGGCTTTAGTGCTTTGTGGACTCTGCTTACATCACTAGCCACACATTACAAATGCCCCCAACATGCACCTCAACAACATACCCACTCCTGGTGGTCCTCTGGAGGTTACCAGAAAGATATCACCCATGTAATTAAATATAGTTTATTTCTAACAGAAACCATGTACAGGTGAATTAATCATAAAGAAAAGTGAATAAACTGTTACACCTCCAGATAGTCTGGATGAGGATTGTGTATGTGGTAAGAAGATCATGTGACTCCAGTTTAATCTGTTACATTACGTCACACACTTACACGATATTGGACCATTGACTACCTCAGCAACAAGCCACAGTTCGTGAGGCTGCGTATCTGTGTCTGAGGTGGTAGTCTGCATCACTGGGACCCCTCAGGGAACAGTGCTCTAACCTTTCCTTTTCACCTTTTACACTTCGGACTTCACATAAAACACCAGCAGCTGTCACCTCCAATGACAGCCATTGTTGGCTGTGTGTCTGAGGGGGTTGGTCAGCATGGACTTTGTAGACTGCTATGGACTCAGCCATCTTCAGCTAAACACCAGCAAGACGTAGGAGAACCCCACACACCTGTGAACATCCAGGGCTTGGGCATTGAGACAGTGGACAGTTTCAGGTGTTCACCTCAACAGTAAACTGGTCACACTATGATGCCCTGAACAAGAAAGGCCAGAGTCTCCTCCACCTTCTGAGGAAACTGAGGTCCTTCGAAGTGTGCAGGACTCTACTAAGAACTTTTTATGATTCTTTTGTAGCTTCCGCTATCCAATACGTTGTGGTCTGCTGGAGGGGCGGGCAGAACAGACTGGTACAAGAGGGCTCTGTGAGCTGCCTGCTGGACTCTAGTGAGGAGGTGGGTGAGAGGAGAATGTGGATAATCATTTATTTAATTGGGACAGTGCATGTTAATGAACATATGAGACATAAAAACATAAATATAAATGTAAACACACCACATTGTTGCCTTTTGCTAATTTTCATCCATTGTCCCACAAAGTTGTAATAAAAACAAATACAAAACAGATTACTATAAGAATATTTTTATGCAATACATTTTACATATGTTTCATCAGCCCAGAAACACCTCAACCCAAACATGCACAAAGCACACAACACACAAACAATACTCCCGATAGCTTACAGCACAGCCTACACTGTTACAACCTGCTCATACACACACATCAAAAGCCTACAGGTTTCAAACTGGGATACATGCACGATCTTACGAGTACAATTCTGATTCGACAGGAGCCCGGTTTTCATTTGGGCTTTGAAGGAGTTGTACGTGAGGCATTCTTTCAACGTCAGTGGTAAACTGACAGGTTCCCACATCGAACTGACAGTACAGTCTGACTGAACGTGAGGTGCGTCCCATCAGCACTGGGGGAAGCTTGTGTAAAGTCCTTTGTGGATTAGGGTTATGTTGAATAAATTTACTCAATGGAGGAGGTGTGAGGGACTGTAGTACCTTGTACATCACACATAGCTGTTTTTGAGTTAATCATGTTTTAAATGTCCAGTAACTTATGCTTTCTTAAGACATGACAGTCATGGTGTGATAAGTATTTTCAATGCTTTCTTTTTTTTTTAAGAGTTGTGGAACAAGCAAGTGACCAGCTAAAGGTTTTTGATGTTGAAATTAATGACTTGTGACACTCTCTTATATGACTTTTAAACTATAATGTTGAATTCAAAATTACACAAAGGTATTTGAAATCAGATACTACTCTGTTAAGAAATATATTAGAGCTATATCTAGTTGGCCTTTAATGGCGTTTAGAGAAATACATGCAAATGGTTTTCCTGGAGTTCAACAGGTGACAAGAATCCTTGAGCCAGCAATGCACAGAAGAAAAAGCAGCTGTGAAAGTAACAGAAGCTTATTTCATTTGAACTGCCATTGGACTGTACAACTCACATGTAGAGCTTTTGACCTGTGCAATACTGTACGCTTCCCCCTGTTATTCCATAGGGTGCTGTTTTATTGTATTGTTAATTTAACTTGACCTGGCTGTACTTTTAAACAAAGATTCTTATATATTATTTTTTGCTCTATATTTAAATCTCCCTTGTATATTTTCCGACACTATTTTTGCTCACACGTGATTTTCCCCACTGAGGGAACAATAAAGTCGAAGCTAATCTATTTGTATCAAGGTATTTACTCATTTTAAACAAATTCTAACAGCAATAAAAACACCAAATAAATTCCAGACACATGGACCTTGCTGATGGCTTAAGTATAATGAGTTGCTAGGTAACAGCCATCAAATAAGCTGATACTGAAGTGTGAGATCATGTGATAGTGAGATTATTAGTCCCAGAATGAGGCTGGAGTGACAAGTTTAATCATTTTGGGTAGAGGTGTTGAAAAGAACATTAGAGTATAATTGTGTAATATCAGATCATATTGCTTAATTACCTGAGCCCTTTTTAGGGCAAATTTAAGAAAACAACACAAAATGGTAAAGGCAAGGCCAGAAATGTCCCAGTACTGTGGAAGTAAATCAACAACAGTGATTATAAAAAGCTATTGTATTTCACTTCTGTTGCTGCTGCTGAACCTTTGTCCTCTAAACCTAATACACACTGTACCTAATGACTCCCCAAGCAACTTAACTAATTATATTTGAAAAACACTGAATGAATGCGGGCCCCTATTGAAGCGTATGTCAATCTGCGCCCATACTATCAAAGGAAAAGGTCAATTACAGTTGCATGTCCAAGGACTCTCTATCATAGTCTGACCTTTTAGCTTAATGTGTAAGGAAACCCACGAGAGCTGTGTGTTCAAATGTCACATGTTCTTGACGGTGGTTGTTTTTCCACATTCCTTAGCCGTTGGTTTGTTTTCTTCTCTATGACAAAGAAATGGTTCATATACAGCTTGCTGGTAAACAATAAAAACCCAGTATAGTCAGGTAAAATAGTAAATGCCCCCTCTTTAAGTTTTAGTTTATTTTGTGTGTAACAGAAAAGTAATCTTTTTTGTTTTTTCATTGAAACGAAACACATGAAAACTTGACAGACACACTTTAAATCTTTAGTTTAGAGCCATCAAACTATCAAAGAAAGCAAACAGGAACCATGCATCCTAAAGAAATCCATAGTGGTACAAGCAAAGAGCCTTGAGGAACGCCTAAAGTGACATACTCTTCCAGTGTACGGTCAGCAATGTAAAATGAATATGGAGTTAAAATTGAAAGTTGTTTTATAAATTTAAGAAAAAAATTGGCTAAACACTATTTTGATAATGATAAATTTTATTAATGATTGATTAAAATAATGATACAGAAGTAATACTAAATCAGCAAGGTATTTCTAGTGATTGACAGAGACTTTTTTGACATTACATTTGGGTTTAACAAACTTCTTTATTTGCAAGAGCCTAATGAGCTAATCTTAATCTGGTGTTTGAATACTTTTGAAAGCTCAAAAGACTTGCAGGGCTTTCTTCTTACCACCTAGATTTCCATTTATATTGGGCCGTTAATCTTGACAAGATATCTTTTCAAGGGGGTGCTTGATCAAGATTGAGAAACAAGTGTATTTAAAATGATCCACAAAGAGAGCTTTCAAAGGGTTCAGACTTGACCGACTAGTGGCTAAGATAAATTTAGCTGAAGAAAAAGCATTAAAGTTTTACAGATTTAGTCTTAGGGACATAATAAGTGACATTGGCTCAGTTTTTTCATCTCTTAACTTCTGAAAACTGTGATTTATCTTCAGTGTAACAACCATTAGCAACCACTTAAAAGTTATAACAGACTTTAAAATTCATTGAACAAGAGTGAATTTTATAAGTTCTGTAATGCAATCATATTATATAATGTGATACTTTCGTGGCTGTGAAGTGTTCTTTTCAAGTACTCTGTTCTGGGAAAGTCTGAGGCCAGAGGTCATATGCTAGCAGGCCTTATTGGAGAGAATATATTGTCTGTTGCTCAAGGACGTTTTTTTCTGTCTAAAAGAATCCCCACACAGCAGGTCATCCTTGTCATAAGATATCTCTTTTTCTCAAAGGTATGACACATAAATCCACTTTTTCATCCACTGTCTCCCGGTTTTAACAACATGGATGTTGATTAATAAGAGGAATTTTGTCTAATTTATCGTTAAAATGGATTAATAATTTCCACTCCATTAGTAAGCTTGGGTAATTGATGAATGGCAGCATCACAAGAAATGAGGAGTTTCATTCACTTTCATTAAAATCTCATTACACATCTCTCTCTCAAATGATTCAGTCTTGGCTTGAGTTCTCGTGGCTCAGTGTTGATCTGACCTGCTTTAAGATTTGAAAAGGTGGTCCACATAAAGAACCGTTAGTGGTCTGGTGGTGGAAACGATGTAGAGCATGGTGGCTTCCAACCTCTTTGTCTGTGACTTCTGCTCACCCAAAGCATCAGTATGAGGCCAGTTCAAGGGAAGAGTAATTGTTCTTTAAAGGGGTCAAATGATACTGTGCCTTGCCAAAAGTAAAATAGCAATGGCCTTTTGCCATTTGGGAATAACATGGTCCCTTCATAAGAAAGAATGTGATTTTATTGTTTTTAAGATATAAGAAGGTAGATTTGAATAGTGTATAAAGATCCATTGACTGACATTCTCAAAATGACAAGCTAGCTGTCTAACCTCCTTTGTTGCCAATGCAATGGTTGAACAAAATCTCGACAAATCATTGCAAATGGCTTCAAAGTCACAGAGGCAAGTTTAAAGCACTTGTGACTGACTAAACATAAGGACAGAGTAAACAAATATGAAGTATGCAATCACAATAATGACCAATTTACATGTCTGATCTTCTGACCTATTGCTAAGGAAACTCTCATTAAACGTGATAAGCTACAATATGCTACATATATTATCAACTATTTGACCTTTTTATTATTATTATTATTAATTTATTTGGTTGGGACAGTGCATGTTAAAGAGCATACATGAGACACAACCACATGAATGTAAACATGCCAGATTGTAGCTGAAACATAATTTCCATCCGTTGTCCAAACATTCTCACATCATACACCAGAGAAACAATCACACGCATTTATACACCAGTGCTGCGTCACTGGAGGCAAGGTGGGTTAAGTGTCTTGCCCAAGGACACAATGACAGTATGAACTGTGGGGAGAGCGGGAATCAAACCGCCTACCTTCTGGTTGAAGGATAACCACTCTACCACTGAGCCACTGCGCCCTCAGCTTGTTTACATCAAACATCTTTTAAACAAAAGCCATTTATCTTAAAATACTTACACTAAAACTTATGGTCTCAGATGAGTTAAATTTCTTTGCCAAAGTGATTCTTCACATATTTACAGGAAATGTGCCATGTTGCTCTGTGTTTGGGGAAACATATTCTGCAAACTGTCGTTTCCTTACTAATATGAAAGGGAAATTTGTTAGAATTCATACTGAGTCCCCTGAGTGTTCCCTGATGGGCAATTTGTGGGCAGTAAAGTTGATAGACAAGGACACAACAAGCTGGATTTCTAATGAATAACCGTTCTGTACGCTCTTAAAAACCCACTCAAATCGGCTAAATCTCTCCCTACAATCCACACACCACTCTCCCACTTTTATATCATTCCTCCATCTGAGCTGCAGTCCTTGATGTGCACCAACCCCTCCCTCTCCCATATGCCTCCAGGCGCTGCTTTATTTCCCCCTAGGACTAGTGCAACTCCCTGCCAATTCGCCCCAATCCATCAGTGAGTATAGTACCCCCACCCCCCCCGGGACCCTTGTGCGCCACGGCTTGTTTTTTTCCCACACAGTGACCGGGTCCACACTGAGAAGTCACTGCTTCATGCTTCACATTAAGTTCCAGTGAGAGATAGACATTTTTACATGAACCACCCCCAGTATTTATCACCATGTTGAGAAACTGAGAGGATATGATATTGGAAAGTTGGAATTCTAATCAACTACATCATATATATTTCTCTCTCTATCTTAATCTCAAGGGAATACTTGCAAACTCAAGGTTTAAACTTATTTGCTGTTAGGCATCAGTGAACCACTGCAGCACAGTGTATTCTTATCAATATTTATACTTCATAAACCAGTAAGCAAGTTGCTACCAATTTTGTTGTTTTTAGAAAGTAAGAAAAAAAAAAGTCATTGTAATTGTTCTATATGAATGAGGTAATGCCATAGTATGGGGTTGGGGGTAGGGGGGTGGGGGGTACTAATGATATGCAGAAGTTAATTTATAAGGACATGATCAATGCCTAAATTTGCTTTGTTGTATGATGTGTGTTGAGATACAGTGACAAGACACCTTAAATTAATCCTGATACCACAGATTTTATTACTTTTTAAAAAGACACAAATAAAGATTTTATCATCAATTTAAAAACAAACAAACCAGGCCTACCTTCGAAGCAGGAGACATCAGTGAGCTACTGTTGTGCAAACCAATCATTTAACAACTGGACACTTGATGCTGGACACTTTTACATCAAACTCAATTTGGCTTACTTTCAAAAGAACACTAAATATTAGGGGTTGTCTTTGTCAAGGGGCTATTTTATGGTTCCACCCTCACAGCTTTATTTCACAGTCAGTGGTTTCGGCGGGTCCTGTGGAGAGATTCAGCACCGCGGACAGCTCTCTCTCTCTTTGTGAGCGGTGTGTGTTGACTATCTCTCCTCTCTCTGACTCTCCTCTTCCGGGCGCACACTCGGCAGCTGGCAGAAACACAGCTCCTCCTCCAGTTTGGTGGCTTTCCCGACCAAACATCCTTTGGACGTGAATAGTTTCGCTGAGGAGCTCTCTCTTTTATTGTCGTTTTGTTCTAACAACTAAAGCATCAGACGAGCGAGCGAGTCACTTCTCTCCCCGTCCTCTAACCCTGGCATCGACCTAAGCTGCCTCTTTTTTTTCCCTGATCATGGAGACTTGGGCTGGCTCATGCCCAGGCGTGCGCTTCTTTTGGGGTTTGTGGCTGCTCATCGCCGCTTACAGCTTGCGTTGCGTTGAGGCGGACATTACATGCGCGTCCTGCCCGTCACCCATTCAACTTTGCGTGGAGGAATTTCGACTGGACGCGCGCTTTGCTGACACCACCGAGGAACCAGGGACGCTGAGACAATTCCGAGTGGAGTTTGAAGACCAAGAGGACGGCGCACAGTTTTCTAATAGGGACGGAGTTAACAAAGAAAGTGTTGAGATCAATAAAAAATCCGAGATGGCTTTACGGAGAGAGAAAAGAAGTGAGTTTGCAGAGTTGCCTTGGACTGGGGGACTGGATTTGAGTGCGTCAGAGGATCGTGGCTCGTTGTTGGACGGACACAAACAAAGCAGGTCCGAGTTTCGGTGGAACAGAGACGAAGGGAAAGGGAATACCCGCCAGGATGAGCCCAAACTGTCCAGCAGCATTTTCGCTTTGACCGGAGACTCTGCGCACAACCACGCGGTCGTTTACTGGTCCGGACAAAACAGTAGTGTGAGTACAAACATTCCGCATCACAACGTATCATATCACACTGGTTCCCTGGGCTTTTCCCATCCATAGCTGGTGTGGAAATTGTATTAACAGGTGCGCAATCGTGACTACAGATGCGCACCGAGGCGCACTGCTCCATAAGCACCACAATGCAATTCGCCATAGGAGCTTTCACTGTGCTATTACGCGCACAACACCCCACAACACTGACCTTCCCTCTTCTCATTTCTTCATTACCTGACTGCTCTGATTGATTTCACTTTGTATTTGTAACAGCAATGGAGGAGAAATATTTCTGATTTTTTTTTCCCAGTTGTAGAGTCTTTTGAATGATTTATCAACCCTTTCCACTGATGCGCTGGTGGTTTTTCATCCAAATTAATTGATTGGGGAGAGAGGGACTTGTAAATTCTTACCCTCCTCACTGCCACCACACAGTCCTTATATTCTGTAGACTGTGGGTGTCTCAGTAAATCTTTATGCTCCACAGGGTTTGGGAGGGTTGAGAGATAAACACCTGGGAACAAGAATACCAACAAAATAAAATATAGCAATTTATATTCTGTTGATTTTATATTACATTTTTATTCTAAATAGATTACCTAAGGTGTATGTACTTAAGGTTACATACACTTTGTATTGTACACTGTGGGGATGCATTACCACATATTATCCAAAGGGGGGTGTTCAGTGTATGGTGTGTTTGGGCATACTCCCATCTGCAACACACTTTGTGCCTATTCATTTCACAATGTCATGGATTTCACATTTAAATTGTGTCTGCTATTTAAACTACAATCTTTCAGTAGAGTTTGGCAACGTACTGTCACATTATGTCTAGAATGTTATGGAAGAAATAAATGGCTTCACTCATATTACAGCCCAATATAAAGTGTGCTCACTCAAAGAGGGCCCTCTTAGGAAAATAGCAATACATTTTTACAACCATTAAAGCTAACAGGGAGCTCATGGCATTCTTCAACATTGTGCATCCACCAGCTAAATTTGATGTTGTGGCTGTTGCCTTTGCTTTATTCCATTTGAAAAAAAAAAAAAAAAAAAAAATAGAAAAATTCCACATATATTTAGTCTTGTCCGACTCGATTATGGCATGGTGCATGAACTTGTTTTTTAACCCGCAGTGAAGACTGAGGCAGTGTATGGGAAGCTTTGTGTTGCACTGTCTGTAGAGAGAGAGGGTGAGGAGGTTATTGTTGTGTGCCGCTGCCTCCCAGCTTTAAATCTTTAATAATTATCTGAAGCAAGATTGAGGCGATTATTTAAAAGTGGGATTTTGTTGTTGTGAGAAAAAGGACAAATGGGCTTTGCTTGAAGAGAATTCTCCAGAGATGTGATCTGCTACTTCATCTTCATTGGCCCTTGGTGCTTGCTCTGGTGATGAATGGACTGGTGGGATTGTGAGATTGAGCTTAAAGCCCTCAGACTTGACTACACTGGTAGTTAAGGTAAAGTGAGAATAAGTGGGAGGCCATTAAGAAGACGAATACTTGGATGGAGGAGCAGGTCTTCCCAGGCACCTTAGTCATGTCTGTCACACACCAATGGCAATCGTCTGATGTGTTTCACATTATGAGTCATGTTGCACATTGGCCTATTTCCCCTGAAGGTGTTTTTTTGAGGATTGTTTGTAGAAATGATCTGACCATGCAATATCAGTGTTTTATCTCACCCTCAACAACATAACCATTTTAGATTTATGTATACGTAACTCATCCATTATCCTTATTATTGTGTCATTTGTATTCATGTATTGGGATGGTTGGCTGATGCAAACGTTTCCATTTGTCTTGAAAAAAAAAGACAAATGTACATTTGTCGTCTTCCAATGGTTCTATAGAACCTGAGGAAGAAGACAGTATACTGCCATTTACTTCTGTTACTGTTTTAGAACAGACAAACTGAGCACTGCTGGAGAAGAATCACAGTTATGTTTCTTTTACACAATCTTGCTTGGAGGTTTAGAGCATTCATAAACTAAACTAATTTTGATTTTGATTAAAAATGAAGTCACAACAGATCTATGTATTTTCACTAGATTTGTTCCAGTGATTCCATCTTCAGACTCTTTTTAATGATAGTGTTTTTTAAATACATATCTGTAAAACATTATTGTCTCCTTTTAGTTTTTTAGCTCTCAGAAACATTACACAGAAACATCTTGTCCTTGCTTTAATTGTAACATTTGGTTAGAATTAAGTTTGCAAACCTTCTATTGATTGAAATTGTCAATAAATGCAGAGAAATTAGAAATTGCACAATGAAGTAAAGTTCTTCTTTTGTTTCTGATCTTGTTGTTCAGATGGCCCTCACTTTAATGTGACTCTGATGTTGTCCCAAGAGTCACAACCTGTTAATTGTTAACAATCCAACTGTGTTCAATGGCTGAGGTTCAGAACTAAGTGGTTGCACAGTGTGTGCTCTTTGCTTGACTAGCCACATCATTGTTCCATAAATCCTCAACTTTTTGGTGTAGCAACTTTTTTCTCAGTCTTATTTCAGCCAGATTGGTCGTCTGTGTCTGCACCATGACTAGCTCTGGGAGAACTTGGCGAGGCTTTGTCCCTTGGGGGAATGCTGTGTCCTCTGAGGCGTATACACAAGGCTAATGCACTCACACTGTCGCTCTGTACCTGTCCAACTTGCTGCCCTTTCTCTTTCTGCTTCTGTCTGTCTATCTTTACCTGTTCCTACATGTCTCTGCCCCGGGCTTACGCAGGTTAAGACGAAGCCTTAACCATAGATTTTAAGTGGGAATGTAGAGGTAGCAATGTTGAAACTAACTGTCATTTGCAATACACATGACTATAATTTCAATGATGCATTCCTGCAGCAAAGTGACAAGTACTTTCCTGAAGTATCTTTCACGCTGCGTAACCCCCACAACCTCAGCACCTCGGAGCATAATGGCATTGTGACTGACAGCTTGAATTCAAAATGGAGGGCTTTAGCCGTGCATCTTTTCCGGTGATCTTGACGGATTTATTCCTTCAGAGGGAACCTTGAGACTTCCTCCCAACAGCATAATCACACTGCACACATTCGTTAAAGAAAAGCATTTGTTGGAGGCCAATGCAAAGGTGTCAGCATTTTGGTCTGCTGCACATTTTTCAATCATTTATATTTCATGGGTGCAGTAGTTTGTAGAAAGACTTTCTTTGTTGTCTGCAATCCACTGGAAACAGTTGGAAACATTTAGAATTATATAAGCAGGAATATGGCCTTTAATGTGAAGAGAAGCCCTGTGGAGGCAGGTCAGTCATATCTGGCATCTGGCAGTTCTTCAATAGAGATGACTGGGAGTCTTTTAAACTCCCAAATCACCCTAGAGACTGGAGGACCTCCAGCAGACATGTGGAAGGGGTATTTGAAGTTTAAAATGTCACAACGAAAAAAACTTGTGTTTCTGTTCAACAACATATACAGTTTTATTAGCAATAAATGCCATATTTTTAGTCTGTATGTTGCCTGTTTTTATAAAGTGATCAGCATGAGTGAAAAAGCCTTACTGTTGTTACAGCTGTCATAATGTACTGACAGAGGTTGAGCGTATGACGTACACATCAGCTGTGCTATGTTTATGTGTAGACTACTTGTGAATTTGCTGTGGAAATAAAAGAGCAGTCGCAGAAGACTAGCTGTTATGATATATATTTAGAGGAAAAAATATTACAGGAAAATAAATTAGTGGAAATAATCAAAGACCAAATCATGTTTTGACAATAGAAATAAGTTTAAATGAGACATTTTAGTTTATTGGTTTTGGTAAAGTCTTGTAGAATATTAATGTTGGAGACCAGATTTATTATGTGTTCTGCAGGCATCCCCCAGAGAGTGGCAAATAAAAGTTTTGAACCCAGAGCATGGTTATATCAATCCATTACTGTATTAATAACTTAAACAATTGAGAAAATACATTCACTTGTGTTCTTTTTCAGTGAGTACCACTTGAGACCAATAAACACCTCAAATAATTCCCTGTCTGGTGGTCTTTAAAGGCACCACATGTTCACAACAAGGACTTAGCCTTGGGACTAAATTACTGAAGGCAAAACATTATAAAGTTGTTTCTTGTCTCTCTCAGCCCTGGTGGCCCTTCGCTTTGAAGGATAAGCAATGATAGGAAAAAAAAAGAAAATCATAAATAATGTAGCCTTCCAGCAGGCCTTATCTCCCTCATCCCTCGATTCCTGCGCCTCCCCCCCTCCCGCCCGCCTCTTCCTCCTCTAATTAGTCTCTACAAATGTGTCTTCCCTTGCTTTTTTCCTGCTGTGGAAGTATGATGTCGTGGCATCAAGCCATGCACCACAAAACATGAATGAGAGCTCCAGAACCAAAGTCCTGGCTGCGTTTTCTAAAAAGCGCCGCTGGACTGAAGCTTTCTGACCCGAGGATTTCATGCAGTGTGCTTTCAAAAGCATGTTATAGTTATAGTATAAGCTTCCAAATTTCATGAGCTCAATGGTACATTTACTGTATGCCTGGCCTAATGCGAAGCTCAGATTTGAGCATTTTGCTTTCAGAGATGGTGTGTGGGAATAGCAATACATCTAGGTACTATTTGAAAACTGACCTGAAAGATACACCTAAGAACAGCTCTTCTGTCTTTCTGGAATTATCTAGGTAGAATTTGGAATAGCATTTTATTATTCCTGCTTAGGTTCATAGGGAGCACTTACAGGTGTTGCACAATGCTTAAACTCGCACTCACCACAGAGTCGCCATTACATTGAGAAAGCAATTTAGGGGGCCATCCAATCAGGATGCACTGCACCTGCTGCTACTGCCAGCCGCAGATCTTGGATTATATGAAGACGCTAAAAGGCTCTGATGCTGTGAGCACGTGCTTCGTAGGAACCCATCAGGCCGAACAAGAGGCTGTAAAGCTGTGTTCGCCAAACCTAATGGCCTCGTTATGTTGCCAGTATGATTGCCATGCTGGCTGAAGCACTGAAGGAAGCCACCTCGCTACAACTTCACAGAGCTGAGTCTAATCATACGCTTGGCCACTGATCCTGTTCAGCAGCATAAGAGCACCGATGTGAGTCATGTCGGAGGAGTGTGAGCTGGAGGAATGTGTATCTGTGTAATAATTACATTTGTACACCCCAGTGTCAACTCCAATTAGGAAACAGTTCTGTTAAATGTCCTTTACCACGTGAGTTATTCTGACTGCTGCCACAATGCAATCTTATCAACAGTTATCTAGAGACATTCTCATTAATAACGCGTTTCATTTGATTAGAGTTTGATGGTACTTTTTTTGTGGGAAAGGAAGGATATATAGAAAGGGAAATACTACATTTTTCAACCGAAACTATTGTTTGGGATAAAAGATTGGTCAAACTGTGTGGAATCTTGTTGTTTTTGAGTAAAACTGTTTAATCACCACATAGCATACTGTGCATCATCTGTAAAAAAAAAAAAAGAAGTCATTCAGAAGTCATCAAGCTTCGATGAGAATATTTTGCACATTTTAGCAGAGTTGGCCAAACATGTGCTCCTGACCAAAGAAGACAAAACAACATAACCACAAAAATAATTCACATCTATAATAAAAAGACTATTAGTCTTCATGGTTTCCTTTACACTCCTTGTTGTTTCCTCGTCTTTTCTGGAACAGTTTGAACACATATGCATCAGCTGTTGATGGTTAATACTGAGCTTCGACTTTGGGATTTCCAAATCCCAGAGGCACACTACATCTTGACCTTAGCCACGTTTTTTTTTCAGAGCCAAGTGCTATAACTTGTAACGATGATGTCCCTTGCCATTTAGCGAAGCGGGCGCGCCTGGCAGGGCAGCATGGCTATGAGCATGTAATAATGTCAGGCCACAGCGAAGCAATAGACGGCATGTTGATTTCCCCTCCTCTTCCTCCCTGCCCCTCCTCAGCTTTGTTCTTCATCTTGTCTCCAACTGTCCCTGCCATAAACTGACACAGAACAACAGCCTTGCAGAAACACACTTATCTGGAGGCAGCTTAACACTTTACAACCCATTCACCGTGGGCTTTTTTTTTAGCTTTGTGAGTATTTTATAGATCTCACAGCCAGACGAAAGTTACCTTACAATGAAATGCCCAAAACCCAGTTTATGTTCGAGCAGAACTTGCCTGCACATACCACTGTATGTGTAGCACTGTACCACAACACATGCTCAAACTGAGCACTCTATAAGAACCTTCTGATTTCTTTTTTCTTTTGTGTATGGAGAAGTGATTAAGTAATTGTTGTTTAGAGGTACAATGTGATGAAAACTGACAGCTTTGATTGAGCTCATAAATAAGTTGTTGCTCCAAGAAAATACATCCATTGCTATTTATGTTGTTGATGTGGACATGCTTATTTACAGAGAATTAGGAAGACTAAGCTTAAATACTAATCACCATGGATGGTAAAGCCTCTGTTTTGTTTTGGTCACATGCTCCTGGCTCAAAAACTTAAACACAGACAAAAATGTTCATTTGTTAAAATTATGTTTGTGTATGTGTATTTCAGTAATAATTAAGTTTGTTTAATAGTTCAAAAAAGTGTTTAGGCAAGTCCTGTTCCTGCTATAATTCTCACACAATAGGATAAATAATCTGCCGTTATTGTGTATTTTACCATTTCACTTCTTTGCGTACATGTGAAGGATGTTTGGAAGTGTGTATGCCTGCAAGAGGATACACAGCAAAAGCAAGAGCAAACCTGGTTTTGACTTGATCAGAAAATTGTAATTTTTTTTGCAAGTTTTGAAGTGTGCTTCCAAAAAAAGAAGAAGAAGCGAGGACCCATGACCCAGCTTGTGGTGAGTTTTGTGCCCTCAATCATTCTCAGTATCACACACGCTGTCATTGATGGAGACTAATGTTGACACGTCACACTCCAGGACCTGCAGTCAATTAACACATTGTCTAATTAAACTGATGCACTGGTTTATCTTTGAGGGATTGGAAGTGGCTGTAAAACATATCCACGGTGCATTAACTTTACAATCAGGTCTGCTTTTTATTTCCATTTGGATTTTAATGCTAATAACCGGCTTAAACATCCTCCATTACAGAACACATTGTGCAAGCATTTTTTATTGATTGCCGAGATATATATTTTAAGGGATTTCTTTTTCTCTCTCAATACCTCACTCAAACACCGTAAAACAGTTCTGCTGCCACGTACTACGTGACTGAACTTCTGACTGTCCGTTAATATCTGCCGTGGAACTCAGCTTGAAAAGTGCCCTTTAAATAAATCATTCCTCGACTGACTACAAGTCATTTTCCTCCCTGAAGGATGGTGCTTACTTCCCTTTGAATAGGAGCCACATTAGGTTTCGATCAAACACAGTAATTGTCTTTTATTTAGCCAGCCTCCATGCTGAGCCGCTTTAAAAATTTCATGAAGTGTTGTTTAGAGTCTTTGGCAGGTAGCACTAATATAAAGTAGGTTCCCATTATAAAAGAAAATGTGAGTGGTCATGGATATCAATGAATTATTAATCCATCCGTTCCTCTTTGTGGGTGTTTTTTTTTTTTTTGTGAAGGAGGGGCTTTTGCTGGAAAAGGAGAAGCTCTGCTGACAAAATATAGAAACCATAGACTGGTTATAGAGGCCGAGGCAAGACAATGTCAGTCCTTACGTTTAGTGAAGCAGTCCTAAACATTTGTGACACTGGTCAGTTCAATTTGTGGTCATGACACTTCAATAATGACACTTTACTTGCAAGGTTGGGTTGGTTGCTAAACATTATTCTTTTTCAATTTCTCATTTAAAGATTTAGAAAATGAATCCACATATATAAAAGTAGAGTGAGTACTTTTTTGATTACTTTTGGATCAGTTTATGCAGATTTTGTAAACATACCAAAACTAAATTTCTGGCCCTTTGTCTCTTTGCTGATGGACCTTACCACTGAGCTTGTGAATAAGTCAAGTTTACGTTTGCTGCAACTGATTAGACTGAGAAACCAACTATTGAGTACATTTTTGAGTTCCCAAGGTAGTTGTCCACAAAGGCAAAAAATGTTAGAGGGTGCGCGGCGAAAAAAAGACTTTTATCAGATTTGTGTTGTTCTTTTGTGGATTGTAACATTGTAAAGTGTGACTTTAACTATTATTTACAATGTTGTTGTGGATAATGACAGTGTTATAAGCACAAGGATGTTATGCTTAATAGACACTGACAAAACCACAGACACATATAAGACATGGAAAAACTCAACCACTAAGCTCCTGGAACTGAGATTGTGGACCCATCTGCTTATAACCTAAGATAACTAACCAAGTAATTGATCCCTTTAATCGGATTTTTTTTTTTTTTTTGGATTGCAATGGGATACACTTAGTTTATTATTGTATCCTCGATCCATTATCTCACTACATGTAAACTCCCAAGAATGTTTGCTTGAGTTGATTAAAGTTGCATCTTACATTTGAGATACATTAAGATGCAGCAGGCTTCATTCACTTCACTGATGATGATAAAGAAATCCAAAAATCATAAATGAACATAGAGAAAACCTGGCTATTAAAAAAAGATTTAAGCCAAAAAAGTTAAGTCTATTTACCACAGGTTGTTTTTTTCAGAGTCAGAGGTGCTGCCTGTCCTGGATGTCTTTACATTTACATTACACATTTGACTTAGCAGGAAATAGAAGATACTGAGTTAATGTGTCATTTTCCAACTAAAGACACACATGTTTAACCACAGTGTTTCACACATTTCAAAGTTTGAGCCAATTTTCTGAGCAATCTTTTATAAAATTCCTGGTTTAGTGCAGAGTTTAAGGACGTGTCTGTACAGGTTTATGAAAGTTTTCTATATTCTGCTGCACACAAATGCTATCTAATGTACTGTACCATATAATATGATGCCCGATCCTTCTGATCTTTTAGTTGATAATTGCTTTGATGGACCTTTTATAATGGCCACCGGGATTTAGCAGCGCTCACATTGTGCCACCTATTACCATCAGTTCTGTTCAGCTAATGCATAAAGTGTTCTGCAACTCGCTGTATCTGCTTTCATGGTTTCGATAAAAAAAAAAAAGTGCATTTGTCCACCTCACTCATAGTTGCAGTCAGCCATGTCAGCAGCCGCTTTGGAAACTAGACTGTGATCTCCTGCTGCCGTCACGTGTGCTGTGATAGACAACATGGGTTGTTGTGCAACAGTGTGAGGCATGTGCTCTTTATGACTGAATGTGGGCCAACGCGTACTGTATGTGCTAATGTGTTTTGCTGCTAATGGATGTGAGCTGCTGCTAAAAACTTAATGAAGTGAGTTGAATTAAGAAATATCAGCTTTGGCTTATTTAACTGACAAAAAATGTGCTGTTCAAAAGCTTTGTTCTGCAAAAAACTTTTATTAATTTCCCAGCTGGGTAAATTCTTTGCAGCTGAATTTAAAATACACATTTCAACACTTTCCTAGAATAAATATCCTTTTTATATTTTGTCATAATATATCTCAAAATAAGCACATAAATATAAAAATCTCCTCACAATTCTGACTTTAAAAATATCTACTTGAAGTCAAAGGTTTTTTTGATGCAACTTCTTACCATAATATACATCTCAAACTTATTATTATATAAAACAGGAAGGATAACTATTTCTTTCTCTCTAACTCTGTGTGACAAAGCAAGCTACTATGAAGAACATAATTTGCACATTAACACAACTTCAAATCTACATATACAAAAGATTATTGAGACTTATGAGTCCCGTGTAACTGCACTTAGATACCCCAGTCAGGCTCTGTGCTGGTGTTAGTTCTTGTCCAGGGTTGTTTTCTGGCAATCAGAACCTATTTTGTTTTTACTATGTCACCTTCCACTGCGGATGATGAGAGGACAGCTATGTGTATGGAATGAATTCATAATGAAACATAAACAAGTCATTAAAGACTTAAGCCACTGGTATCAAAGCATCATGAAAACAGCAATTGAATAGAAACAGAAAACAATATGACACCACAGTTCACAGAGGAACCAACTCTTATTTCATTTTTGGGCTGGGGGACTAACTCCAGGTTGAGAAGTAACTGTTGGTGTGAAAACCTTGGTTGGTTCTCAATGAGGTTCAGGAGCCATAACTGGCAAAGGCTAAAACGTTGTTAGCACTTACCTGTTTAGCATGAACTCAGAGAGCAATGCAATTTTAGACTCATCCCACTCCTTATTCCACTTCCTTGTCCTGACTCCATGTGTTATCCTAGCGCCTGACATGCGGAACACGAGTAGTAATGTTGAGTAATGAGTGGTAACAGGCGTGTAACCAAAATACACTGAATCTGACACTTTTTACGTTCTGTAGTTTGTGAGAGCCTTTCTGCTTGAGTCAACAGCACAGTGATTTTCTGCTGCGTGGCCTGTTGTGCTGAGAGCAGCACATAAAAGGCACCATCCACAAGGACTAGTTCTTTTTTTTTTAATATTAAGCTTTATCACACTTTTACAGTAGTTATAATGAGTCTCTAGAATATCCAGCCATAAGGATTGAGGAAGTGCTAGAATGCAGTACCTATGTTCCCTTCCCTGAAGTGTAGTTAGGAGTCTTCTATACCCCGATAACTCTGAGAGAAGTTGGCCAAAGCACTGGCCCAGTCCTGTCACACAGAGACTGATAGGGAGCCTTTACAATCAATGGTGCTCAGTATCATTCCTGGTGTGTCATATACCTCCAGGCTCCAGCGGAAATAAGCCAAGCACAGCGAGACTTTCTGGCTGTAACATTTTTACGTGGTGAGAGGGCATTATAAACCAGTCTGTATTCATATTCTTAGACAATGCAATGAATCAAGAGGCGGTAGCTGGACAAAGGTCAGCTGTAGTGCTAAAACCATAAAAAACTTGACCCACTCTGCGGCTCTGTGTTGAGCTACTTTGCTTAAATAAATGTCAAACATAAAAAAATTTGCCTGATATGACCAGACAAAATTGCCTGAAAATTTTGTACCCATAACATCATTATCGTGTCTCTGTATTGGTCACCCAAATACAAAAGGGGAAACCTAAAATCCAGATACAGCAGTATGGGGCATACAACTGAAATAAAATTTGCTTTGGGTTAAGAAATAGATTGATTCAGTTAGAAATCATTTTGTTGTGTCCCGTAATGCTGTGTTACGTCACTAGATGATGTATACATTTGAGAGTCCAAATTTAAGAAGACTTAAAATGCTTAAAAACTAAGTAAAACTCTCCATTAGTTTTATAAAGAACTAAAAAAACAACAATTAAGAAAGATGTATTTAGCTCTAACGCAGCATTTGGAGGAAGTAAGTTAGTGTAAGATGGGTCTCAAAAGTTTGAAGCATAGCACTGGAGTCATTAAGAAGAAAATACTGAGGCAGGCAACATATTTTGTTTTTTATTAATAAATTGAGCCAACCTTTTGTGAAAAGGTTTTCCCTAATATAAACAAATATCAAGTCATGCTTTATTTTCTGCCTCATCTTTTGTAATGTAATGTAGAGGACGGGGTGCGCCATTGACCAACTGTTGCCAGAATACACCTTGGGAATGGGAACAGTCACCTAATGCTCTCTTTCCTCCACTGGTCTCAAATGGTTCCCACCCTTTCAGACAGCGTGCTTTCAGAAAGTAGCCATATGCCAAAGTCTTCTTAATTATCATGGTTTATCCGAAAGCTGTCAGAAGAAGCGTGCTCCAGGATGACCTTTTCCTCTCATAAATGAGCTAAATTTAGCAACTAACGTCTGCACAGTGTTTATTTTACTCCCCTGGAGCCAACCAACTGCAGTGATCCTGTTCGATATCGCAACATTTCGGATTTAAACCAAACACAGGGGACTTCTTCTCACTTCCATTATGTTTCCATTATGACTATCACTCCCTGTTTTACAATGAATAGGCCATTGTGTAATCTTCACAAGTAAGTCAGTTATATAAAATTTAATGAATTATGAATAATGCCCCATTTTTGCCAAGTGTCCTGCTCAGACTCTGGCTGCACCAATTATCTTGAAGGGGATAAATCTTATTATAGCCAGATCAGATTTAAAACACGTAAAGACATAACTGAAATTGAATGAGACCACTCAATGCAGAGTAATGATTTACATACTCCTTTGCAATGTTATTAAATCCGACTAGAAACCTGTATTTTCGAAACATTTGATGCATATAGTTACATTTCTGCTAGTTTGACCCCCCCTGCTTTGTGCACAGGACATTCTATCACACATACATAACAGCTGATGGGTTTTTACCTGCTTGTTTTCCTCTCCTGTCTGTTTTTCATTCGGAGACAATGCCCCGCTGATAAGTGCTGGGAATGCAGATACCAAAGTGGGCACTGTGACTATGATTATTAACATTCGCCGAGGTAGGGCCACGAGTGAAGGCGTCGCTACATCATCCGGACCACTGAGATGGATGATGGGAGCTGGGGCCGAGGGGAGAAACTAGGCCTTGTTGGGAATCCCTCTGAGGATCATGCAGCGTTGAAGCAGCCCAGGTAATTATCACATCGTGGTGCTTAAATACAAATACACATGCTTTTTCACAGCAGAGAGTAGTTTAATCAAGTGTCTTTGTGAGACGCAGCATGTGTTTGTTTATGCTCTGGTCATGTGTGCTTCTTGAATACTATTAGTTTAAAGCAACAATTGTATCATGCACAGTTACACATCTCAGAGAATTACTTTTTAAATATATATTAGTTACAGTCGGCACCATTAATTTTGCATTTTTGGAAGGACTTGCATGTAGAAGTGTTTGTTTGTTAAAGCTGCAGTATCCAAAAAAAGTCATTTGTCTCCCTCCCAATCTAATCGACCACATGCTAATAATTATGTGTCTTTCACTACTATTTCATCTTAAAATGCACAACGTAATTCCAGAAGGTCCAACATTAAGCAGACTTTTTTTGAGTCAAAGTGCCACTGTTTTAAATAATAATTTTGTACTAATGTTTCTCCTTAGTAAAACAAAAAAGACAGTACATTCATATATCGTAAACGTGATAAATTTTTGCTGGAAAATGTAATAGTTGATTCTTCTACGTCTCTGTTACACAGATACTGTACATCAAATATGGGAGCCTGTCTTACTCTAAGAGACAGAATTTCTTGGAACACAGCACAGACTGACATTTTAATGCAGATGTTAGATTTGTGTGTGTTCTTGTGCCTCTTCTGTGCTGCCGCCGTGACCTGGCATGGTGTAAAGCCTGTAGCAACAGGCAGACTATTCCTGCTATTCCCGTGGTCCTGCATTTATTTGCTGCCGGCCTGCTTGTCTGTCTGCCTGCTGGCTGCTCCTTAGGCAGTGCCGGTGTCCATCACTAGAGGGAGTGGGCAGCCTAAAGAATAATGGGCTGTAAAATGAGCTGCGGGACGAGAGGACAGAGGGAGAAGTGAAGCGACAGGCAGCAACCACTGATTATTCATTACCCCTACTTAGCTGTTGCAACAATGTGCCCATGCAGCTCTGCACACAGTATGTAGTGCTCATGCATTTGCATACGTCTGCTGTATGTAAAGCAAAGAACACAATGGTGTTATAAAGGCTGCACTAAAGTAGATCACTGATCACAGAACAAGCTTTTGCCTTTAACTAAAAATCTGTAAAACTGAAAAGGAGAGCCCTCAAACGTCAAGACAGATCTAAAGTATGTATTGAGATTAATATTTAAGGACCAGACTTTAAATCTCTGTATTTACTGATAATCACAAAGACTCAAAGACTTTTTCTGCCAATAACTGGGGCCTATTACTTTCAATAAAATCCTTTTGTTTTTTTATCATTTAAGTATTTATTTAAGACCAGATTTTAAATAAATTTCACAAGTGTACAATGCAGGTGTAAAAAGTATGTAATCAAATATGATGTTAACATGAGCAGTAATCATGAAACATGGCAGAAGCAATACTTTTATGCAACAAAGTGCAAAGAGGAATACTTTTTTGTGTCCTACTCTGTTTACCATAGACCACAGTGTTAGCCACTTACTGGGATTTAGAAGGATTTTCTTGATAAGGTGAGGTGGTGACCTTGGGCAGCAGCTGGATTCTCGCGAGATCTGTGAGTCTTGTACTGCTCCAAATGAAGTGTCGCAAACGTTTTACCACTACTAACATAAACAACATGTGCTGCTCTGATTGGATAATAAAATATAATCACCAGCTCCTTTCTGTCTCACTGGTGTAATATGTATTTTTCAGTGGATGTTAGTTAAAACTGTAGCTGTAGCTGTAGCTCAGAGACGTGAAAATCATTCCAACTCTTGAAAGTGCAGGTTTTATTGCAGAACAATTGTATGTGTAGTATGTCTGATTCACCAAATCTAATCCTAGCTTTGATTTAATGAGTTGAATGGATGGGCCGTTTACTCCATGTCGGGTTGATGGGAGAGGGCAGAGAAGAACACACACAGTCAAATGGATGGATGGAAACATGACAGCAGCCAGCATGCTCACACTGATAAAAAACAAAAAACAGACAACACACAGCCATTCTCTCCGGCTCTCACAAAGCGGCTAGCTAAGTGCATGCTAAATATTACAGTATGGCTCCTGCAGCACCTCCAATCCATTCCCCTCCTTTGCTCCGCAGAAGTCGGCCAGGCCCAGCTGCAGCCTGAGCCTGTTTGCTGCCCTTTCACAGTTCACTTGCCACACTTGAAAATGTTTATGTGGTCGCTAATTGAATTTGGAGCTACATGGTTTACCAGATATAAAAGCCTTTCCTGAGCAGGCTGCTACAAGAGCGATAATCCGGCTAGTAAAGATTCTCCGCTGCTGCAGTTTTAGTTTTGGCCATTCATCACTGGTGCAGGCACTTTTAGGTGGAGTTGAATCTCTGCTTGTGGATGCAGCGGTCATAGTGTGGTTTATGATTTCACTGAAGCTTCTTTAACTAAAGACAAATGGGTGTCAGCTGACATTTATCATACTAGCCCTGCTGGAGATGCTCATGTGGAGATCTGTCTATCCATCTGCCCACTTTTGGTCTGTCCGACTCTTCAGTCCAGGGCCTGACATCTTGACAAGTGGCCCGATGGCAGCGGACTGCACTCTGGTCACTTGTAACCAGCAGAGAATATAGTGTGATAAATACTGTGACGGCTTCAGTTTTTAACTATTCTTGAACCATTTTGTAGTAGAATTAGAAGTTGTGAAAGTGTTTACTTATCTCGAACAATTCAAAAATGTGAGAAATTTTACTAAAGACGCATGTTATTTCAAAGTCAAGAAATTTAATTCTCAATATACTGTAAATATTTGTACAGCAGAGTCTATTGTGTTTATTGAAATGAGGTATGAGACTAAAGCTGATCATTTTCTCTCACTCAAGCTGCTTGTACATTCAACACCTGCCTAAATAAAGGCATATATTAGGATCACATCAAATTATTCTACCATCTCTGTTCTAGACACTTCAAAAGAAGAATGTACCAATGTGTATTTGTATAAATCTGACATTGGTCACCAAGTCACAATCATTTTCTGTAACGGCTCAAAGGGTCACTAGTCGAGTTACTCTTCTGACCAGTAAATGTGACCTCCTCACAAACACCACAAATCCCCAAAACATGTTTGCTTTGCACTCACTCAGAGATTTGATGTTGTTTTGCTTCTGTGCTTGGACAATAAAGCTCCAGATGTGGACATTACTACGTAACTACCTTTGAGCTTTTTCATTTTGGGAGGTTTATTTTAAGATGTCTGTACTGTCTGGGTTAGAGAAAGCATAACACAACAGAGGTTACATGCTACAACAGAAATCTAACTGACTGATGAGATTAGTGTTTCCCCAATGTTTCACTGTGGATTTTATGTTGGTCAGCTCTAGATTTAGACACTAAGAAGGAGAAACAAAACCATAATAATGCAATCAAAAGAACTTAAAAAGCAATTCAACTGGGAGAAGCTAGAGGGTCACTAGTTTGTGGTGTCATAAACATCTCCTTTTTATTTTTTCTATTCTGATTGCTCTCTTTTATTTTGTTTATTTTTGCCCTTGGGATTTATTATTGTCACAGAGGTGGTAACAGCCATCCAGCTCATTCCTGGGATTTTACCGAAAATGTCATTGCAATGCCAAAGAAGAGACATGTCTGAGCTTCTTTTAAGGCGTCACAGTTGTCAACACAAGTTCAAAGGTCAAGTGTGGTGTGGTCATCACCTTCAGTGGAGTGGGGCTGTGAAAACAAATCAATCACATACACTCACAGCACACAGAGAGTAACAAAGCAGAGAATTTAATAAACCATCCTCGAGTTGTCATAAACATACAATCCCAGCTGTGTATGGAAATTAAACAAATCTAAATTAAAATCTTTCCTGTTATTGCATTCGGTAATAGAGCAATTTTATTTCTCGGTACAGTTAACGTGTCATTTTTATTCTTTCCAGTGTCGCTCTTTTTCACTCTTTCTTTTGTCTAAATTATTTTTAAACAATGATGATATGAATATTCATTTTAGAGGTCTAGTTGGATAAGATCGCAGTGGTTCACAGTCATGCTACGTTCGCTCAAAGTCCACTAAATACCTTCACACCTGTTCCTATGAATACTCACACAAAATCCAGAAACTAAATCCTGACATAGTTGACGTTTTTCATGTGATTATTTGTCAAGAGCCTTGATGCAGAGCAGCCCACACTCCTGCTGCTGCTGCTCTTCTGCGCTCAAATGAGACAGCTTCTAAGCAATCCATGTGAAAGAATCTGAATACGCAGGAATCATTTCTTGCTCTGTTGCATCGAGCCATCGTGGAGTGGGTAATTCAGCCAAGTGGAAACATTTTATCAGGAAGCAGACAAAGAGTGTGCCAACATGCCAAGCTCCCACTCATACTCAAACCTTAGATACAACATTGAGATGAGATTAAAGATAATTACAACTGTAGTGTGACTCAAAGTATTTGCTTAGTATAAGAGTGAAGAAGCTGTTTAAATATGACTTATCTTTATATCGATTGAGCAATTGACTCCATCTTTTTATGTAGAGCCTTGCAGTCGTCTTTGTGGAATACACTTCCTCTGTTGGACTTACTGTGTAGGTGTTTCTGCATTTTGGAGAGCGACATGCGATGTGGGTGGATTCAAAATTCGGACTGTATCTGCTCCTCGGGCTCTGTGGGTGGGGGCTGTGACTTAAATTACTGAGAAAGCCCAGTCCACATTTTTCAAGACTCCCTCTGGGGCTGCCACTGTAGTTGAAACTTCCCTCGCCGCTGTTTGGTGTTTTGCAATTGGATGTGGACCCAGACTTGTAGTGACTGTAAAAGGATAGTCTAAAGCAACACTGGGACCCTAGTGCAACAGTTGCAGGTGTAAATAATCAGTGTATAGGCACCAACAGTAGCCACTTTACAGAAAAAAGGGCTCAGCTGCTGGTAACAAAGATGCAGGGACCTTTTTGATTCAAATGTGTGTGTGTGTATATATTCTTCAGGATTTTCTTCTTTTTTCTTTCCTACAGCAGCATATTAGAGCAACCATTCAGACTCAGATTTTCCGAGACCTCAGTGTGTTAACCATTAGCATGTGAATTGACATGGCACTTTTTTAAAGCAAGTGACATTTTGTGTCATGGATTAAATGAGTTTAGATAGTAGCATTATAAATTTCCATAATGCAATGTAAAATTCACTGTCATGAGGATTTAATGTGGCGGCAACTCATAAATGGAGACTATAACTTGTTATTGAGAAGGCATTGTTATGATTTCATCCCACCATTATTCATGTCTCATCCAGTCAAGGAGCTAATGTCCACCGTAACAACCAGTTTCTGCCATGTGAACGATTTCCAAAAGGCCTAACCGGTGGCATATGTTTCCTCAAATTAAGAGCCTTTGTAAGAATTGGCTGTGCTCTCAGCTCAACTCCCAGATGGATAAAGATTTCCCCCGAGGAGAGGAACTTAAAGCCTGTCCCAGCTCCTTCACCTCCTCTCCTCCAAGGGCCCTTCTGTCTATTACAGATATCACAGGCTCACTTGGTGACCTTGAAAGGATATCGCTTTCTCCATTAGACACGTACAATATTAGCTTCCATCCATCTTGGAGAGGTGTCAGCTCCACCTGAGGGAACATGGCATTTCATCCACAACCTGAAAGCGTCATTTGAAAATATACAGTTGGTAGAATATTTACTTATGTTATAATATTTTTGCACCATAACGTGTATATATAAACACCTATTAAAATTAGAGGTTGGCCACATATTAGAACCGCTTACCTCTTTTTGGTTACAGTGGTAGAAGTTTGAATGGTGGTTGACTGCAATATTATTTGTTGAAGTTTTGTTGTCTGAAGAACATGCATGTCATTGGTTGCATTTACTCTTGACACTTTAGCAGTTCTCTTTGGTTGGTAAAATATCTCAGTAATTCAGATTATTGTATCTAAAGTAGTCTAGAAGTAAACAATTGCACTTTTAAGCTTGAAAACAACTGAGCATTTGTGCAAAGTCATCCAGGTGTGTGCTTTTAATGCTATTTTAATGTGTAATTTATGTAATGTCTTGAAAAAGTTTAAGAATTCAGAACAGCTGCTCTTGTAGACAACATGATAAACAAGACTTTGGGACAGTGACGTTATATGAATTCTCCTCAAGGGGGAAAAAAAAAACAAAGATATACAGCAATTAAAATCCAAGAATTGTTCCCTAAAGTGTAGTAGACCCTAGGAGATGAGACCGTGCAGGATGTTTTCTTCACTTGTGAGGAGGTAATTAGAGATCCACCCCTGTTTTAGATTCACGGTCATCCACATGCACTCACAGGTGATTTATTGATATATACAAACAAACAGCGTAAATCTTGATTAGTAAACAGCTTGTGTGGCATCGGTGTCTTGGAGCTCCCTGTGAGGATGGTAGATGGCAGAACTCCTCCGGCCATTTCTCTTCAGGTCTGGCAGGCCTGTGGCAGACGTGGGCCGCGTCTCCGTAAATCGAGGACGGACAAGAGATGAATGCTAATCCATTAGAGTTCTGCACTGGCCTTAAAAGAAAGAAAGAAAGGGTGGCTACTCCTCCTTGGCATGGATATAACACAAGTGGGTGGGGTTTGTGAAATTATTGCTCCACCCCCATAGGTGCGTTGAAATTTGAAAATTTGTTCAGTGTTTGGCAAGAAATATGTGGGAAATTAGCTTTACACATTTAATACATATACATATATATATATATTTTTTTATTAAATGTGTAATGCTAGTTCTTATAACACATTTTCCCTCAAAACAATCAATTATTAGCGATTATTTGATAAAAGAAAACCTTTTACTATTCTTCTTCTATCCCCAAAGTGATGAACTGTAAAATGCCTTGGATAAAGTTTCATATTTTACATCGAAGTCTGTCCAAGCAGCAGTTCATTCGTCTCTTACTGCACTGCTCCCAGAAACCTAACGCACCCTCGGAACTTTCCCACCCTTTTATCTTACTCTCCAACTTTATAAGTGCCACTGGAATAAAAGACAGCTCAGCTCCTGCATGCTTTACCAGTTCTTATGTGGATATCAGCTGCTGGGTTTGTAGGATATACCTATATGAGGCCAATGACACAGTGGACCGGGAGCAGATTTGCAGTAAGTGCTTCTTTATCGAGTTTGAGCGGCACTTTTTCCACATTGGCAGATGATTGAAAGGGGGAAATGTGGATGAGAGGGTCAGCTGTAATCTTCTTTTCTGCTGTGCTCAACCCCAATAGAGGCCATAAGGAAACCTCCCTACTGACTGAGGAATACACACTTCATCCTCTGCAACCAACTAATGATAAGTGAAAACAACAACATACACCTCAAGTTCTCGAGCCGTTAGAACATCCTTATTCCTTTTCTCTTATATGAAGTCTGTAGAAAAAAGGTGGATCTCCATTGCCATCAGCTCAGTCAGACTGGGTAAACTTGGACAAATGTTACCCATGTCACATGGACAAGAAAACAATCCGCTGACCCTCAACCTCCCTGAGTCAGCACACACATTCTCTCATTTACACACTCAGGGTCTCTATATCTACAATATCCCAAAATAAATGTTACATGAAACTATCCAAACCATATTCCAATCTTGTCCTAAATTAAGCTTTTATTCAAGTGGGAAAACTGTTCTCTGCTCATTACCTTTCTCTGTCCTCATTTAGCCAATCCCTGTTCAGCTGGCCCTAACCCTACTTCATCACCGGGATGAATCATTACTTGGGTCTAAATGCCAAAACTTTTTCTGCATTCAGGGACCTTAATCTTCATTTATACAGTATGCATGTCTTCCTGATTTAAATAGTATTTAGTGTAATTGGTAATGATCCAAGATAAGTTTGAGTGTGTCATCATGTCCTTGACTGTATCCTCACGGCACTATTTAGTGGTACATTATTGTATATGAGGAACTCACAGTCATTTCCTACCACAGTGATGGCACTGGCTTGATTGTGGCTAACAGACTATGAGTTCTGATTACGGTGCGAGGGGGTGATCTGTGGTGGAGAGGATGGGATGCCTGATGAGAGAACGCCGTGTGACGGAGCGTGCAGCTGATAGTATATGAGGAGGGAGGATCTCAGCAGGAGAGAGAAATTGTTTTGAACTATAGCGGTAATTAACGACCCACGCAGCGAATGAAGGCCCCTCTCTGCGCTCGTCTAATCAAACCGGCACCCTCCCCCCTGTCTTCCTGTCTCCTACATGATGTCTTTCTCACAGTCATTTGTGCACAGTCTATCTACAGACTTTCTATTTCACTCCTGAAGGCCATATGAGGGGGACACGCGCATCTGTTTTAATTAATGGCTATTTAAAGACTTAAATAAACTCTGTGGCTTAGTAAAAAAACAACTTGCTGCTGCTACTACACCAACAGAGAAATCAATGATAGTAAAATCTGCTTCTGTTTTTTTTTTCAACCTAATGTGTTGTTTTTTTCTGAGTTAAGCCAAGGTAAGACAATTATATTTATATAGCACAATTCATACACTGGGTAACTCAAAGTGCTTTACAGAAATAAAAGACACAAGATTTAGATTTAGAAACATAAGAAAAATTAAAAACATAAAAAAAAAAAAAACACTTTAAGTTGTAATGTAAGCAGAGCTAAAGAGGAAGGTTTTTAACCTCCCCTTGAACATTGTTAGAGTTGTGGCTTGTTTTTAAGCATGCACATCATATTTTTTTTATTCTTTCATTAGAATTAAAGTGTGTGTTTTCCAATAAGCCGTAGATCATCACATCACATTGTTTAAAATTTACTAATGTAATTTGTCAGAGTTTTTGTCAGAGTTTTATTTATTTAAATGAATGTTTTTATTCAATGCATGTTTTTGTGCACGTTTGTATTTATGAATGATTGCATCTTGAATGTTCTTGTTTTTATGGGATATTGATATTGATATTCTTTGTCTGGGACTGTGACTGTTTCCATGCAAACGGACAATAAAGTATATCTAATCTTATTGTCATATCTTAAAGTACACAAGAATTAACCAATAACATGCTTCAAATCCATATATAATTTTACAGGATGTACATTTATAATCACCACAAGTCACAATAGGCTTTTTGATCATTGTAATTTATAAACAAAGCCTTTGTTATGCTACTGTTTAATAATCCTGCATTTTTTTCCCTCTTCTTTATTTGCCGAGCATCAGCTTAACTTTTCCTGCTGATCATTCTTATTATATTCCTATCTCGCACAGTATTTCCAAATGTGAGAAAAATCCTTTCTCCTCAGTAATATTCATGCTTTGAAGCTGCACTTGTTTGAACCTTTGACTGCAAGTGAAATGAGAAAAAAAAAAGGCAAAAAAGTGAAGAGCTGAGATTGGTGAGGAGAGTTTAAAAGAATAAAAGGAAATCGAGCGCTGTGATAGAGTGGAAACATGTCTGGAGTGTATCCAATGCACTCCAACGCAACATGAACTCCTGAACCTCTCCATATGTCTTGATCATAACACTTTATGTCATGTTGTGACTCCCCCATGAAATGCAACTTTTTTGTTTACACACAGCATGAAATGAAATTTTTGCAGTGGCTACCTGAAACAGTCTATAAATTATACAGGGCACCCGTGTTCCTGCGTGTTCTCCCGCTCCACTGAGGGTTCAGTGTCACTTTCAATTTGCCATCCTCTTTCACCATTGACCTATTTCTACTCCGCGCCGTGGCCCCCAGCGTAGAAGCGGCCCAGTAACCCCGCGCAACACCTGGGAACCGGCCCCCTGGGAGTGGACAAGGGGTCAGAGGTCAAACTAATGTTAGAAAATATGACAGGCTAGTATTAGAATCCAGATAAAAACATTTTACTCATATACATTGTGTACCATTATTCCTAAACCTTTTACATTGTAGAATTCAAGCACTTTCAATTACATTTAGTTTGTGCTCATGTTTTTGTTTTCACGTATGTATATTTGCACAGACCACACGGGACTTGATATTTTCTACTATAGCAAGTTGCTCAAGCCTCAGTGCTTTTCATCAGGAAATTATCATTCTGGTCTTTTCTCTATCTGTTTCAGGCGTCAAGCTGTTTTATTCGTCTAGTGAATGTCAGACAAAAACTTGAACCGTTGAGGATAGGTTTTTTTCCGTCAAATGAAAAACAAATGGAAAAACGCAATTCCTTTTGTCATGGCTTTTTGGATAAGAGTGAAGGTTTTCATTCTTCCAAACTAAAAACACATTACACAGCCTAGCAAATGTTCACATATTTATTTTTATTTTTTCCAGAAGGGCAACATGACTGTTTGTGTCCACAGTTGATTTTGTGCATAATTTAGGCCATCCTCACAAAGTGATCTGTTGCTGCTGTGCTTGTGTCCTTGTCTTGAAGCCTCGCCTTATCTCCTTGTAATATCTTCATGCTGAGAACCTATCTCATCACTTCAACCTATTCCACTCATTTCATGCTGGGAAAGAAAGAAACCCTCCTGCTCACGTGAACTCATCCACACTTGAGTCAAAAAAACTTTTCTTTTTGCAGCAGAAATGCCTTAAAGAGGGGTCTGTTTAATAAAAAATAATCTGATATTGTGTTTCAAGACTTAACACATTGTATATCCTCTTGGTGTGTGGTTGTTTTTTCTTTTGTGCAGTAAAAAAGATCACATAAGGACAATGTGAGAAGGACATATTGAGGGTGTTTTCTTGCGTTTTTACCTCCTGGAAATTAAATAGAAGAATTCAATTTTCATAAGATCAACTGAACTCTCCACATGCAATCTTCTGTTGACAATAACGTCCAGGACATGTTTTACTTGCTGGTCCCACGCGTTGCTCCTCACGACCCACAGGCACCAGTTGAACGTTGACATCCTCAGAACCTGTCCACTGATATTCCTGATCCTCTGTCTCGATCTGGTTAATGAACGAGTCAAATGGAGGCACCAAACTAAGTAATGGTTTAAGTACATATGTAATAATAGATCATTTAACATTAACATTACCCAAAAGGCCTTGCTGACAAAGTCGCAGGGGTTCCACTGTAAGACTAAGTGATGATTTATTGAAATGGCATTAGTTCTGCACCACAGTGGAGAAAACACAGTGAGAGCAGATAAACGCTTTGTACAAGTGCAGTTCACATTGAGAAAAAATTAAAGGGATGCGGACTCATGCAAGCATTAATTCACCTGATCGCACTCTCATTTGTTCGGTCCCATTCCTCACAGCTCCTTTAACGCCTGTTTTTTCCAGTTCTCCATATTCTACTGTTGAGAATAGTTCTTGGCTGCAGTCATTACTTAATAAACCCACTGATACTAGTAGCAGTCAGCATATTATGCAGAATTGAGGCTCAGAAAGGAATTTCAGCTGATTGTTCATTCCTAACAATAACGATGGCAGGCTTGTGCTAAACACTATAGCACTTTGCCTTGGGGCTTTTCTGTCTCGTCTTGTAATTTAATTAAATCTATAAACATTCAGTCACAAAACTCCCTGCTCATGCACAGAGCTTAAAGCTTCTCCATCAACAGCATAACTTTAAGGCTTGGTGTGTGGAAAGCTTGAAGGCTTCTATGCCAGCTTTTAATTTTTCTTTGTTATGTAGACCAAAGAAAATGAATGCTCCTTAGAGGGTATTGGCAGAGACAGTCTGCACCTCCTCGGGCCGTGAATCCTAATGACTTTAAATAAATATATAATGTCATCACTTCATTACTTGTAGCATAGATCCTGCCGTGCTCGTGTTTCTTCTCACACGGAGTCTGGCTGTCTTTAACGGCATGGTGCCGCAGATGAGCTAGATAGCAAGGACCGCATGTCTGCAACACATCCTTATGTCTAATAAACTACAGGAGTTGCATGCAAAGGCCTTGCAAAAGCTACATTTTATCTGTTGAAATAAAAGACCAAATACCACTGCAGAATGAGTAGCTTTTAGGTTCAAGAAAGCATAGTATTGGCTTTATTAGTTTAAGGAACAGATCATGGCTAAAGTAACACTTTGCAAACAATCTTAGACTTTTGTCCCCAGAAAAAAATGGGTTAAATGGTTCTTAAAGAAATACGTCATTGAATTGTGCCATTATTTTACTTTCTATTATAAAATGTAATAGTAAAATGCAATGCTAACAAAAGGTTAGCCTAAATTAATCATTTATTTGCTCTTTAAGGTGTAATTAGGTCTTTTTAAAATGGTGTGAATGACAATACACTATAATTCATTTACTGATAAAGATAATGAGACCCTTATACAGTATATAAACAAACTGTCAAACAATAATCACATTGGATAATCCTCAGAATTAAAAAAGTCTCTTGGAGTAAGAGGCAAAACGTCTTCTCCTTGAAAACCTAGTCCCGATGCCGTTGCATTAACCTTTTCTTCACGTTGTTTAAGTTTTGTACAAAGTTATCAGAAATGGAATCATCCTTGGATTCAGTGCAACACATTTGTTTTATTAGATGGACACAATGATGAAAATAGCTTTTCAGAACAGATGGCTGGAGTCTGTTCTGTACGTGACATACAGTCTGTGCACTGCAGCTTTAGCACAATTCTGAGGAATTAATACATTTAAGTGTCAAATGTCCAACAGATTCACCCTGAAGACATATGCTTAAACCACTCAGGAAGCAGCTTAAATATGAACTGTTTCCTCTGAATGGACAGCCTTTAAATAGACTAATTAGCATTCTTGGCTCGAAGGCGATACAAAGCTGGCAGTGTCTGTCGCACACAGTCTGGAAAAGTGCTGCTCTGTTGTGAGTCCAGAGCAGACTGTACAGAAACACATGCAGATGAAAGCAATGATGTAAAGCATGACTTCACACCGAGTTCTGGGAAAATCCCCTTTTAATTCACTCTGATCCGAGGGTATTAGTTTCAAAGAGACTTGCCAATTGTCATTTAACTCAACTTGATGTTCAGGTGTTTAGCACAATGAGAGGGAATCTCCATTCACGACACAATTAAAATGGCTTTTTTATATTCTCCTTCTAATAAATACTGGAGTGCAGATTAGTTTAGCAGAGCGGTAACCCAATCAGCACTTATTAAGGAAGCACACACAGGACTAGGTTTTTAGAAATCGATTTTTAGAAATATTCAGTTTTAGAAAGAAGTTGTCCACCTCAGACCAAACAGCAAACTATTGTAAAATACTGAACCAGACAAAACTTAGGCACTGACACTCAACCTTTTATGTATTTAAGTACTGCCAACAAAAAACTACACCTAATCAAGTCTGAACACCATTCCCACTCCATAACTCAACAACAAGAAGAAAATAATAGTAATTTTTAAGGTTTAAAGTTTGTATAAAAAACATGTAGTCAACTCTTCTTTGGGGAAAGAGGTACCAGCGCAGTTTTATATTTGGCAGACTGAAGATCCACTATAGCTTTATGTAAAACTCTTATTTTTATTGCATATTTAGAAAAGCCTGACTTTAAGCTTTGACAAACAGATGGCTGTGCACTACACTGAAGCCTTGAAGTTTAAAGCTGAGATAATACGAGACGTTTTGGCCCAGACAGCATCTGAATGAAGGCTGCAGATCTACATCATGTATCTTCACAGCGAGAGACAAATGACAGGTAACACTCCCTCCATTAGCCATACGTCACTACGCTAAGCCGCTTCATTTTTCCTCTTCTCCGGCAGTTTTACAGAAAGTCTGTTTATATATGATCTAGCCAAAGTCAGAATCATTATAACAAATTTCAGTGGAACTATAATGAGACAGTTCAAAGGCTTCTGCTAAGTGCATGGGACCTTTGGAGGCAAATACATATTCATGCATTATTTTGAAGGCTGTTCATTTGGCTTTAAATTGACCTACACATGGTCTTCATGAATTAATGACTTTGTATTAAGACATCTGCTTAATGGAGTCTTCAAGAAAACACACATCTTAAAGAAATCTTGCAAAACTGAGGCCTCTTCTGCATTTACTTTGAGTTCAAGCCTGACTCCAGCTGGTTTTTAGTGGGCAACAAAACACTGTATGATGGCTGCCTCAAGGTTTGAATTGATGTTATTTTTATTATTAAGCATGCTGCTAGTTAGCAAGGCATATTTAGTAGATGGTAGACATTTAGTGCTACTCTATGGAATTTTCAGAGCACGTCAAAGCATAATTCTGCCTGTTTTTATATCTGTCTATTACTATTTTGATCAGGGCCGTGTGGCTGAAAGTACTTTTCCTCTTTACAATGACCCTGGTTACCGTTTTGGTCATCTTATTGCATTTAGGTATTTTTCCCATCATGCATGACAGTACAATTGGGCACCAAGGACTAACTATAGCGGTAATGACTCTCTAGGCTGATTTTTCTTAAATTGAATTCCACTGAATAATCATCCAGCAATATAATGAATCATTACCCATTTGCTACAACTGACTCATTTGTCTTTTAAAATGCCTATTAATTTTTCCATAATGTATCATCTTGTACCATCAAATTAAAAAATCGTGTGTGCCCCTGAACATACTAGCATGATGTATGGAGGTTATACAAGCAAACAAACCTTATTTGCACGAGATGTCCTTCCTCCAAGGCGCCCTTTAGCCTCCAACACAGAGTTAGTACTAAAATTACATTTGTGATTTCATATTAGCATTCAGTCCCCAGGTCTGAGCCGACAACACTAAAGCAATAGTTTGCATGCAAAAGTGAAGAGTATACCTGTTTAAAGGTTTGGAAGGTTTTTGGTCATGTTTATTTTTGGACTTATATTTTTTAATCCTGTTTAATTGCAACTGGGAACCCACAAAGTTAGATTTTTATCCCATTACAATTCTTTGAGCAACAGTGTTTAGTGCTGATTCGCATACATTGATGAATACCAAATAAATCAATGCATAAATACTTCCCTTCACATCAAACACGTCTTAAGTAGTGGATGAAGTGGCTGCACACAGAAATGCATAGACACATCTAAACAGACGTCAACATGATGCACTTCTAGACTCTATTGTTCACCTAAAAATGGATAGATAAGAACCCATCATGGTGAATCCCAGTCACGCTTTTTTCATTAATTGGTAGGGAGATATGAAATTCCTCTTCTCAACATGGACGACTGATTGCTTCATCTTCCTAGGGAGCTCTTAGAAGAGTCTGGCTCAAGGTTGTTATCTGAAGACACAAGATATAACTCGGTCGGGAGACTATATAGAAGCACATTTGTATATCTTTGTTTCAGTAGGACCTGACAGAAACCCATTGACTCTTGACCATTGACTGTATTTTACTTTAACGATTTCTAAAATGTATTAAGTAAAACATTAAGTATTGTAGTGACTAGTCTAATCAATTTCTTCTCAGGTCAGACCAACAGAACCCTTTAGGGGAGGGCATTTGGCAATCACTGGCCGATGCCACTTGCCAAAAAAGTGTCAGAGCAATAGTTGGAGCAGGAGGGGGAAACCAGAGTAGTTTGGGAGGTTCTCATGTGAGCTATTACATGGTTCATTTACTGTACAGTATGATGCTGTCTGCATGCATCATTTAGGTGACTCTTGCCCTCTCCGTGAACTCGTATTTGACTAACTTTTCTAAAACTAGTGCTACTGAAATGGGCTTATTTGTATTTGACACAATAAGATGGTATAATGAGTTGTAACATAATACTATTTCTGAAAAAGCAATTCCATTTTCTGATGCCAATGAAAAGTGAAGCATCTATATCAGGATGCTTAAGATTATTAATGTAACGACCCTAAGCATTGCAGCTCTGAGTGGCTCAAAGCTCTGTAAGAAGCATGGGAGCAGGTTCGTTTCTCAACACAAAATGAAGGGCTGTAGTCAACCAACAAAAAAACAAACACTTAAATATCATTTCATCAAAACAATAATACATTACATTTATTATTATGGCTCATTTTGGGATTTCTCTGCTGATACTTTGAACTAGCAACTCCAACTTTAGACAATTACTTGATTTTCAATGAATGTTTCCTGTTACCTTTAATGTCCCATAATACAAAACAGAGCTCTGATAAAAACAGTTTTAACTAGGTTATGAATGACTTTCAAAAAAGTCGTATTTGATCTCCATATGTTTCACTGTTTCTTTGTCTGGCTAATGAGGAGTCAGCGTCAGGGGCAGTAGCAGTGGGAGCACAGAGCGTTCACTGTGGGCCTGTGTGGGTCTTTGCCACTATAAATGTGACCGCGGGGTGAAAACAGTACAAAAAAGGACATAAAAACAGAATAGGGCAAACCTACAATCTTTTGACTGAAGAGCAGGCATTACACATAATTTAAGAAATTAAATGGTAAATAGTAATAATATGAACTCACCCTTTGTTAATCCTTTCTTGGATTCATAATGTAAATCACTGCAGTCATTTCAGCTGCTGTATTCATGTATGTTTATGTGATAAAGAGGTGCCCAAGGCAGCATGAAATAATCCACATGAGACAGTATTTGTTGACATGCCACAATGACTGGCCTCTGCTAGCTTCAGTGTGAGGATGTGTGTGGAAGAGATTTATCATCCTGGATATGTCCTCTGTCAGTGTCATAGAAGAACATTAACACAATGTTTAAACACTGCAGATCCCTTTCTGTTGCTTTAATGATTCATTTGTTAAGGTTTTAGTTAATTCAGAGGCAGAGCCAGGAATTAAGTTTAACAGTTCACTGGATAAACAAAAAACTCGAGCAGGCAGAGGAGGCAAGGAGCTGGCTGGAGGGCACAAGGGGAGAGACACGAGGCAGGTCTGGGGCAGACAGAGAGAACAGCGAGGAAGTATAAATAGGTCCAGAAATATTTCAAAACATACGAGCGGTCAGGAGGCAAGACACACGAGCAACTCTACTAAACAGGACAAAATCATCTGACAGTGTGGAGGTGAGTAAAGCAGGCTTATCTCTGAAGTTCTGAGAGAAAACCAGCCACGCCCCTTGCCACACACATGCATATATCATATTTGAAAAACTGCACAGGTTTACCATATTATCAGGTATGGCTTACCATTACCACTGTTTTGAACAGTGTCTTTGCCTTTGACTGTAATCATACCACGCCCTAATTCAATTTTTTGTCACTTTATATGCTTTATTTATTGGTCTACTTCTGTAATTCCCCATTCGTGGCTGCCTCATTTAGTTTAAGTTGTTGTAAATATTAGATCAAAGTGGAGAGGAAAAAAAAAAGGGGAACGCAATTAACAAACTCAGTGCTTTGGACTTATTTTTGTCTCAAAACACGGGACTGTGATGGACACAGTGGCAACGTGCTTGGGTGGTTTTCCTTTGGGTACTCCAGTTTCCCCCACCAACAATAAAAACATGCTGAGCAGCCCCTTGTGGTCGCTGCCGACAATGAATTTCTCCACAGGGAATATAAAGGGATAATAGTGAACATAAATAAATAGATAATGCAAAACCCAGATTGGCTGCAGAATAATGCATAAATCCTATCCTCTTGATATCAACCAATGGGTCAAACTAAAAAAAATACACATTGTTCCCCACCTGACCTCTTTATATTTTAGTAGCTATCGAGTGGTAACTTTTGTATTCATGTTTTTTGTCTGTGTAGAAATAGGTAGTTATTTGCCAAATCAACTTAATGCCATCTGGAGAACTCAGCTTGTGAGAGTGGGAAAATAGTGTAGTTGTCATTAAACATTGATCATGTAAACACAGCCTGGTGCTTTGTGTCTTTGTCAACATAGACATTTTCAATAATTCAAACACACTTCAATTGTTTGCTCTTTATTCTGTGTCTACGTTTCCTGAGAGATTTGTTGAAGCGATGACGTGTTTCAGGGAATGAAAGCTTAATGTCTTCTCTGTGTGTTTCTAATCATGTAGCCATAACATTTAGCGTCTGGCCTCCTCGTCACATCCACTGAAGTGACAGGTAGTGCTGATAGCCCACTGATAGCCACTCCAGTGTCTGTTGTTATTTTGTTCCTGCTGAGAGTGTGGCAATGAAATGCCATGCTGACAAGCTGCTGATGGGTTCAATACGGAAAAGAACTAATTGCAATGACTTTCACAGTTTCACACTCTCTGTCCATATGTCCATTGTGAAGTCTCCCTGTGGAGTCACAATATGTAAGAGCAAATTACTTTGACTATTAGAACTGGATGTCATGCTGGCAGACCGCTTATTGACTCTGAAAAGTTTCATTGATGAGAAGTGCGGCAAGTTTTTAAATTAAACCCTCCACTGCCTCACAGACGAACGGGAAAGCTATAGGAGAGAAAGTCAACGGCAAAGGTGACATGCATTTTATTTCTTTTAGGAAGGTGCGCTATTGCAGGAGGTCAGGCCAAATGTTCATGGTCCATTTAGTCCTGAGTACATCCGTTCCAGTGTGCCATCTGTGTTTTTTTTTTTTGTTTTTTTTTTTACTCCTGGAAGAGATAAAATCCCAGAAAGCACAGCGATATGACACGGCTGAGAAATGCCCCAGCAATGTTTTGTGAGTGCAGAGCTGAACATAATTAGATTTGAGACATCCACTGGGAGTGAGCAAACACACAACTCTAATGGCGTCCCGAACAGGCTTCTGCTAAGGACATTACAACTGTCAACAAGCAGTTTAGATAAACTCTTATGTCATGTCCCTGAACCAGATGGTAACTACACACGTAAACAGACACTCGTACAATCTTAGCCTCCATCTTTAATGACGCAACAGTCACACTCTCTTCCGGCTTGTGTTTTCTCAAGAATCTGTCAAGTTTAAATTGATAAAAAGTGGTTAAATGTAGTAATATTACAGTAAAACCTATTAAAATTAAATAAAAAATAAATCAAGTTAAACTTATTTTGTAAATCACTTTTTATTAAAAATCCCACTTTTTTGCTCTTTTTGGCAGCTCATGTATGAACAATTTTAGAAATAGCACCTTTCTACTAAAATAAATTTATTAAAATTTATTTTTTTATTTGGTTTCAAGTACTTTCCAGTCTTTAAATCTGTATGTCTGAAATTCAAGTACTTTCAAGCAGCATGGGCACCCTGTATGTACAAGTATAAGAAAATAGAAATTATAAGTGAATATGCACTATAAGGAATACAGAATCATAAGTTGATAATGTAATGTAGTGTCTATAATATGCACATTATGTTACTTTGTTTACACCTTCAGCAGAAACAGAGAGAGCAACAGTCAAGAGTTTGGGTGGACTTCTGATAGAAAACATAAGAGGGAGTTCAAATTTGAGCAGTCAGCACTTAAGGATCTTGTTTGGAGCATTTCTGTTCAGCTGTCGGACATTTCATTGGAACAAGAAGACTAGAGAATGGTGGTGACACTGAGGAAACAAGAGGAAGTCTGTGGAGGATAAGATTGACATTGGAAATGACAAAGGTTTTGTGATGTAACATCTGGTGAATCAAAAATGAAGCCTTGTGTCTTTAAAAACTTACTGTTCAAGTATTTTTGACATTGCGTTGTAAGAAATGGCTGCTGGAGAAAACTTAACGGCATGTTTCCGCAGAATTACAAAGTGGAGACATTTGTTGGAAGGTGTTGCACTGGATTTCAGCTGAATGTGTGACTGCTCATCACATTTGACTAAGGAGATAATAACAGAGAACAAAGAGTTTCCCCAGTGTTTTTATTGTGTAACTTCAGGGGGGAAGCATATTGAGAACTATTTCATCATTTTGTATTTTTTTTCTTAAAACTGTGACATACTGCAGCTCGCTGTAGTGCAATGAGTACCGACACAACGGCCCTTTTAGTCGACGTAATGCTTCCTTTTACTGCTCTGCTGATGCTTAAGCCTTAGGCATTGTTTAGTCATTTCAATTTCAGAAACACAACACAAATGGATAGCTGTGTAGTTTGCAGTTCATTAGAGCCGAACTCTTGACGCTTCTTTACTCGTCTGCGCTAAACATCCTGCATTCCCTCCAGAAAATTAATTACAGAGCTCCATTATTGTTGTTGCAAATGTGTATATGAATAAAGGGTGTCAAAATGTGCCAGAGTGAGATTAATTACACACTTACTTTACCTCACTTTTCCCCTTTTTGGGTGCCGAGGTCGATGCAGTTGTACAGAAGAAAGCAGTTTTGCAAGTCATTGGTTTCACAAAATATGACTTTAACCTTCAATCTTACAACATACAGCAAGGAATGTCTAAATGTTATTATAACCAAGACTTAATAGAACACATTTGCATTTCTTTTTTAATCAGTCAATCAAAAACAGTTTGTGTGATTGACGCATAAGTTACTGGCAGATAAAAAGCACATTATAAACAGCAAAGAAAGGCACACAAAAAGTAGCAATTTTCCACAGAGGAATATAAAAAAAGTTGTGAAAATAAGATAAATGCATTTACCAACAGAAAGGAAATAATGTTGGATTTTTTTTTTGGTATTAACGGTGTCATTTTATAGTATCTCTGGGAACAAAGACACTTGGCGGCCCGTCTTCTTTTTGAATTAAGGGCCAATAATCCAGAGTAAACCATACATTCTCACTTTACAAACACATTACTTTCACATTGGTCATTTACACTCAGCTTTACTTATATTAAAGCCACACTATGCAACTTTTTAACCACAAAATACATACTATCCTTTAAAGCATTCAAATATGTGGTCCCAGACACACACCAGATCAATGCAAGCCGCTGAGATGTAACAGTCCCGTGAGGGTTTGAGGAAGTGTGAATCCAGACAGTACTGCAAAAAAAATTGCAATGTCTAAAACTGACTTATGTCTAACCCATCGTTCTTTTATTCTTGATGGCAAGTCTTCTAATCTTGGAATGTGAAGTTGTATGTGTCTATCTGAAAGTAACTCACTTTACTCTCGACATGCTGTGCTGTAATTAAAATCAAAGTTGGTGTTGGTAAAGCTTGTGAGTTATTAGCCGCTAATGAAAGAAAAACATTTCAAAAGTTCCTCCGACTCACAGCTTCTCGACATCAACACTTCTTTGAGTTCCTTCTGAGGCCTGCTCACCTGCTGCTAATGCAACCTTCGAAGCCTTTATAGAAAGCAATGAAGTTATTGGTTTTATGTTGTAATTTAGACTCTTTCTGAAGAAGAGTAATAAATAAAAAAATGTTTTTTTTTTGTTAGCATAGAAACCTTTAAAGCATTGTTTTCTAAATGGCCCGGTGACCTGACACTGTTTAAAATGTTGCTGCCATTTCTTTCCAAGCAGCTACTGTCTGCAGTCTTCTATCTTAGGTTGACTATTGTGTTTAAAAAAAATGGAAAACAACCAGGCTTTTGGAGAAACAGATTAAGATTATCGAGATACTTGGCACCTCTTTACATCTTTAAAGGTTTTATCCTGATGTCCACGTTGAAGAAATTACAATATTATTCAAATATTATAAAAAAAAAAGAGTTAATAAATTCTAAACATCATTCTTTTGTTAAAAAATATATAAAGCATTTTGAGGGAATGGATAATTTGTAACCTTTTCTTCAAAAAATTTTTCATTTTTCAATGTGAGTAAGAACAGCATTTGTAATAAACAATGTTGATAGAGGTCATATGTATTAACAGAAAGAAAAGCAAACCTCCTCCAAACTTATCTTGCTCACAGCCGTCATATGTGCACTGCGAGTGCTGGATGACATTCACCAAACATCTATAAGGTTCATTCTTTGTGGATGAAAAACGTCAAAGCGGCACATAAGGCAGTGCCGGTTGAAAAAGGACATATATTTGATTTAATGTGTGAGGACAGTGCAGAGTCGGAGAAGCCCCTCTGGTGGTGCGCAGAGGAGAACAGGAGGACTCGGCGACCAGCAGGACACGAGCCTTTCATCAAACGGAAAGCCAAGGCAGGAAGGGAGAATGTGCTAAAAAGATTCACAAAGAATGATGGGAGGCATCTGGTCAAGCATCGAAACAACCCAATGTGGAGACTCGCAGCGACATAAAAGCAGTAAATCCAGCCAAAAAGAGAGCCAGAAGGAAACTGGGGTCACAAAGGTTAATGAGCAAAAATATCCTCAGTGGGATGTTGGAAGATGATAAAGATGAAAGACACATACATTAATACTGTAAGAAGCACAATGAAGTTCACAATTAGAAGCTAACTTATTGAGCATTTATAATTACAATTATACCTTTTTATATATTTTAGAACCATCAAGGCAAAAGGGTTAGATAATTCAATTGAAAAGGAACGCACTGGTCAAAACTGATTTTAGAAGTGTATAAGTGCCTCTAAAACACACTCTTTACATTAGGGCTCCAGAGAAGACACAGGGAAGATCCATTAGTTTCATTATATTATGTTTTCACAACAGCCCAAAGCAGAAAAACTGATGGAGTAAAACGCAGATTAATGTTTCCATTTTTTGCACTGGCCACAAAGGACATTAACCAACTAGAATTTGAATCTCAATTTTTCTAAAGTAACCCCCTCATCTGACCTTTTGTTTTTTAAGCAACAGCATGTCCCTACAGGGCTACTGTAGGTGCTGACAGCCTGTAGCAAGAAAAGGATGCATATTGTGGACACTGCCATTAGACACTGACAAAAGCTACCACTAAACTTTTAACAGCTGTAAGAAAACAGCCAAAAACAACACTACATGAAATAAAATACTGTAAACTATTAAAACACAACACCTATTTTCTCTGCCTAACCACAGACTTACTCCAGAAAATTTTAAGTTATTACGATGTGTCTCTGAAGTGTTGCGATCCACTTTGTGTCAATACCTAAACCATAAAATTATAAAGTACATCACCTCATCTCCCCGAAACATGACAACCTGCGTTTTTAGTTTCTCTTTGGAGATTTTCTGTCATCCTGGTCCTCATGATAAAAAAGGTGAAAGAGTAATGTATTTTTGTCTTAACGTTTTGGTAATGGAA